>BMAW01119744.1:1345542-1461050 GCA_019974015.1 Nephila pilipes
GATATTTGTTACTTTTGTAGTTATTTAACTTGTAGTCATGCTTTCATGAGCAAATGGAATAGAAAAGAAAAAAAAAAAATCAGTGATTGAACTTAGACTTTTCTTTGAATACAAATAGAAATTAGTTAAATACATAATGTTTATGAGCAATACGTAACTGAACGAAGTACAAAAAAAAAATTAATTTGTGATTTCAGCCTTTGCACTAATGCGGCCCAAAACAAATAATGATCATAAACACGATGATACAAGTTTTTAGTTAAAAAAATTAACTAGTCATTTAAATTATTCTTACCTAAGCAGTTTCTTGGGCCGGCAGAAAAGGGAATGTAAGCGAATGGGTGTCGAGTAAGAGAATTTTCTGGCAAAAACCGATCTGGATCAAATATTTCGGGATTCGGAAACATGTCTTCGTCTCGATGAAGAATAAATGGAATTATAAGACATGTTGCTCCCTTTGGTATTTGATAACCACCTATAAAATTCAATGTGTAGAAAATGGTCTTATATCAATTTTAAAGTAGAAAATTTTTAATGTACTTTTTATGAAGTTTTTTTAAAGTTTTTTATTGACATTATTGATGTTGCTCAGAGCAAAACATTCTATGTTCTAAATTTTCTCTTGAAATCAGTGTTATGTTTTCATATACCGGGTGGTTATAATTAAAGTTGCACAGAGGCCTGTAGAAAACGCTCTGGTTATCGGATTTTGATGAAATTTAGAATATATGCTTATGGACCTCGGGGGAAAGTTTTCTGCAATAAAAAAAATAGTTCAAATTTTGAACACTAGGAGGAAATGTGGTGCCCAAAGAAGGACAAAAAATATGTTAGAATCGTTAAAATTTATTCAATTACAGAATATGATCAATATGTGCTCCATTGACATCAATAATGTGTTGAAAACGCATTATAGCGTTTTCAATGGTAGCGCGAAGCAATTCACGAGGGATTTCAGCCACATGGCGTATAATGCTAGCTTTCAAATCAGATAAAGTCCTAATTCCTCCTCTATAAACACGGTCTCTTAGAAATCTCCACAACCAGAAATCAAAGGGATTAACATCGGGTGAGCGAGAAGGCTGTGCATCCGGAAAATATCTGTATATTACGCGATTACCGCCAAAGTTAGCTCTAAGCAGTGCTTTGACTTCGCACCCAATGCGAGGAGTTGCTCCATCTTGCATAAAGATAATGGTTTGCAAACATTGTCATTCCTGTAAAGCAGGAATGACCTGCTGTTGAAGGAGTTCACTGTATTTTTCACTCGTGACAGAGCATCTTTAAGGACCTTGTAGAGTGAGAGTTTCAAAGAAGAAAAGGTCCGAGGATAAAAGCAGTAATAAATTCACACCAAGCAGTCTCGTAAACAAAATGCAGTGGTTGTTGATGCTGGACATTAAGAGGTGAAGTACCCCATATACGGCAATTTTGACTATCTCACAGCTCCATCTAAATAAAAGTGTGCCTCATCTGACCTCAGAAGTTTCCAAGGCCACGCGTCATCAACTTCCATCCTCGGCAAAAATCGTCAAGCAAATTCAAGGCTTGTTTTATGATCTTGAGGTTTCAGCTTTTGCATCACGTGGATCTTATACGGATACCATTTTAAAATGTATCGTAGAATTTTTCGTATAGTCGATCACGGAATCTCCAACTCACGTGACACTGATCGACCTCTTGCTAAAGAATAGATGGAACTGGAGGCTCTTTCAATCACAGCATTAGCGACTTCTTCGACAGTTTCAGTCCCAATCGGTTTCCGTCCTCTTCCGGGCAGCACACCCAAATCCCCAGTCTCTTCAAATTTCATGATCATCTTCCTCAAACTAATCCCCCATATAGGGCCTTTTCGCAGATCCTTTAAACAGCGATATTCACGCAGATCAGCTAAGTGGTTACTACCGTTCTGATAAAACAGTTTTACCAGTAAAGCTCGATCTTTTTTTTGTAAGGGTATGATTAACGATGACACATGCACGCTAAATAATTCTCTGACTATGACTTAAGTTTATATAGAGGTTTTACGGATTTGCGTAAGGAATATTCGATAAAAGCCATCTGGTGGTTAAAATTTGTACTAATTTTATTTATTGTAGAAATCTTTTCCCCACGGTCCATATAGCATATATTCCACGTTTCTTCAAAATCCGTTAAGCAGAACAGGTTCAACAGGCCTCTGAATAATGCAACTTTAATTATAACCACCCGGTACTTATTCATTATAAAATTACTATTATCTGGTACACTATAAAGTTACTCATTCATATGAATTCTTATTATGTTAATAAAGAATTTCAGTATATATATATATACCTGAATAATTCAGCTATTTTTTTCTTCGTCATTTGACCGAGATTCAAAATTACGAGGTCCATCGCCAATAGTCCTCGTGTTGTTAATAACCAAACCAGTTTTTTTTTTCTTCAATAATAATTTTCAAATGATGCAACAAATTTTTGACAGACTTTAATCAACAACAGTATAAATAATCTACAAACATCTGTAAAATATTATTGTACCCATATTTATATTAATTAAAAAGTTTATTATATTAGTTTATGAATGGATAAATCTGTGTTAGCCACCAAAGCGTCCTTGGATTTGATATGATCACAAAATGTCGTCCCTAACCATTTTTGAAATAAATTTTGCAATGCATGTGGCTTGTTTAATATATTTTTACTTCTTCTAACCCATTCACAATAGTTTCAGTTTGATTTTTAATCGTCTCAACGAAGTATTAGCGTTAAGAATAGAGATTAATATGTATAGATTTTTTTTAAATTTTCCTTTTAAGGCTGTAATAATTATTTTTTTAGTTTAAAATTTTCATACATTCAGTAATTTAATTTAAAATGTGAAAAGGGTATTAATATTCACTTAAATATTTTCTATCTTTTACTTTAAATTTAGTATTTAATTGAATAATTTGATTTTTATTGCATAATTGTTCGTTTTATATTAGTTCTGTTATCAAAAATTGACATTGTTTTTGTTAGGTAGAAATTTTTCTGTTTGGAATTTAACGAAAAGACGGCCATGGATTAAGAATGCAGAAATATAAGTGGAAATAGTTAATTTATTTTAGAATGTTTTGATGTATAGAGCGGAGATAGAGTTATTTTACGGATATATAACGGTACATTAACAGGTTAAACAAAATATGTTAGAATCCAATAATTAGTATTATGTTTCTGTGAGAAGATCAATATTAAATACAATCTTGCTTCGATAATTTCAGTCTCGGCTGTCTACCATAATAGTGATGAATCTCTGGATATGATTGATTTGTTTGAACTGCAAGATGGTGTTAAACGATTCAAGAAAGAAGATTTGGAAAAATAATTATTAAACAAAAATCTAGCTCCTGTTTCTGTTTCTTACAAAACTTAGCATTAAACAGTCTTCTGCCTTTTTAATTTTTTATTATTATTTTATTTTTTATACATAAAAATGTTTACCTTTTTTTTCTACCTGCGTACCGTTTTTACAACGTTTTCATGTATTTCGCTTGGTGTGTATCAGTGTGTCATCAAATTTTCGATCGTTAATTTAACCAACTTCCCATCAAGCTGGAGCTCTGAAACTTTGGGAATCTTTCTTACTCGCCTAACAATGCAATATTTAGACATTTGCAACAAGTTTTAACTAACATTTCAATAATTTTTTTAATAAACTTTGCCACCATATAAAAACGTTGGTTTTTATCTAGAATTATTATTACTGTGCTATTGATTTGCTTTTAATTTCTTATTCATAAGAAATGAAGTTCACGAATAGCCGTACTGTTCTTTTAAGCTTATATTTCGCAAAATATAAGTAAAACAATGAATGAATATATATATATATATATATATATATATATATATATATATATATACTATTGTACATTTCAATCATAACTCTTAAAATTTAATAATTATTTTATTATGAAATTTACAACTGAAATTATTATTCATGAATGATTTTGTGATATTTTTAGATTTTTGTGTTTAATTACAATATTCGTATGAACTAATATATGCGTTTTACTATACATTTATATATACATCAATAAAAATAAAAAATTTCAAAAAAGAGCAAGTTTGCTAGATAATAATCTAATAAGATAGCACATAACCATTCTTAGATATGAAAAGTTTAAAATTGTTTAAATACAATGCAATTAATAAATTATTAATAAAATAGGCCTACATAGAGTTGTATCCCGAGTAACGCACCTTTCCACAAGAGATACTGGTGGATACATTCGAAGAGTTTCCTAATCATACAAAATATGAAAATATTGAGTCATAAAAAACAAAAAACACAACATAAATAAAGAATATTTAATATGTGATGAAATACGAATTGATTAATATTTAAATTTGCACAGAATTTAGTTAATTTTTTATTAGATTGCTTATTAAAAATTACATTTGGTGAAAAGTTATGATAGGTATACTGACCAGAGCTAGGGTGTCTTTTATCATATGCATGTCGGACTAAAAACCTAACGAAGGTACAAATACTAAAAACTGAAATACCTCTTGGATAATTTTTTAAAACTGCGTTCAAATGTAGGTTTATTTCGAGAACAAAATCAAGAAAAGAGATCACATCACACAATAACATCGTCAATAGTTCTCGTGTTGCGACGTTGATAAAATCCACGCAAATTCCAAAGTACTGGAAAATTAATAATAATAACGCGTTTAAATGGGGAAAATTATGTATTTTTTACTGTACAGTTGAAATTTAATACATTACATTCAAATAAACTACCAAACACACAAAATTACTAAATTACAAAAAAAGTCCTATTTTGTATTGATAGCTAAAAATATTCCATCGAAGTAGAATTCATAAATAGTTTTCTATTTTCTTCTGTTGATTTAGTGGTCATGGTCACGAAGGGCGATTTTCGTCGAGTCGAGGGTTCTAGTCTTGATGACCTATTAAAGATCTGGGCTGATACTCGTTAAATCATCGAGGTTCAAAGTCCTCCCGTTGGTGCGAGGTGAAAGTTAGTAGAGAGAAGTGTCAGCTTCGGTGTAGTCAACGTCACTTGACCGAGACTCAAAATTACGAGGTCCACTTCAAGTTGCCTTCACGTTGCTTCTAGTGCAACGTTAAACCAAACGTTTAATAAAGCCAATCAATCAATCTTATGTTGATTTGTCAGTCTGTATGTAGAAAAATCGCTTACTAGCCGGACCGGAAAGGTGAGGTGCCAGATTATAGAGGTCGTACTGTACATCTTATTACTAATTGTCGATTCAAGGTTAAAATTTTACTTTAGTAAGATGAAAAATGTAACGACTCGTAGAAAGTGAGAAATTATGAGTTTCGATTTCAGAACAAGTTCAAGTGGTTCGTTTTATAGAAGGTATAAAATTCTTTGTATAAGAGGTTAAGCGTGTCTTCTTATATTATTTTTAGGGAACAAAAGATATAAACAGGACCTAACATGGATATTTAATAAAATACCATACAATTTTGTAGCTATTTTGCAAATCTTCTTGTATGATATTGAAATTGCGTTTTATCAGAGATAATACAGTCTTACTTTTATGATACATTTCAAGTATTTCATTTCCTTCAGATCATATTCAGTTGCTGGTCTTTGGACATCTCCACCAAATATCGAGTCAAGTTCTTCATGAACTTTGTTTTGGATATCTGGGTAAAGTCCCAACAAGTATAAAGTCCAAGACACCGCTGCACTTGTCGTATCGTGACCCTAATAGAGTCAAATGGAAAAATATTATTAATTTTAGTGGGAATAAAAAGCTATTGCAGTGGAGAAAATCGGTCATTTGTATCAATTTGAAAAGTATATATGTGTGTGCTTTTCTCTCTATATATATGTATGTATGAATACATACATACACACCACACACACGCGCGTACACACACACACGCGCGCGCGTACACACACACACACACACACATATATATATATATATATATGTGTGTGTGTGTGTATTCTCGGTTTTCTGTTCACTAACTTTGAATTTTTTTTGTAATTTCAATTGCCTAAAATTCTAGTTCCTTCCCAACCTAATGAAACGAGATTAGGAAAATTATATAAATATAAGCTTAATAAAATGATTTTAATATACACTCCTGGCCATTAAAATAGTAACACCATGAAGGAAACAAATACAAAAAAGATATTTATTGCACGTAATCAGTATGGCATGAAGACAAAAAGATTAAATTTGCGAGTAGTTTGGCAGTTTATAGAGGTGCAAAATTAGTAGAAACAGCTGCCTCCCCTGGCAACTAAAATCACCGTTACCGGTTAGGCAGGGAGTCGAACTGGGCTTGGATGACAGAAACGGACAAATCATTACATGCTGCTTCAAATCTATAACACACTTCATCAACCGTATTAGATGGAGAGGGGTGACGAGCCAGTCTCCCAGAAACCCATGATCGGAAGTTTTCAATGGGTGATAGATCTAGAGACCATGCAGGGCAGGAAACAATCGTGGAAGTATCGAGGAAGGTCAGAACACGATGTGCAACATGTGGTCTTGCATTACCTTGTTGAAAAATGGCGTTTGTTAGGCCTCGAAGATACAGCACAAAGACTAGGCGTAAAATGTTAGAAATGTACCACTCTGCGTTCAAAGTACCGTCGATCCAAACTAAAGATGAGCTGTCGTGTACTCAATGGCTGCCCAAGCCATCACACCTGGTACAGGGCCCTTATCTCTATAGCAAAGTCAAGCAGGAGACGAGCGGTCTCCTAGGAATCTCCAGACACATATACAGGCATAAGAATACTGCACGAAGAACCGAGATTAGTCTGAAAAGACGACATTTTGCTACTACTGTATCCAGCTTTGTCGTTCGGAGCACCAGAGTCGTCGTCTCTCTCTATGCTTCATTATCAAGGGAAATCGAGGTAATGGTCGCCTTCCTCACAGTCCACTCTGCTGCAAACATCATCGCAAAGTGAGAGCAGATACTGGTGTGCTGCAAACATGCCCATTTCTTGACTATTAATCCATGATGAGGTTGTACCGTTCTGTCCTCTCAGGCGTCAGTCGATCTCACAATATGTCTGTCCTCTCAGGCGTTAGTAAAGGGAGGATGTAGAGATCTTGCATGTCATTTAGTATGACTTTCATCAACCCATTGATTCTATATTCGCATGACAGTGGTTAGATTTCGACCAGTGCGACGGGCAATATCACGGAACGATAATCCACACTTCCGATAAGCAACGATCCTGCCTCTATCGAATTTCGACACTTGCTGGTCAGCATTTCTTCTAATTAGAGGCATAATACGATATTCTGAGCAAACTCCAACCTTAAAAAGCGCTTTTCGAATGAGAAATCCTCTTACCTACTTTTCTTTTATGCAGTGCTTCAGATGTTTCTCTCTCCTGTGTTCACTAAATGCCCAACCTGTTGTTCATTTCATATGATTTTGACTTTCGTCAGATCATTCCCACCTGGTGTTGAAATTTTAATGGTCGGCCGTGTATAAATGAAATAGAACTGAAAGGAATAAGAAGGGTGATAGAATGGTTACAGGAAGTTGATAGATGGTTGTATGTTAATTGGAGTGAATTGTTACTGAATTGGCTGTATTCAAGAAATGTCTCACTCAGTGGGAGTGAGTTAGTGAGCTAAGACTTTATACTTTATTTCTGAGCTAGGATTAAACTGAGTTTAAGTTAGATTCAAGACATAACGAACTTCACGTTCTGTGAAGATAGTTAATAAATTGTGTGTGTGTGGGGGGTCCTTTATTCTTCTAATACATTTTGTTACAGCTATTCATTGTAATCAACATACAAGCATCTACGAGCTTTTCGTTATCATATATTTCCGTTCTTATTGCTTTCCATTATATTTCACTTTTTATATGTAGGATTCTCCAGCTAATTATCAATTTATTAATTACATTTTAAATGATATTGTAAAACTAGTTCTTCATTTGCTCGATAAATGGCACCACTAATCAGCTTCATGTCATAGCTCAAGCAGCTCCCCTATTCTTCAACAAAACCAAGCAGTGCATAGCCCTCGCTCTCTTCTCTTTCCACCCGTTCTTCTTCCCTCTCCTGATGTAGCTCACTTCGAACGCCCGAGGGCGTTCAACACTTATCGATATTATGTCGTTAATATAGTTAGCCATCAACACGTGTTTGTGGAATTAGCTCTCTAAATAGAAATAATTATGTAAATAGAAACTTTGTACATAGCAACAATTCTATCTCCAGATAATACATTTCTTATGTTCATCTAATACGCTTAATCGCGTTTCATTTGGTTGGCAAGGAGTTGGAATTTTATGCAATTCAAATTACAAAAAGTTCCTAGGATTAGTGATGAGAATTCCGCAAACAGTCTACCGTCACATTGTAACTTCTATAATTTGCTATATATACAATACACATGAAAAAGT
Source organism: Nephila pilipes (assembly GCA_019974015.1). Classification (NCBI taxonomy): domain Eukaryota; kingdom Metazoa; phylum Arthropoda; class Arachnida; order Araneae; family Nephilidae; genus Nephila; species Nephila pilipes. Next base: position 1,353,955 of record BMAW01119744.1, read on the forward strand.
TCCAAGAATAATTGCCCCATACTAGAGGATATTCTTATATTTAATATTCAGCTGTTACATTTTGATTCGGTTTCTTTTTTGCCATTAACAGAAGTATCCAATTTGATAGCAAAGCTGGATAATTACAAGTTTTTCAGGGCGTCTTTAAACACTTTTAACAATTTTATCTCTCATTATATGCCTCGATCTGTGTTGTGACTTATCCAGTGGTATTCATTTAAAGGCTAGACTAAATCCAAGATTCCGAAACTTCTCTTGAAATAATGAACGAGATGAGGAGTAATAAACAAATCTTCTCAATGTCAATTCCATTGCAATTTTAAATGGTTTGAAGAGGCTTGCGCTGTATTACAAATGTTCGATGCAAGTCAGGAAGATTTTCTACCCATTGTCAAAGGAAAGGCTCTTCATGTGTCCACTAGAAAGCCCACAAATGATGATTGGGATGCCTCTATTTCTCTTAATGGTGAGGGCACCACCTGGAGTTTACCAGTTATACCATGTGTGAATCGGAGGGATCTTCCATAATTGCTATTTCAAAATTTGTATTTTTGTGTATAGGTGATCATTATATACTTAAACCATTTGAAACGATGTCTTCATGAAACTTCTAAAAACACATTTAAGTGTAAGAAAAAGAATTTGACTTTCGGTCTTTAGAATTGATACACCACGCCGCGATTTAGAGTTCTGCAGAGCTTTGGAAAGGGGAGGGGACTGCTGCACCATTATCACTGGTATACGAAAAAATTGCCCCATTGATTTAGTTTTATGTCAGTGTAATCTTTAATCCTAAAGTTTGAGAAAAAATATGTGACTTGCTATAGAAATTTTAACAAGCTTTACTGTTTTTGTGAACAAATTCGAACATCCGCATATCTTACAGCATATGAACTTGCTAGATCAATATGTTGAGTAACATTCCTTTAAGCATTAACGCACCAGATGGCTCTTCAATCCCAAACCGAACTCAAGATCGTAACAATTAAAAACTATGATATGCCTGCACATCTGCACCAACTTGCTCTCGAAATCATCAAATTTAGACCGACGGCAGCAAATATGAAAGAAATGTCTGATGAATGGTGTAATAATTAAAGCCCCTACTTTTCTCTGATAAATTCAGTATTAGGAATACATAATTTTACTCAATTTTCAGATAAAAATTTACTGTTATAGAAGAGACACTTAATGCTTTTAAAACTGAAGCCTCATTCGTAGATATTTGAAACTTGTAAGACTGCCGCAGTACCCTCCAGTACCTAAGGAACTAGCCTGAAGTCAGCGGTAGAAGCTTCTGTTTCCACTCTTAATACTCTCAAATATCTTTTGCAGCTACATGAAAACTACTTTTAATGGGTACCGCCTCATTTTGGATTCGTTGGTAATGAAATAACTGATAATTTGGTCAAGGAAGGAACTCCTATTCTTTCACGAATACTTCCCTCAACTTCCTTGGAACCTATTCAAAAAGAAGAAATCTCAAATCAGCAAAAACCTCCCCCAACTTTCACATGGAACCAACAGCCAAACTCCTGGTAATGGTGTTGCCATTAAGGGAGATAGAGAAGTCCAAATCACAATATGTTGACTTCCTAAAGGACACCCTAGGAGTTTTGACATGGGCCAGAAAATCTATTCACCTTGCACCAAGTGCACTTTTTTTCAAAGCCTCCACTAAGCGTATTTTAAATTGTATGGGTCTGTACAGAAAATATATAATTACATCACCTCATTTCTTATACGATCGTTGAAGATTTTGGACTCATGGATTTGACTGACTAGGCCATGTAGATGTGTCTCAACAAAGTCGAGGAGGATGAGGAAACGAGTTCAAATTATTAAACAAATGAACATATCTTGGCCATTTCCGTAATCGGTATTTAGGTTTCTGTGAATTACAATTAGATTCTCTGAATTGGTGTATTAAGTTCACTTATATATAAATATATGGACTAAAGCTATTCATTGAAATTATTTCGATTAAGAGTCATAAATTTCTCATTTTTGCTATCGTGACGATTTTAGTGCTCTTTCGGTTTCCTTAATACTCATACAATTTCCATTTTAAATAAAATAAAACAGAAAGGCATCAAAAATCATTGAAGGTACATTACAAATAATCTTACTGCTGTTTTTCTCATTAAAATTTGTATTTGTTGTACTCTAAAGCTATTTCATCTGTTATCATAACATCGTATAAATGTTCGAAGTAGAATTCCTCGTCAAACTTATATTATTTAACATTATCAATTTAAAATAGTCAAAAGGCTCATTTTTCTGTTAATTGTTCTACCGGATGGCTTATATAACATATAATACAAAGTTGTATTTCTTTCGTTAGGCTTAAATATCCTCTTGAAAGTCAATTTTGTTTTTTCTGAAGATTAGTTGAACAGTTATAGCTGTCAATTTTAATATTTCTTACTGCTATAAAAAAGGATAAGAGTTCATCCCCGATGTCTTCGTCACTCAAGTCATTCGTCTGAAAATGATGTTCCAGTAGTAAATTCACCAGTGACTTTCTGTGGCTTTCATCAACTTTTAAATCTCTCTTGAGATATTTCTGTTTTTCCTTCTGAACTAACTAAATGAAAGAAAAAAACAAGTTATTCAAGAACCAAGTAGGAGGGTATCAGGAGAAGAAATGACTAAATTACATGGTTATTCAAAAAGATTCATCCGATTTCAAAATTCCTTATTTTCATAAATAAACAACACAAAATGATAAGTAATGCATGAATGCAAAGGAAAATAATGGAAATGTTTTTACAAACGCTCTATATAACGTCGTTTCTATACATGTATAATGTCGATTCGATATGTGAATTCCTGCCAAACACGTTGTAAAGTGTCAGCGGTAATTAATTGTACAGCAACAATCCATTGTTTTAGTTCAAATTTTTGGTTAATGGCGCATACACTTTTGTCTTTTACAAAGTTCCAAAAGAAGAAATCGCATTGAGCCCTGTTAAAAGACGTAGGCGACCAGCTGTGTAATATCAAGTCATCTGGTACATTGCAACCTATGCAAATGCGAGATTACTCCATGGAAGTTTCTAAAACAACTTTCAAGAAAAAGCTTGGCGAAGAACACTCGAGTGCCATCTATTGTTCAGAATATAAAACATCCTTTTTTTTCTTCTTTGCATTGATGTATTAGTCATCATCCTATATTATTCATTTTTGAAAATAGGGAATTTTGAAATCAAACGATTCATTTTGATTAATCCTGTATTTAGCGCTGTTTTTCCGTGTCCTTTTAGTAAATAAAAGTTCCAATAACCGAATAATTTATCGATTACGCTGTTTAATGCAACTCAGTCTCACAGGGAAAACGAAGAGATTTTTTTTATTATATTCCTACTTTCAATTTTGAAAAAGTATTTGGGCCTAGCCCACAACGTAGACGTTATATCTCCTACGTCTTCTATCCTTCTCATTTGTAACTCACATTACATACATATATTTAGATGAAGCGCTAGCTGTCGTGATGACTGAACAAAAACTTTCAAGTAATTGATTTATTGAAATATCAAAACAAGGACTAACTCATCTTTGACAATAACTTCGAGCGCTAAATATGAGTACTTTGAAAAAATATTCGGTCACGATAAAAGTAATTTTATTTGTGAGAAAGCTCCCCGCACTTAGAATTGTCATTTTTCAAAACTTATTAAGTAAAAAAAAAAAAAAAAAAAGAAAAAATAATAATAATGTTCTGAATGCATAGACTATGAATAGAAAAAATTCAGGGAATATTTTTTCAATATTTGATGAATCTTATGTTTATTTCTATCAGATTCAGCATATTATATCAAAAAAACTATTGAGCCGAATATTTTTCTAAAAATGATGCAATTACGTGAAGAAACTTTAAAATAAAAGTCTCATCCCTAATTTATAAAATTAAAACTTCTTATTCATAATAGAATACTTTTACACATTAGAAGATTTTGCAAATATTTCAAACATCCAGCTATTCATAATTATCTGGAAATCAAAAGAACCAGAAAACATATTACCCTCTTATTATTTTCAGCATGTGAATAAGTTCAAATATATTCTTACGCATTGTATAAATTCTTTCCACGTTTGTATATGCTTCTTCATTTCTTTTCCTTTTCTCGAACGATAGTAAATAAAATCTGGCCAATGGAAGATGTTTAGGGATCTCTCCATGTTTAGTCTAAACCCCCTAAAAGTAACATGAATGAAATTAGGATAAAAATTTAAAGAACAGAACGAATCTACTCATAGGTTACATTCTCAAAACATGGTAGAATTAAAATATTATGTTCAAAGAAATCAGATTCGAAATTATAGTTACTAAGGATGATTGAATCCATATTTATCTTATTTTTCTCTTTATCATTTACATCAATGTTTCTAAACATATATTTTATGTGAAGTTTATGTTGAACACGTAAGTTCATGAAACACTACAATTCATAATGATTAATATTTATTAAATACGTGAAAGGCAACAAGTATAGGTGTTGATAGGTGTTGTTGGATCCATGTAGAGATGGATCCAACAACAGTTATCAGGTTGCTGGAAGATCCCTTACAATAGGTATGATTGATATCGATAGATATATGATTATAATTAATAATAAACTGATGTAACACACTCAAACCTTGAATTGTTATTTTTTTCACGAATAATGTTTACCCAAACATTATCCCACTTCATAAGAAATTGTGCCGAAGAACTTGGAACGTCGTACCTTTCAATTGTAAAAATAACATAAGAAAGACTTGTGTTAAAGTAGCAGTTGTATTTGTAATTAAGATATTATATCGCATCGTATTTTTTTATATTTATGGAAATGATTTTTAACAAATCAAAGAAATAACAATATTTTCATGATTTCTTTTACAGTGTCAAACAAATTACCTTTCAATGAAGCAATAGAAGGGAAATGAAAACTTCTAGACACATATTCATCTGCCTTGTGCATGAAATAGTAGAAAAAGGAGATAAATCGATACGGCTTAATTAAAATGACGAAAGTATCAATAATTGATAGACTGGCTTTTTAGTCATCAAAGGGGCCTTTAGTTTTGCACAACCGCAAAATGTCGCCCTTAACCATTTTTCAAAATAAGATGTTAAATGCAAATGACTAGTTTAATTTGATTTCTTTCAGCCCAATTCATAATACAGTAGAACACCGATTCTTCGTTTTACATGGAGTGCATGAAAAAAAAAAAAAAAACCCCGATGAGAAAGAGAGAGAGAGAGAGAAGGCGGGTTAAAGTTCCTTGCTAAAGAAAAGAAATCGTATGGTCATAATGGGTCCATATAAGATGACTTGGAGACCAGCTATGTAACATCAAGTCATCTGACTCACTGCTACCGATCCAATTGCGAGGTATTTCCGTGAAAGATTCTAAAACAGTTTTCGTGAAATAGCTTCACGAAGAACACACGAGGGCTATCTATTGTTCACAATGTAAAACATCCCCATTTTCTTTTTGTTTTTCAAAAAATATATCATTTCCCGTATATTACTTACCATTCTGCGTCGCTTAGTTTTATAAATATTGAACTTTGAAATCGGAAGATTCATTTTGAATAACCCTGTATATTTGTGCTCCGTTAATCTGATCTGTGAGGCGTTTAGGTATAAGCGGCTGAAAACATTCAATATGAAAACTAACACTCTATTTTCCATGATTGATTCTGGTTCCTATTATTATGTGAACGATGATAATTCAGTGATTGATAAGATAAAATATTTATTATTTAATTCTTTAAAAATTGCTTTGATTTCAAAAGAAAATCTTATTCTATAAGCACGTTACATTAGAGTAACAAAAAAGTAACGCGACTATGGCTATTTCATGCTCACAAAAATATCTTTGAAAAAATATGACCACAGATGAGTGATTAGTATTCAGCTCTTTTGTCCACTGTAAAATATATGCTTAAATATAATGATAATGTTTTTACATAATATTTTTTAAAATTTTTTTGTTAACTATCTGAAAATTTACCAATTAGCGGCATGAATAAATTCTGGTTCCTTTTTTGATTCTTGAGCTCCTATGTGAATTCCTAAGATAGAATCTAGAAATAAAAAAAAAAAAAAAAAAAAAAAACAAAATTAGAACATTGTAAATTGAAAGTCACGGAACGTAAAATATTCCGACTGTTCTATTGATCAATATGTAGAGAAGAAAAAATTATCAAACTGTTCGGTAGTAAACACTTTTGATACTCATTCAATACTTCATCAGTCACGAAATCATGGTCAAGGTATCATTGTAGTCATGGTCACAGACTTGCGACCGGCGTTGTTTTCGTCATGTCTTGGATTCGAGCCCTGATGTCACTAAAGGCTAGAGGTGCCAAGTCATCCCGTGGACGAGGTGTGGAAGTTTAGAGATGAAAATGCCAGCTCTGGTGTCGTCTTCGTCGCTTGACCGAAGCTCAAAATTAAGAGGTTTGTCGCCAGTAGCCTTAACGTTGTTTTTTATTGCAACTTTAATAAAAACAATTTATCATAATCTATCGTGCAAACATTTCATGTTACAAATAGCAGGTCCTTTGTTAATATTTCTTATACAAGATACATTAAATATATCCTAAGAATTACATACTTCTCTCTTGTGTTACAAGATTCTGTATTTTGCATCCTACTTCTGGAAATTACTGGCTAAAAAATTATCAAATTTGTAAAAAAAAAAAAAAAAAAAACTCAAGACTTCCTATTATTTCATATAGGAAATCCTCTCAAGGACTTACCTGTTTTAGGTAATACGGGAATCATGGACCCGATGTACATTAGTAATTTTTTTCATTCCCATCTGGTTTACTGTCTTTGGAAATCATGGGTAATGCCAATTCGGGATACCTCAATGTTCTTTCTCTATTTTCGACCCTTCTTCTTGTCAACTGGTTTTTACCTTTTCCCCGTTTTTTGAAATACATAGATTCACATTGTTTAGTGCATCACACATAAACACATAGCCAGAATAGGCTTTTGCCCAATAAACCTTAACTTTCACTCTCTCCATACATGAAAAATATTTTTAAGAAATTGAAAATTATTAATTCACCGAATAAATAAGTTGTAAATTTATTTTAATTAAGGAAGCATGTTTTTTAGAATTTTTTTATATTCCTCAGTCAAGTCTTTCATCAGAATAAAGGTTATTCTGAACAATAGTAAATTAAATTACAACACTAAATCTCACTGAATCTCTTAAAAATTATTTCAAAATAAAATTTCTTAAAAAATCGTCAAAAACAAAAAATACATATATATTTGTTAATTATTCTGGTTCTATCATAATTTAAATCAAATATTTAATATAAAAGTATTCAAACTATTAAGTAGTGATAAAAGCATTTAAACCACATAGATACTCAAACTATGAAATAAAAAAATATCCATATATAAATTGTAAACTCTTCCAACATTAGTTCTTTCCAATAAACATTTTGTTAAAAAAAACTCATAATAATAATTTTTTTTGAAAAAAAAAAGAAAATCTTACCACATATAATATCCAAAGCACAAAATGATATTGGCTTAAAAATTTTCGTAAAGTCCTTGCATGTTTCTTCTTTTAAATATTTCACTAGAATTTGAGATTTTTCATTTAAAACTGGCAGTTGTTCCTTCAAGAATTCATAACGAAAACACATGTTTAGCATTTTTCTTCGGGATTTCCATTTATCACCACTACTACAAAATAACCATAAAACAAAAAAAAATTCTTTCAAATGTTCAGTCATCATTCATTAAAAAAAATAAAATAATCCTTAACTACTCATAAGGATTTTAATATTTTGAATTAATTCTATAAATTTTTTAAAATTCAATTTATCGTTTAACAAATTACACAAATATTGTTTTTAATACAATAACCAAATTCAGTTAATAAGTAAACCAAATAATAAAAAAGTGTACGAGTGTTAGTAAATAAACCAAAATTCAATTAAAAATGTTCGAGATTCGTTCGATAAATCCTTAGGAATTCCAAAATATGGTGCTTGTAACATCGAAAACGGTTAGTTTTTAGTAAGCAATCATGACCCAGTAGATAGCTGTCTAAGTCTCAGCTACTCGTATTCGTGATCATGACGCCTTTCGCATCTCAAAAATTCTTTGTCTAAACTTTTCCGGTCGATGAGATCATCTCCGTCTTTTTTGGAAAAGATTCATCAGGAACAATCCAATGTTTTGATTTTGGCTTGATTTCTGGAGTAAAATTATGAATCCTGGTCTCATCAACGGCGACGACTCGACGTGGCAGCAATCAAATTTGTATTTGGCAGCAAAGGACTACCAAATCAAAACTAACATATGAATTAATGTCAAATTTGTTTCAGCTCCATTAAAAAGATGGCAGCACCTAATAAGTATGTGTGTGTGTATGTACATATATATAAGTACATCTCTCCTATGCTCAAAATTAACATGATTTATAATATATATATATATATATATATATATATATATATATATATATATTCTGAGTCGAAATTCGTGAGCGTACACGGGCTTGTTTAAGGAGCTGTGACTGTGTAAGGGTATAAGGACACGCGCGAAACGCTATCGACGATTTGTATGATCCAACTTCTCCGAGACATCGGTCGTGTTTCTCTCAATAGTTGGGTGAATTTTATAAGGTATCAGGTAAAGTGTGTAGCCACGTACGCATGGATCATGGAATGAGAGGAATAATTGTCGGTAAATAGGAAGCAAACCAATCACAGGCGTAGGCGGCTACAGAGCTTAAAGTACAGCCCGGTGTTATCGGCAATATATGGAAATATTTCTGGACACTTGCTCCACATCGAAAAGACCTGAACAAGGTACATTAAGATGCACAATGATGACTGAGGATAGTTATTTGGAACTTCAGCGCAGCTACACGGGACTGCTACAGATTCACAGTTCTCACTTAATTTATAAGCTGCTATTGGAACCCGAGTTTCATGGTCTACATTTGCCGATAGACTTCAGTTGTATGCAAGAAGACTTGTTGTTTATGTCTCCCTCACAGCAGCACACAAGAGAATACGTTTTGTATGTTGCACAGACAACATGTGCCTTGAACCAGAAATCAATAGAGCACCGTGCTTATTACTGATTAGTCGAGATTCAGTTTGGGCATTGATTCTCGATGTGTATAGCATCCGAAGAGAGCATGGGACACGATACCAGTCCTTCTCCTTCAAGAAAAAAGGATCATTATTGCATTGGAGTTGAAATGGTTTCATCAGGCATTATGTTGTTCGGTCACACACCTAGCATGTATTTGTCATAGGCTCTCCGACTGTCATGAAATATAGAGAGAAGATCCTGGAGTCTTTTCAGAGGCGCAGTAGACTAATGTTCCTTTTAATGGGACCATCCACGTCCATCCACATAGGGATCAGCTGGTTGAGGATTCTTGGAAAAGGAGAATATTCGCCGCATAAGGATAGAGCCAGTCAGATGTCCTGAACTTAGTTACCCTATGAACGCTCTTGGGAGAGCAATTGTGTCTCGCCATTCCCCTCCGAGAACCATTCCGAAGAAAAAAATTGCCTTAGCTAAAGAATGGAATCGATTGAAATAGTGATTACTCAACTGTCTGCTATATATATATATATATAGCATATTCATTCATTTCGTAAAAAAGTACGCGTGGGGGCCCTATCAATGTATTATAGTGTTAAGAATTCCTATTTCACAGATAGAAATTTAATTATAAGGAACAATTAATTAAAATTTAACTAATTAACTACTTTAAAAGATTTTTTTTATAATCCATGTATTATACATAATTATATCAACTTGGTATAGTAAATTCCTTCTGCATAGAAAAATTTCCTAGATTTGTAATATTTTGATCCTTATTTCATACAGTCAAACAATATAGCAAACAAATAGACAAGGTAATAAATTTTTTGTGAAAATCTCCATTTTTGATCTGTAGGTTGTATAGAGAACATGGATTTTAGATATGTAAGGACTTTATAATCTTGTCTAAGTTTCATGATTTTAATAAAAGAGCACAAATGATGTATATTTCATGTTTAAAGGATTATTTTAATTTGACCACAAAATAAATTTTGAGTTCTTTAATTTATTTTTCTTACTTTTCATCATTTCATTTAACTATTTATCTGAATATGGACTTTTGCTTGTATTTAGTTTTTCACTATTTTGTAAAAAAGTAATTTTGGTGAATGGGGTACGATGGATCCATATTACTAGTGTAACCGTGCATTCTCCATCCGAAGACCGTGACAACATTTTAATTTACTTACCTTCATTTTTGATTTTATTACCTATTTTTTTTTCTTCATTTTTACTTAGTAATTTTAAGTAATGTTTTTGTCTCTTAAGTTCAAAATAAAAACTTAAGAATTTTAAATTACTGGTTTTAATTTTATAACTTAGTAATCTATTTTTTATATTTCTATGGTTAGGTAACTTAATATTACTTATAAGCTTGTTTATTATGTATTCTTGTGCATTATAGATTTCAAATTTTACTTAAACAGCAGTCTAAATTACATTACTTCTCTTTTGACTTTTTTTTTTATCTCCTTTAACGTTTAGCTTAACTTTTATTGTAACTTTTTTGCCTTGTTTCAAAATAATTATGTTATGTATGTTTCAATAACTTTGTATTTTTATCTTGGCAATAATAGTATTTTTTATTGTTTTCGTTTCCATTTGAAATATGATTAGTTCGTTTTTGCTATAGTTTTGCAATTTATTATATATATATATATATATATATATATATATATATACATACACACATATGTGTCTGTGTGTTACCGGCAATGTACGAAAAACTGGCATTCTATAGAATATCTAGGCATTGTATATAATGCCCGGCGTTTTTATGCAGAGTGTGAAAAACAGTCTTGATAAGGCTATTATATAAATGACGTGCATTCCTCAGAAATACAAATGTTTTTTGAACAAATAATGATAATGCAGTTAAAAAAATTTATTCAAAATACGTAAAGAAAAATAAAAGCTGTATTAAACAAAACTTATGCCTTTCTTATTAAGAGAAACAAAATTTTCATATAAAAAATAAGAAATTAAAATGAACCTACTTTTTTGCAATATGGTAGGCTTGAATGATATTTTAAATTGCATTCCATTATTATTTTTTAAGCAAAGACATTTCATATTTTGGCACTTTGTTTTACACATACATTTGAAGAATCCTTGGCCGCTTCCCCTAGACTGAGCAATTGCAATTGACCGGAGAGGAATTTAATGGTCAGGAATATTTTCAATTTTAAATACTTGTTTTAAAATTACTTCAGAAGTTCCAAGGCGGTAGAAATAATCTCTTTCCCACTCATCACAACTGCCAATATATTGCGCGAATCACCTCGTCGCTTGTCGACGCCAGGAAAAGGAACTCGCACAATAGTTCCCAAAGAAGCAGTGGAAATTTTTTTTTGGCTTGTATTTCCAGATTGATTTTAGACAACATTTTCATTTTTAAGACAACAACAACAACATTTTCAGTTTTAAAGCAAACGGTGCGCAAAATATATATTTCATCCTTTTTTCTAGCATGGCCAAAGAAAGTCTGAATTTTTTGATGACACTTTTTACATACAAGTGCATCACTACATTCCTTTAAACACACACAACAGGTATCTGATAGAGAAATATCTCAGGTAAACATGTCTTTATCATGTTAGTTTAATCCACTTTCGACTATAAACTCATCCATGTTTTTTTAAAAAATTCTCTTTTTTCTCGCATAATCCGATTAGTTTTACCTTTTCCCATTGTTTGAACGCTTTCTGTTACTTTTTCCATCTGCTCCTCTGTATTCATGTCTTTTAAAATGTCTTCTGACAGAAAATGCATTGTAAGCCAAAAAAGAGCTCCGAATGGTGTTCTAATATTTGATCCCAGAATGATAAGCTCTATTTTTCATAAATTGAATGAAACGCAGTCCTCCACTCCAGCGGTCATATTTGTTGTGTGACCGCTTGCAATCTGCATGCTATATGACCCCTTCATACCTGCATGCAAGTACCAAGAATATTTTCGATTTCTTGATTAGCTCTTTCGACACTACCCTGGCTTTGTGAATGGCGATGGACGATCTTCAGTGTTGGCCAAAATTCCTTAAGCTGGGTACCACATTATTGGTAAATTCGCTACCATTGACAGATTGATGGGGCTCCAAGCAATGAGAATATCTCCACTATGTTGTAGGCTACTTCTTCAGATCCTTTTTACGTTAGAGACTTAAGAATCACAAATTTTGTGAGATAATCTTTGTACATCATAATAAATTTGCATTCTCTATCTGACTGAGAGAGAAAGTCCATAAAATCTACCTGGCAACGGAATTAAATTCGGAAAAAAATCATGGGTTTCACAACAATGACTTTTTTAATACCTTTCTGTTTTTTTTTTCTGGAAAGATTCGCAAAGGTAGATGTAACTACAATTCAATATCATGACCTGTAATGTTTTTGTATTTGGTTGAAAGTTCCGTCAATATTCTATCATTTCCTCGGTGTCCAATAGCCAAATGAGCTTCATGAATTTTGTGAAATAACTCTGAATCTGTGACATAATACTGTATAGTACTGATGCCTTGATTAACAGGATAAAGGAGTTTACTACAATCATCATATCATAGCGATTCAATAACCAATATTCACTGAGTTCTTTCGTAGTAGTCAATTTGTCTTTTTCTACATATTTTATTAACTTCTGGTAAGTAGTTTCGGTTAAGAAAATACTATTTTTTGCAGCATTAACTCAAATTCGAGCAGTTCATCGTCAAATCGTTGTTTCATGTCTATAGACTATGACTTGTTTTCCAATACAACAGCTTGTTTCTTCATTTTCGTGGAGCACAGGAAAAAACTAATTTTTGTTGAACAAATTTAAGTAAAATTGAGTATTTTAACACTCCCGAACAAATCGCAACTGACAAATTTTAAGTCTTTGTTCCTCAAAAGTCACGTGCCTGGTCACGAACGAATTTGCCGTGCCCTATTCGAATCGAATCAGAAATGTATTTCATCCATAGCCGGAAGCAGGTGCACACACACACACACACTCTCTCTCTCCCTCTCTCTCTCTCTCTCTCTCACACACACACACATATATATATGTGTGTGTGTGTGTGTGCGTGCGTGCGATTTATAGAAGTTGCTCATTCATAATTCATAATCTAATACATAATAAGCTCTTTATTAAATACTTTCAAAAGTTTAGAGGAGAAAATCGTATCTTCTAAAAAAGCTTAAGAAATTTCACCTTTTATAAGAAATTTAAATTGTATTTTTATTTCACGATAAGATTACTTCTTAAATGGAAAACTTAATTTAACTTTAATTTGAATTACACAACTTCACGCATAGAAGTCGTGCACTATTCGAAACGAATCGGAAATGTATTTCATACTTAGCCGGAAGCGGTCGCACATTTACAACACACATACACATATGTATGTATATATATATATGTGTGTGTGTGTGTGTGTGTACCGAAAGTTTTGTCAGTTTGTGAAGTGAAAGAAAATAATACATTTTTAATACATTTAATAATATTAACTATATATTATATTCACCGTCGATACATATGAACTCTTCCAGCGTGATAATAATTTATAAATACCATTTTTGAAAAATGTCTTATCTTTAGAGACGAAGAATTCTATTAGTGCTAGGTTGACGTACGCTTCAATTTTGAACTTTTTTCCTTTCAAAAAAATTCGCAGAGAGATAAACAAGTGATCAGTAAGGAGTACTAGGTCTGAGGAGTAGGGTGGTTGCTACAGAAATTCCCAGCCTAGCTCTGTACTTCGTTGATGATTCGTCAAATAAGCATGTGGCTTAGCCTTATCATGATGCAGTATAAAAGGCTTCATTTGAACATCGCCTGCTCGTTTCTTCTGCGCTTTGTTTAAATTATCCATTTGCTGACAGCATCTCTCCGAATTGAGCTTTTTGTTAGGTTTCAAAGGCTCGAAATGAATTGGTTCTTAGACGTCTCACCTTATGCACAGCGTTCTCTTATTCAGGTTCAATCTCGATTTAAAAGTGGAGGGGACAGACAGTCCATTTTGCAAGTATGCTCTTTTCCTTACGATGCATTCGAAAATAATCAATTTCTCATCACCGGTTATCATCTGGTCCTAAATCGACTTGTTTTCAGTCCGAACAATTAGAGATATGCATATGACGATTAGAGTAAGCAAAATTCTCATTCAATTAACGAGAGTTCCATCTGGAATGTTTATAGACCAATCTTAGGGACGACGGAAAATATATTGTACAATAAATATCCTTAAATGTTTGAAAAATGTATTATTTTATTTCACATCGCCAATGGATTAATATATATATATATATATAATTGAGGATATAGATAATTTCTTTACAGCATTGACTGTAAGATACGGTTTTCCTATTTAAGCTTTTAATGAATATAAATACAGTTTTAGCAAGAGATTAAAAAATTGGTTGTTAAAAACTCGTTTTTTAAAAAAATAATGGAAGTAAATATTTTAAAGTTTTAAGAGCTTCCGTTAAAAATAATCTGGATAATTTTGTTATAAATTATGGTGAAAAAATTCGTTACAATTATACTAATATCAAAAAAATCTTTTATATTAATGCGGTTAACTAACATCTATTTAATAATAATTCTTTTAGTGAAATTAGCAATAGCGAGAGAGAAATTTCTAATAAAATTACTGCTGTGTATAAGAAAATCGGCTGTGATATAAATATTATAAAATTTCTTCTCTCTCTCTCTCTCTCATATTTTTGAAGCACCCAAATTTTATAAAGCTTTTATAAAATGTCACACAATAACTAATATTTGTAATGTTTATATAATTATAGGTGGTAAAATTTTACAAATATGATTACAAAACACTAAATAATTTTAGCAGGACAGTAATCATCAGAATATTAATTTTGATATTGTTGTTAATTTTGTATAAAATAAAGAAATCTTCTCTATCTGCATTTATGATTTTGGAGATCTATTTAATTCTATAGATATTGTAGAGGCATGGAGATGTACAGTATTCAGGAAAAAGCGGACATGTATTTTATGTTTGGTCTTGCAAATGGGAATGCTCACCAAGCCGAAAGATTGTACATGCAGCGTTTCCTGAGAACAAACTTGCAGGCAGAGAAACATGTGATAATCGGAGGATACTAGGTCTGGAGAGATGGGAGAATATGATAGAATTTCCCAGCCTTGTTCTGTGATTTATACGAGTTCCCCAGGCAGCATGTGGTCAGTCATGATCATAATGTAGCATAATATGCTTCCGATTGAAAATCACTAGGCTCTTTTCTTTGAATGTTTTGTTTAAATCCTCAATTTGCTGACTTATCTCTCCAAATTGAGTTTTTGAATTGGTCTTCTGAATTGGTCTTTGAATTGCTCGTGCTGAATTGGTTTTTGAACGTCCCACTATAAATTCTCTCATTCCACCGCAACCTCGTTTTACAGGTGATGGGAACTGGTTGTAGTGGTCCCAAGTAGCTCTTTTCCTTACGATGTTTTCGTTGGTATTCAGTTTTCACCTCCAATCATCACCCAGTTTATTAAGGTATATTTTACGTTCTGACCAAGCAAAGATATACATTTTTATAGTATAACCTATTAACGACGGAAATTATAAAGAACAGTAAATATTATTAAATGTATGATAAATGTGTTATTTTCTTTAACTTCCCAAAATTTGGACACACACACACACACACACACACACACACACACACACACACACACACACACACACACACACACACACACACACATATATATACTCCATATATCGGAACATTTTAATGGTTTGATATTGATCTTTTGAAAGTAAAACATTGCATCTGTTATGAACACTCTTGATTAAGCACACATTGTAAATTGACTTCCTTTTTTGTTGTAAGAACTTGCATAAATCTAATAGAAATACCTTATAATGATTCCCGTTCCAAAAATAGGTTCAAACCACTTGACGAAACCACATCTTTCGATCATTTTGTTACTGCCTAAAACTTCCTGAAATGAAAGAAATTAGACTTTAAAAAATATTTCATAATTATGATTTGAAGGCATAGCATACATTACATTCATTCCTTTCCAAAATTAAAGTCGTGCAAAATTTTTTTAATTCCAATTCCTGGCAATATCAAAACTCATCGGCGTGTTTTCTGCGTGTGAGGACTAAGATGAAAACTTAACTGAGAAAAAAATGTGTTTCAAGATATTTTGAGGAACAAAATACAATTGTTGAGACTGTACAGACAAAGGCTCAGTCGCCTTATAAATGTATACAGCTTGATTGAAGTTGTGGTTAATTTTTAGATCCCAATACATGAACAAATAACGATACTTTGGGGGTCAAAATAATTTATCGTTCTAAAGAGAATTATCGTTATAGAGGGAATCAATATTGGAACGAAAAATTTTTTGTTCTTCATATCCAGTGGCGTCACCTGGTGTGCTCTGCTTTCATAGCACCCCCTCGCTTTCACTCAAATAATATATATTAAATGGGGTGAGAACAATAAATTTACAATATTGAGTAATTTTCAAAACCCTACCCTTTACTCAAGTTATAGGGAAGTACCCTTTCCCAGGATTCTGGTGACGCCATAGCTTATAAATGCTTATCGCATTATCCAAAGATAATCTTTTGCAAAAAGAACTCTTTAGACGCTCCTCTGGTAAATTAGATAATCTAGAAATACAATTTTGAAGAGAATCAATTGAGTACACTGCTTCTCCAAGAGATAAGTTTGACCTTACCGTAATGGAATCATCCTTTTTATTTACATCATTATTATATTCTGACTCTTCTACTGCAGCGAACCTATTAGTTCCAAAAATATCTATACTTCATCTTCGATATTTACATAATCATGAACACGTATTTAAAAAAAAAAAAAAAAAAAAAAAAAAAAAAAAATTCCAGATTTATCTTCAAAATAGGTCAAGGAATTTTGAAGACCTGAACTCTATTTTCTTCCTCAAAATATCCGCAAGATGTATCACTTTGACTTCGTCATTTTGAATAAAGCCATCTTTAGCAACCAGCAATAAGATATGGAGTGTGCGGCTTCATTTCCCACCAACTCCCAGTAGTCCATTTACAAGCATCTTTTACAGTAACAGGCTTTGTGTGCTTTTGATGAATATTATAAATCATTTTATCCACTAATAATTTTCTGTAATACCATTTGAGGAATTTTATAACTCCCATTACGAGGGGCTGTAGAGCTGCACTTGTGTTTGGTAGAAAGAAGTAAACTTCTACACTCTGCAATTTTGGAATGGGTATATGTGCCAAGCTGTTGTCAATTAAACGAGCAATGTTTTTCTTCTTCAATTTCATATTTTTATCTAGTTGCAATAACCATTTTTAAATATTTTTGATTTCATCCAAGCTCGTTTTTTCGCAGTGTAGTCTACTCGTATGATCTTAATGTTTTAAAAACATCTTGACTTTAAGGATCTTCCAATTACAAGAGGTTTTAATTAATCATTTCCCGTCATTTTTGTACACGACAATATTGTTAACGTCTGTTTGGATTTCTCCTCCCCACCTCCTTTACAGGTTTCTCCTTTGAAAGCTAGTGTTCGTTCAGTTAACATCTGGAAAAATAACCCCGTCTCATCTGTCCTATAGACATTATCAACAAAATATTTTTTCAAAAAGTTTACACATTTCTCTCTGACGATATGCGCATACGTAATTCAGTGGTATTGATTTTTCTTCATCATGTAACCCATGAACAGATATCCTATGTCGGTCTCGAAATATTGTTAGTCATCTATTGTTAGCTTTTAAATTTGGGTTCCCCATCAAATATGCAAATTTCATAACTTGCTCGCAAATAATTGGTCCACTTAAAGGTAAACCCGTTTTTCTCTAAGCCATTTCAACATTGCAGCATCTGTTTTATCATTTAAAGTTCTTTGTGGGTCAATATCATTAGAGTTGAAAATGTTTTCATTTTCCTTCCGTTTCTTTAAAAATGTAGCAACAGTCGATAGTGAAAACCCTTATTTTTTGCAAACTTCACCTTGCTTCATAGCTCTATCAATATATTTTACGACGTTGAATTTCACTTTGATGAATATTTATTTCTTGGAGACATTTTTATCGATTTTCACTCAATAAACTTCAAAATAACACACACACAAACTAATAAATAAGTTAATGAAAATCTTCTAGCATAGTATGGGAATAATTCTGATTAGAATTACTGTAATTGACACAATTTAAAGGTGGTTAAAATTCTTATGATACTTAAGTGCAGGCAAAAAGAATGTATAACAAAGCTTACTCCCAGATGTTTCGAGGTTTTATTTATCACTTCCGGTGAAAGGAATCCTTGACCCTAGCAAAGATTAGTGAAAAAAATAACGGCTCAACTTGATTCGAAGTTGAAGAACAACTCAACTTGACGAGCAGAGCAAGAACGGAACGCTGGTCGAGTCGAGAGAGGGAGAAAGCGATGAACAGGAGAACAATGGCGAACGAACTAGCCATGTCTGACAATTCTAAAGATGTGTAGTATTATCTTAAATGTGTTTCATGCTGCATTAATGTTTAAATTAAAGTTTTGCAGTTAAAAAAAAAAGGTCTGAATGACTTATTGTTTTTGCAACCACTCTCACCGCCTTACAACCACTCGATCAAAATGGAACTCATTTTACTACCCTTTTTCGAAGAGGGGAGATAGAGTAAAGTTCAAAGTTGTGTTTGCCAGGAAATGCCAATTCTATATGCCCTGTACATTAAATGCACTTTCTTGTACCATACTTGCAACAGCAAGAGCAATTCAAAACTTCGATGAAAGATTTGTACAGAGAGCAAAACTTGAGAACACCGTCGAACGATCCAACTACATTTTATCTAGACTTTCTTTGTATATCATTTAATTCTCAGTCTGACTTTGAAAAAAAATATCGTAATAGAGCGTGATGTGATGGAAGGGAAAATATTACCATCGTTGTAGAGAGAGTTATCGTTGTAAAGAATATCGTAGAACAAAGAACTGCTTTACATTAATCTGAAGGAAATTAAGCCAGGACTAGGAAAAAATATCGTAATAGAGAGAATTATCGTTATAAAGAATATTGTTGTTGAGAGATTATATTGCACATCTATTAAGTAAATACTTTTATTAATGCGTTTACTTTCAGTACTTTAAATAAACTTTAATTCAAAAGCATTACCTTTGATAATATTAAATCAGCGTTGTAATAAAATGCTATATTTTCCTTCGCGTGTGTAAATTAAAAAATATGTTTTTTACTAAATTTATATAAATATTTGAATTTTGATGTGTGGTTAAGTCATTCCTTCCTTCTGAGTTTGTAATTTTTTTCATAAACATATGAGCACAAAAATGCTTTTTTTCTAGTTAAATTATGATATTTAAGGCATTAGGTTGTGAAATTGTTACAAAGGGAATAATCATTGGACTTTTTCGTAAATTTTTTGTCATATTAGACTGACTTACACTTAGTGTATTTCATCTTAAAGCAAAACTCAGTAAATATAGCAATCATCGAGACAAAACTTAATGCGATATCAGAAAAATTATTTCCCTTTAAGTATTACAGTTTGAAAACAATCTCAATTAAAATTATTAAAAAAATGGAGAGATTGTTTCTCGACAAATCGTTTCAATTTCTTAGAAAAATCATGGTAATTCATATAATTTAAAATATTAGATAAGAATTAAACACTTAGTAACCATCTTTCACATAAATTGTCAATAAAGGCAAAAAGCGAGTGAAATTAATGTAATTTAAATAGCCAAAAAAAAAAATATTTTTAGCACATTTTGTTTTTGCCATCTAGAGAGGCAAAATGGTTTTCAAAGAATCGCGAAATCATTTTTCTCATACAAAAGTGTGAGGAGTCACAAAACGGAGCGATATGTGACTTGCAATAAATTTACTCGTGAAGTTAGAAAATATTCTACAATTAAATCTTTGTGTACTCAAGTTAAATTGGTAATCAAAACTACAATAACAACTATTCCTCTCTAAGAAAACATTCCATTAACAATATCAACTGTTCTCTCCACTGCATCCAAGATGACTCATATTTTAGGATTCAGATCACTTCATATACATTCAAAAACAAATATTGAAATCGGGAAAAGGCAGTGAACTCTCTGATGAAAAGAAATTCGACTGAACAGAATAAAACCACTTAGAAAAATAATTAACTAAATTTCAGAAAGAACCTACCTAAAGAGAATTGGGGTACTCTGTATATGATAGTCTACATTTACTGTATTATTCATTCTTCACTACTCCCGAAAAGTTAAACTATAACTATAAGCATGTATAATGAAAATTGGAGAAGAATGTAAGGAAACTCTTCATTAAAGATACAGAATTAAATGTTACACGCGATAAACGAAATGTATATATATATATATATATATATGTGTGTGTGTGTGTGTGTAGTAAAATTTTAATTATTACTAAGAAATAGCCGAGATGTCTGGAGAAAATTTCTTCTGCATATTAATTGATCCTTATGTACATAATATTGTAATTTACAACTATTAATGTTGATTTGTTTAATTTAAGGCAGCTGTAGATTAAGGTGTGTCGAAAATATCGTACAGTTTTAATTATTATACCAAATATCGTATAATTTTAATTAGTACTAAAAATAAAAGAGCTAGAAAATTAATTTTTGTTTATTATTTTTAAGGTTTCTCTTTATAATTACCACCCAGAGTTATACATTTATCCCAGTGTTTTTTGATCTTTCAAAAGCGGTCATTGTATAACTCAGCAGATTGAACTCTTATCTCCTCCATACTACGGGTTATTTTAACATACGGCTCCTTGTTCCAAACAAATCAACATTACAAGTTGTAATCGTAATTTACAGCATCATGTACATATGCATCAATTAATATATAAGACAAATATTTTTCTGATACCACTCATCTATTTTTTAATAATTATATATATATGGAGGATGGTGTGTGTGTGTATGTGTGTGTGTATGTATGTGTGTATGTGTATGTATTGATGATCTCCTAATTATTCAAATTAATCTTAACCCAGATACGAAACCAGATTTATATTTTTATCCTTTTTACATAAATTTAATTAAAACTGATATAAACTGATTTGAAAAAGATTTTTAGGTATGTTAATTTATAAAAATATGAATAGTATAATAATTAGTCACATTTATGACAAGAGAGATAATTATAATTTCCATATATTAATATAGTTCTTTTCGGTAATAGCAATTTAAGATTAAATATTTTTTCAAATATTTTAGATAATTTTTTGCTTAGAGATACCAAATGAGTTAATGTATTTTCCAATATACAAAATAATTTAAATAATTTCTTTTCCACATGTGATGAAGTTGATTATCCGTTTTATTTTTCAAAGAGATACCTAAAATATAAAAACTATAAAATTAGTTAATTGATATTTTGTTGTTATAATTCTTGAGTTTTTGGTATAATTTTGTGAAATATTTTATTTTAATTTGTTTTTCCGCTTTCATCTTCCCCCCTTTTTTTTTTTTCTATACTATATTTTCTTCATTTGTTAAGTTCTATTTTTGAATTTATTTATTTATTTTCAATTTTTTTCAATTTAAAAGATTTATATATATATATGTGTATACGTATATATACAAGCTGTGGCTATTAAATAACGAGACCTGAGCTGTAAAACATTGTATTTTGATATGATACATATGTACTTATTATCACCTTCAATATATACCCCTCCTCTGTCCCTACAACACTCCATTTGAATCTCCCCATTTTCAAAACAGTGCTGGAAATCTTCTTCTATCAACTTCCACAGGACGCATGCCACTTTCTCTTCCACATCATCAATGATTCAAAACTTGTTCCTTTTAGATCAAATTTCATTTTAGGAACCAGGTAGAAGTCCTATGGCTCAAGATCCGGCGAATAAGGTGATTGGTCTTACAGTGGGATGCTGTACATGGCTAAAAACCTCTTGGAAGACAATGTGGAATGAGCTGCCATACTGTATTAGTGGAAAAAAGTGCCGTATGGATTCCTTATCAATTTCTACAATCTCAGCAATCAACCGAATACTTAACTAATAGTCAGGTCACACCAGATTACTGATTTTTCCAATATTGTCATCCGTTTTTGACGTGGGAAGGCGACCCGGGCGTTAATCATCTTCGATGTCTTCTCGGACATTTTGTAAGCTCTTAAACTACTGAAAAACACGTGCACGCGATAAGCATTCATTGCCATACACTTCTTTCCGTAAATTACAAGTTTTAGTAGTGGTTTTTCCAAGTTTCATGTGAAATTCTACAACAATTCGTTGCTCACTTATCATTTATGCGGCGAAACAAAAATAATCTAATACGGACGTAGGCTACGGGTTTAAGGATTTGTTTATAGAAACGAGAGCCACTGTACTCAAAAGAGAAGGCATCACGCTAAACAGCTGTCTGTCACCAGTTTTTGAGGCATGCATACTTCTTGTGTAACACAATCTGTCTCGTCATTTAATAGTCCCACCTCGTGCATCTACACACACAAACACACACACACAGACACACACACACACACACATATATATGTTCTTTTTAAATTATAGATGTGATGGATTTCGCACGTAGCTATATTCTGTTTTTTTGCATATGTAAGTTTTGTTAAAAAAAATACGTCTTAGAGGATTACTTCTTTTGAAAGTTCGATTTTGTAAGTTCTAGGTTATAATTTGCTTCAATTTTTTTAATTGTTATATTGGCCTCTTATTGTTTTGTGGGTATTTCTAGAATTTAGACTATTTTCTGACAACATTTAAAATAGAATATTTTATTCCACGTATGTAGATTGATAGTGTTTAGATACTTGGCATATTTTTGTATTCATTTTTTGTGCTTTTTCTAGTATATGTATGACTCGAAATGATAGCACTAAAAAAAGTGAATAAAATGAATAATTATTATTTAAAAATTTGAATTTGTGCTTCCTAAATTTTTTAAATTTATTTGTATTTTTTGTTTGTAATATTTAAACACGTGGAGTGTTATATTTAGAAAATCTGGATTTTTCTCTTAAGTTTTTATGGATATTAAATACATAAAGGAGATTTTTTTTTAAATAGGGGTTTTGCAAAATTCCAACAGATTTTGTTTATATTTAAGATTAAATAATATTCATTCTAGTTTCTAATTATTTTTTTTAGTAAAGTAAACAAATTCATGACACGCACACACAACAGAAATATTTTACCTGCACAGCACTCGCCTTTACGATGATTATCAGTGGGTGATAGAACAGCCAAACACAAAATAATTTTTTTGTGGCCCATTTCTTTGCATATTCTGAAAATAATTGTAGTGCATCTATACATGGGAAGAGAAATGTCATTTGTGAGGAAGCAGTCATGAAACATACACTATATAAACATACATTTTTCATACAAGAAACATACACTATACACTCTATAACAAAAAAAAAAAAAAAAAAAAAAAAACGACGTACCTAGAAGGAGTCCGATTGTAATAAAATTTCATATTCAAAGACATTTGGACAGAACATGCATATGATTACAATTTGGCGTCCACTGAATGAATAGCGGTAGCTACAACGCATCAGAACTGTGCACTCAGCAGGTGTATATAAGAAGCGATTCTTGATCCGATGGTCACATTTTCTGTTGCACTGCGATTTAAGATACCTTTCAATGACTGAAAAAAATGCCTCACCACAGGTTTCGAGCTCATTACAAGCAATTGTCAGAGTTTGAAGGAGGTCGTATCATTGGATTGAAAGAGGCAGGTTGGGAAAATCGGAGAATCGCTCGTCATATGGGTCAAAGCGATGCGGCGATTAGAAGATACTGACAAGAATGGGTGGACAGTGGCAGATTTCAACGTCATGATGGTAGCAGTCGATCTAGGGCCACACAGCAGATTGGGAGGATAGAGTGATTGTCAGATCAGTTGTCACAGTTCCTGATTTATCATTATCAACCATCAGACGTGCGACTCGCTCACGAGTGTCCACCATGACCATTCACAGACGGCTGATAGAGCAAAATCTACTTTCGTACCGACCATTACGCCACCTGCCACTCTCGCCTGCACACTGTCGAGCCATATTACAGTGGTGCTTGGCTCGATCAGGTTGGAATGATACTGACTGGGGACGTATAGTGTTTAGCGACGAATCCCGCTTCCAACTGTGTCCTGACGATCATCGAAGACGTGTCTGGAGACGCTCAGGGCGGCGTGCCGATCCTGCTTTCACTGTTACATGCCCCACAGGCCCTCAACCAGGAGTTATGGCCTGGGGTGCCATTTCCCTTGATAGCCGGACCCCTTTGGAGGTCATTAGAGGCACATTTGCAGCACAGCAGTATGTCTAATGACGACTTTCTGAGACCTATTTTACTACCGTTCCTTTTTGCAGTACCCTGGCCTTATTTTTCAGCAAGATTATACCAAATTACATACGGCACGTGTTGTTATGAACTGTCTTTCAGCTTGTCAAACGCATCCTTGGCCAGCCAGATCTCTTCCCAATCGAGCATGTATGGGATATGATGGGAAAGCGACTGCATCTACCAGGGAATGTTGATGACCTAGCCCAACAATTGGGGCAAATTTGGCAAGAAATACCACAGGAGACCATCAGGGAGCTTTATCACTTTATGCCACGTCGTGTGGCAGTTTGCATCCAGGCTAATGGTGGGTCAACACCTTATTAAGCTCGATACTTTGTAACCATGTAACTCTGAATAAATCATTCAACCGTTCTTTAATTTTAATCATTTTCTGTTCTGTACATAATTGTTCTATTCACCAATTTTTGTCTCCATCGGACAACACCTTCTTGGGGTGTCGTTATTTTTGTTATAGAGTGTATTTATACAATTCATTTCATTCTCAACGGGAATTTTAAAATTCATCTTTTGTTTCATTGGTATTAAGATTCGATTTATTTTTATCCGAAGCATTCTTCTTGAAGATTTTACTTATTCAAAGGTCTGTGTATATTTGCAAGCGTTTTATTCTACCTCTTGCTGAAACATTTTACTATTCCATATTGTATATCTGGGATCGATACTTTCTATATAGACAAACTTGATATATTCAATTTATAAAAATTATTACTTCAAGCTACGGTTCAGTTTAACTCTTCTTTGCGCAAAACGGTAGCTTTACAGAAACGCTTTGAGAACTGTCATTTTCCTCACTTACATTTTAATATTTTATATGAACAGTCGTAAAAAAGGGACATCTTTTAGGACGATTTTTATCGCTGGAAATTAAAATTAAAATGCATTATCAGAGGAAACTAATTTATGATGTGGTAAAATAATTGCTTAATTAATTAATATAGACGTTAATAAGCTTCTAAATGGAATTCTTATTATCACAACCATTTTCTTCTTTCATTTGATTTCTCGTCATAAGGTAAGATCAAGTTTCAAACTGCATAAAATTCTTTTTAAATTTTTTGAGTTAATGGGAGGTGGACTTACAAAAAGAATACTCTCTTGTTACTTTTACGCCAACCTATTGATATTTATTTTCCAGTTCTAAAAATGTAAAAAAGTGTAATAATTTTATAAAAATACGATTTATTTTTATAGTTAGGGGGGAAGTATAAGGTAACATGAATTTTCAAAAAGTATTTTGAACTCTTGTCTTAAAAACCCTATTTTCAAAATTTCATGCAATCACATCCTATTGATTAGGAAATATTCAACATTTGCATGTACGATCGGAAAACAACAGGAGTTGAGGTACCGTATATTAATGTAGAATTCAGAATTATGGATCCACTTAGCACGCAGTATTTGAAAAATCAAAAAATATCATGAACAATCTGTTTCATTTTGAAAACTAACAGCTTTAATTCGAAAAATATCTTTCGTTTTAATCAACATAAAATAAAATAATACAGGTATTAAAGTAAAAACTATCTAGAAGAAATTACGTTAAAGGATTTCTAAGTAAATAAAATGCTAAATGTTATTGAGATAAACCACTCAAAATAATATATAAGGATTTCTTCAAATATATTTTATTATATATTTGAAGAAATCAAAATATCTCTCTTAATCATGGGATTCAAAAGAAATTTGAAATACAGAATAATTTCTCTGCTGAATTCCTCAAAACCATCGAAATCCATAATCAGAAATATATTTTTAAAATTAGTTAATTATTTAAATTAAATAAAGAAAATAACAGAATAACAACATCTTATTAAACCATTAACAGTGATAAAAATTTTATCCTGTTGCAATAAGAATTGCGAAAGTTTGAAAGGTGTCCTCTTTTTTTTTATTTTACTAAAACTAAATATTTTTTTGCAACTTCCAAACAAATTAATTGCTGAATTCGCATCCTAATATCATTTCGAAACACAAATTAACTAAAGTCAGAGAGAAACAGAACTGTTTTATTCTTTTTTCTATATAGGTACTAACAAATTAAGTATAGAGGGGAGAGACGTATGATACTGTGTGTTCATATTTTTCTTCGATGAGTCCTATAATGAATATATATAACAATAAAGTTTCCTGTAGTTTACCATAATTTTTTGTGCGCAGAACAAGAACGCCATACTAAAAAAAGTATTATAATTAAATCACGCCTTAAGAATTCTAAGACTTTCTAAAGAATTAGTTTTATCAAGTGATGTATGAACACCTATTTATCAAACAGTGTGCTCTTTTCATTATTAATATATCACACATTTAGAGAAATAAATCGATGAAATTTCATGTTGCTTATTTTAAACTTTTCCTATTTATTTCACTAATAAAATTATGTTGACGATTAAATTAAACATTGTTTTAATACACACAGTGTTTAAAAACATTCTGAACTGTATATTTACTTCCTTATGAAAACAAGTTCATACTCACATACAAAGTTTAAGCGACTGTTCTTTGTTCTTATATTCATCAAAGCACTGACGCTTCCCGAAATACTGAAAAATCTTACTTTTTCCCCAGGAATTTGTTGAGATATTTTTCTTCTCCAGAATGTGTACCTCATAAGGATAAGGCAACTTCCAACACCAACGCACACAAGGAGGAATACGAAAGTTTTCCAAATAATTAAGAAATTTCTTTGAATACTCAGAGTATCTGCAATCTCGAAAGCCAACATTTTCTGTTTTGTTTCAAAGGATGTTTTGACGGTCTAACATTTTTCTTACGCGTCGTTATTATATATGTGAGAATTCATTAGTTAAAATATTTAATGCTCTTCTCATGAAACATGACGGAATGAATTTCAGGTGTTCAAATAATATGAATAGCATTTTCATAATCATATCTGCATCACTCTCACTAATCTCCTTTTGTGCAATTTAAATCAAGATTAACCAGCTTAGAAAAAATAATAATTTTTGTAACGGGCGCATAGAATGCCCAAACTCTTATGCAATGAAGAATTATTTTTTTAAGCAGAAGAGTTCGAATTTGTGTATATAACAGGTCAATTGAAAAGTCCCCGGCCTACCATAGTAAAACACACGTTTATCAGCATGTTGTTATCATTTGTATCCCTTCTTTCCTTCAATTCTATTTCGCTTATATATCACTATCTTTAATTTAATTCATTACTCTATTATCTTCATCTAATTTACCTCATCACATTTCATTTGTTTAGTAAAGGAGTTGTAATTTTATGCAACTCAAGTTACTGAAAAAGCTCAAAGGTTAGTGAAAAGAAAGCCACGAATATCCCTTCGTCACAAGTTTCCTGTTCGATTATTTAAAAGTTCAAGAAAAGAAAAAAAACAGGGGTTTCAAAAAACAATACTTTTCCAATAAAATAATTAATTAGATTTGAATGTAAAATATATGCATTTACTGATGGAGATACACTAAAAAACTATAAATGTGTTGAAAATATAATGTATCATCGTTTTGCGCTTGAAATGTATCAAAACATATTACTAAACAGATTTGATTTCAGACAGAAGCAAATGGATATTACGTCTAAAAAACACAAAGAAAAACTGTTGTACAAAATAAAGTTGGTATTTCAACATATTGTGATAAAAAGAATTTGTTCAGATAAATGGAATAAATTCATTAGGTTTTGGACATTTTTCATTGAAAACGATAAGGACGTGACTAACTAAATTTTCAATTACAAAAGTACTTTTAAACTTCATAAAAATGTATCTAAAGCCTTTTGAATGTGTTTTTCTATTTTGTTACAAAAGGAAAGCTTAAATAAAATCAAAGAAGTAGAGATAATCGGTATAAAAAGAAAAAAACTATACTCCTGAAGTTTTATATACAGATAAGCAATAAAAAATTAGGTTGGAAAGAATAGTTTTTGATGTTTTTCTAAGTGGATATTTCCCACAGAATTAAGAAACATTTTATGTAATAATTATTTTCTGAAATCATTTGAAAAAATAGAAGTGATGAAATATTATGTGTCACACAATTAAGATACGTTTCGTCTCAGTTTCCTCATGTAAAAATTTAATTTGTATATTAGCATTTATTTTACAATAATTTGTGTTATATTACTCGGTCTAAAGTAAAAATGTTTTAATTTACTCGTATATACAAAATTCAATGCATACATATATTTTATGCTACACAACTTACTAATATGATATGCAATGTTGTATTTTTAATCCGATACATTTGATAATCATTATTGTGCTTTTTACGAGAGTGGTCTGAATAGTATTCAACCTTAACATGAAGATGGCAGCACTCGTCAATAAAAGCTAAGGAATGTGGTTGTGTATCTTTTGACAGGTTCTCACCAAAATTTTAGCCATTTTGGACATGCAGTTGTTGTTTGACAATCGTTTGAGCGAATCGATGTGAGTGTTTTTGTGAAAATGGAAAAAATCGAGTATCTAGCTGTCATTAAATATTTGTTTTTGAAAGTCAATACACCTACCCAAATCAAAGATGAGCTGGGCACTGTATACAGGGACTCTGCACCATCATTTACCACCGTGAAAGCTTGGGCTTAATTTAAACGTGGCTGTACTAGCTTGAGAAATGATGAACGTTCGGGACGTCCAAAAACTGCAACCACTGACGATAACATTACTAAAGTTCATTAAAGAGTGCCAGGCACCCGTCGGATTAAAGTGAGAGAGATAGCAGAGGCTATGAATATGTCTAAAGAACGTGTTTGTCACATATTTAATAACAATTTAGACATGATAAAGCTGTACGTGCCACGTTTGCTCACTTTAGACCAAAAACGTGTTAGAATGAACTTTTCCAACGCTCTGTTGTCGCAGTTTAAGCGCAATAAATCAGAGTTTGGGCACCAATTAATTCTGTAGATGAAAGTTGGGTACACCATTATACGCTTGTAACAAAAATACTGTCCAAACAATGGACTGCGAAGAGAGAATCGGCTCCAAAAAAAAAAACTGTTTTTTTCGGCTGGGAAAATAATGGCGACTGTTTTTTGCGATAGTCATGGAGTTTTCTTAATCGATTACCTTTAAGCAGGAAGCACCGTTACAGGAGCATGCTACACATCATTACTTGACAAGCTGAGAGCGAAAATTAAGGAAAAACGGCCATATTTGCAGAATTTTTTTTGTTTAACCAAGAAAATGTTAACAACAACTCAGAGATTGCCATGGTGAAAATCCATGAATTACGGTTTGAACTACTTGACCACCTCTTTATTCACCATATCTAGTCCCAAGGAACTTTTTTTTGTTCCCTTATCTAAAAATTTGTTCTCGAATGACAGACAGTTTCGTCAAATGAGGAAGCCATCCCCTTCGTGAACAATTATTTTGCAGAGAAAGACGTCGAGTACTACTTGGAAGAGTTAAAAAGATGAGAGCATCGGGAGAACAACAAGGACTTACAAGGAAACTCTGTCGAAAAATATAAATAAATTTAAAGAAAAAACATCTTGTATCTTTGTTAAGCTGGAAACTTTTCAGGCCACCTTCCTATATTCGTTCTTATCCACTAAATTCTTTCTGTATTTTTGTATATTTAAAATTATAATGGAAATAAAGATCTGACTATTCAATCTACAGAACTTTCCAAGGTTAGTTTCTTATATTTAAATGAAACTTTCTGAAACTTTCGAAGACAGGTAGAAGCATCTAAGAGATTCTGACATCTTAAATAAGAGATAGTTAGGAATTCCTGAGTATAATGTGAGTATTATGTTGATATTAATCTATATTAATAAAAGGAAGAATGTTCTATTTTTGTCAGCGGCGTAGCGAAAAAATTAGACGACGAAGGGCCTTGAAATTTGGTACAAAGGATCTGTGAATAATAATAGTGTACTACGGAGCCGTTTTTTCGAAATTAACCTTTATTTTTTTAAAATTAAGTTTTAAGAGAGATTGCCATCAATGCGCATGCACATGCTCAGATCGGGAAAAAAATTGCCTGATTTTGTCAACGACATAGCGGGAAAATTATTATATACATGTGCATGAAATTTGGTAAAAAGATTCTGTGAACACTGATAGTGTGCATCATGAAGACGCACTTAATAATTCCACTTAGATTTTTTTTATGTTTTATTTTAAATCTCTTGTACGTCCTGTATGACATCATAGTGTTTCTCCTTCAGATATATAATTTGATTCAGATTTTTTAATGTTTTGTTCTTTCTGAAAGAATTATTACGATTCCTTTAGTTATTTGTAAAATAATTATGATTGTTCGAATGAATCCTCCTCTCAAAAGAATTTTTTTTTAAATTGGCAACAGTTTTCTGTGTTGAAACGGTGGCAAGTACAAGCGTTGAATTATTGATTTATGAAAGCTTTAAAAATTATTGTTAATCTTTATATGTATATATATATATATATTAGTTCACCTGTTGATATTCATTTATTCAAAGTATCAATATTCTTGCTAAACCTAACTTTCTTTTTCTGTTCTAAATTAAATATCTCATTTGCCGTTTCTTGTGACTTCCAACTGAAATTTCTGATTTGTCATTTTCAGTGAATTGTATTGCTTGAGATACTCATCTTTCAACCCTAAGCTGCCTGATTTGTATTGTCTTAGTTTATTATACTTTCAATTTCAGGTCTAAGCTACCATTTGAATTGCTTTTTGCTAATTATTTGACCTACTATAATATTACTAATCCATTTTTAATTTTATATCATAATGAGCAACCGACTCCAAAACACTTGGCACGATTTTAAAAATCGTCAAATTAGCGATTTTTTTGGTTACCCTTGTAGACGTCGATCAGTCTTCTGTAACGTTCCACGTATGGCAAATTATCACTAACTTTTATTTAAATGTAAGGAAAAATTCAAATATTAATCCCCAAATTAGTTTTCTCAAATTTTTTTGTTCAAGAAAAATATAAACATTCTTTTCTGTTTACAAGTGTACATATTTTTGTTAAAAGTATTATGACTCAAAAAATATTTTATGCTTGGTACCAGAACTGTTAACTTTTAAAATTAAATCCGTAGAGGCTATTCCTTGTGTTTGTGCAAGATATGTGTCGCGGGGCTATCCCTCTGACATGTATAGTAATAGTATATTTTGTATCCATCTTGCAGATTGAGTACAATTGCTATCATTTTGAAGTCACCACATACTAACCAATTATGTTGATTGCAATTTACAAGATCTAGGAGGTGTTTACACGTTGGCTAATTTCTTTACAAAGGATTGCATAAGTAATAGTAAATGGTGTTGATATTTGATTACTATTATGCAACAGCACAACTTTCAGATTTTTTTTTGAGGGGGGGCACTTAAAAATAGTCTCTAATCGTCTGCTTTGTACAGAATGTCCAGCATCAAACCTTCGATATCATTGAAAAGTTCTAAATTGTGTTACTGCTAAAACATGTTGACGTTTTTTTTTTTGACATAACGTATCCACTAGGAGGTTCCAATATTATAATCTGGATGCTAAGATTTCAACTTTATACTTTGGAAGCTGTAAATTTCTAATCAAGTCATGAAATTCACATTTTATGATTTGGTATACGTTACAGATAGTGCTTTTGTATTGAGATGTTGAATCTGCATTACTAGTTCTTGGAAGACTTTCTAACACATCAAGTTCACTTTTATCATCCACCGTCATCACTGTCTGTCAGAATGTTAGTTGGAGAAATGGAGAGATTAGTAATATTTCTCCATGAACAACTGGGCGAATGATAGATGGCATCAAAGGATATTTCAATCTTCTTCGCATTGATTCCTTAAAAAGTTCGCGGTACCATGCAGAAACAGAAATCAGTAGTATAGTTTGTTGGTTCTTGCAAAATGGTGGGCACACCAAAACGCATGGAAACATTTTTCATTAAGTAGCCTAATATTCAGGGTGGATGAACAAAAGATAGTGCAAACGTGAGGAGACCACAATTTGTCTTGGTACCCAACGCGACACATTTAATAGAAATACAAAAAGATTTTAGGGAATTGAAAGAAATGTAAGCTTAATCTTAGTTAATTTTAGATGAAGAAATTAATTTAAACCTAAATTTAATATAATCCAAATTTAATCATCGTCAGCTACGATTGTGCTTGGTGATATCTCCACTGTAGGCGAATTGCAATACACAACATTAATTTTACATCTTGGATGCATCTAAGACAGATGCATTACTCTTCCAACGAAAAAAAGAATCGTGAAGTCAGAATTAGTAGCATTTTAAATGAAAATCATGAGGCATCATAGAAGACAAAATATGTAATGGAGTAACAAAAAAAGTTTTTTTTTTGTAATTAACGTATTTACTGTATTTCTTGCAATTTTTTTAAAAATTTAAACTCTTTCTGGTTAATATAAGTAACTATAATTTAAATGAATATGTGAAACATGGAAATAGAAAAATTAAAATCAAAAACATCGTTTCAATTAATTTTTTCGGTTATAGTAATACTGCAAATTTTTTTTTTTTTGCTAAAGAAATGTCTTGAATATATATATATATATATATAACTTATTCCAATATATTAATAATGTATTAAGTTTTATAAATTATTTGATTTTATTAATGAATAATCGTAATAGAATTCTGTTTTAAATCCTGAAAATTTGAGGTACTAGCGTAATTGTCATCCCTTATCATTCGACCATGTTTCAAATTTACGAAATCCTTGTCAAATGTTCCTGCGTTTCTGTAGAACGACGTTAATTAAAACGAACCAACTAACTGTTTGTGTAGGATTTTATGAATTTAATTGTTTATTTACAACTACGTAACAAAACGTTTTGTATAATTGTTGAGAAAGGGTAAAATGACATTTTGTCAAGGTCGATTATTTTCCGTCCTTTCCGAATGACGTCACGAAAGAACGCTTGAAGTGCAAAATAAATCACCGTTTCCATAATGGTCAGACAAGCTCCAATTGTTGGAACAGCGCGAAAATGAAATTTTGATAGCTTATAATTCATGAAAGCCCCCGTTCCGCACGGAATCTTTGCTGCCAGGGTAACATCTTCAACTAAACACAGACAACGCCCGTTCGCGAAAATAAGCGATTAGTTAGTTGTAAACTGTGCTGCATCGTGCAGTAACATTGCACAGCAGCCAAGTGAAGAAACCTTACATAATGTTTCCCAAAATTACCAGCATGGAATTCGTGCGGGCATTGAAGAATGTAACTTTTACTTTGTTGATTATCATTGTATGCACTGATGGTAAGTTTCCTTTTTTTGAAGTTATTGTTTTATCTAATAAATATATACAGTTTTTTGGGACGAGTAAATACATTAAAATGGTATTGGAAATCGCTATCATTAAACGATTAAGGAATGCAGAGGACCACGGTGCATAATGACTTACATAAAATTCATAAATACAGGCAGAGAAATACATTAAATTTAATGTCAAACAAAGGATATTGCTGTCACAGCTTGTAAAATTTATCCTGTTCTTTGTCAACGAAATTAATAACCAAACTGAAAATTCAATTTTAATTGAAATTGATAAACCGGAACAAATTAAAAAGCAGTTTTCATTCCTATATTTCATTCACTCGCTGTAACTCTTCCTCGATAAAAAAAATACACGTTATTTTATGGGATTTATTATTTTAATTAAAAATAAACAAATTTTCAATTCCATTATTTAATTTTTGTCTTATATATATATATATATATATATATATATATATATATATATATATAATTTGAATTAATTCTTAAAGTTTCTGAAGTTTGAATCAAATTTTTAAAAAGATAGAATAAATTACAATCAACTTTTACGCATTCATAATAATCATATTTATGCACGAACTTGATACTATATTTTGAACGCTTTTAGAAATTCAACAGCGATTATTTTTATTTCAAGTTGTTTCATTAAAAATTCAAATAAAAAATAGAACAAAATACTAACGTTTTAGAAAAAGAATTTAATATTACTAACTTCGGATACTTCTATTTATTTGTCAAAATTACCTGAAGATAATCTAACGTTTGAATAAAATAAAAATTCTAATAAGTAAAATTATATCTGAATTTTTATTTTTTAATCCACAATTCTCAAAATTATTTATAGTTCAGTTTTTTTTTGACAAAATCTTTTGAATTACAAAAAGCCTAATTTTATGCAAAATAAATAATATTCTTCCCTCCCACCAAGACATTTTGCTACCTAAATCTTGCTTTTTAAGAAAAGCCTCAGAATACTCATCACTAAGTAAAACTGACTCAAAAAATATAATATCTGCGTCATTTACCTTTTTTACATGACGATGACTATTCTATTTAAATTCACATTTTAATTTTGAATTCTTTATTTAAATATTACGCTTCAAATTTTAAGTAAATAAAAATTAAGCGAATAATTTATCTCAATAAATTGGAATTACATTTTAAATTAGAGTAATTTATAAAAAACGTTCTTTTTTAAACATTTTGAAATCCCTTTAATGTGGAAGAGTTGATTTGATAGCTATTTTTTTCTTTGTGCTGAAGTATAATTTGATTAAAAAGAATCGAGAAATTTAGAATAATTTGGGTTAAAGATGGAATGACTAAAGAAAATGTTTTATACCTTTTCAAAAAAAATTTATTATTGTTGTTGTTTTTTATGAAAAATTTAAAAAAAAATATATTAAAAATTGCATTGAGTGATTAGCAAAACGAAAGAAAAAGATGAGTTTTTAGAAATGTTTTCGTTAAATAAAAGCGTTACAAGCGTTTTTATAGTATTCCATAAATAATACACTAAAATCTTGATCCTAAATTTGAGGAAATAGACACTTAAGGAATATTTTTATACTGGCGAAATATTTATTGGAAGTGCTAGTATTAAAAAACTGCTTTGAATAAATTAGTGAATATGTATATATATATATATAATTTAAAATATCCCTAGTTTTATCTTCAATTTTATTCTTTCCAGAATAGGAATAATTACATTTGAGACATAAATTTCATTTTAATGAACCAAAGTTATCTGGATCATTATTTTCAGAAGTTGTTGATTAAGTGCTTTTAATGAAAATTTATTGTTGAACAAAGCTTCTCGATTTCTTTAATAGATTCTAGAAAACTCTTTTCTAATATTTTAAAATTTTGTGATGTTACATTAGTAATGTGATAATTTGAATTATTAAATGTGATAGTTTCAGCGAATTATGAAAATTGCATCATTATCAACTTCTCTCAACAACCGCCATTAAAATAGTTTATATTTAGTAAAAAGAACTTGTACCAAAAATACCACTTTTCCTTTAAATACTTCTAAAAATCTTTTTACAAACGATTTCCAATTTTAATGCTTCTTTCTGACTTATCATTTTAATTAATTATTTTAGATTTTGATAACACTAAAAGATGCTGCTACTTAATATAAGGATAACCTAAAAACTTAGTGAAATATCTATTTAGAAGTACAAAATTGTCCAAGATGTTTAGCGAATGCATATCATGAAAAAAATTTGCTAATATTTAGTTGGTTCTGAAGGAAGCAGTTTTTAAAAATAATGTGCCTGGTACTATTATAGTGCAAATTGGCTTGCCCTTCCATTAGAAGTGTGCAAATTACTAAATGAAGATAAAGTTGTTAACCCGAGAAATTTTTTTTTATCTCGTTTAAAATATTTTCCATTAAATGAAATATAATTTTCTTGTAATACAAGGTAAATGATAATTTTAAATTTCTCAACTTCTAACACTATTTAAATTACATTTATAAAGCATTTTTATAACCACTATCAATGATTAAACATTATCAAACTATTACCACTATCAATAGAATTGAAAATATCTTAAAAATCATAGTTATAAATTTACAAAAAATTTTTGTGTGTCTTTTTTGTATAATTTACAATACCGTTATAACGTTTAATTAAAACAGTGTAACTGAGTGGTTTTTTCCTAACATAAATATCTTCAAAACGGATTGTTATATTTTTCCAGATTTAATTATACATGTTTTAAAACTATATGTAACTGTACGAAATTTAACAAGATTTTTATGAAATTTACGTGTTAAAATATGAAGCGTTTTAATATATGTAACATGAATTCTTAGTTCCCCCCCTCTAAAATCTTGTTAATGACTTCTCTTTTATAAGATTTTGTTTTATAAATTACAGGATTTACTAGAAAATATTAATTAAGCATTTTACAGCAGTTATATTTTTAAATATAAGAATGATTACCCGGAACTTTATCTATATAAGAAATTACAAAATCATGATAAATGTTCAATATCTTTCAAAATAACCCCAGATTCAGTTCCATATAAATTAGGCTCGTACATTATATTTAAATATGGCAAAGGCTACCATAATTAATCTATATTTGATAATTGGTGTTGTAATGAAATAATCCAGATCAGTATTATTATCTTAATCAAAATAATTTAATTTTATAAAGTGATTCGGAATAGATGGGAAAAACCTTTACATGTGATAATGCACACCAATATAAGCGTTTTTCAACAAAGAATGCGTGGTCTAAAATATACTCATTGGCATGTTTCGCATTGGCCATTCTGTAAACGTTGAAACGGCATTCCTGTAGTTATTTATCAAATAAAAAAAAGAATATTATGCAAATGTAACCTGGGTAAGAAGAGAAAACGGTAAACATAGTGCATAAACTCTCCGACTCCAACCTTGTGAAGGATGGGGTCGTGTTCCTGCATGCAATTGTTCTAATAATTGCAAGTGAGGGATAATGGCACACTGTAGCAAAACTGAACAAGCACATATCCATTTTATTCACAGAGGTACCGAAGAGGCAGCACGAATGTACGGTGAGCGTTGTCCTCACGAGCCGATGCCCTATCCGAAAGATATTTGTGCGATTGCATCGGCAACAATTAGAAACAGTATTCTTTCTCGCGATATGCCTGGATTATTCGAGCGTTCGCCATTTTCTCCTTCGTTCTTTCATCATCATTAGGATCGCTTTTCTGAGCAATTAATACAAATATTCATTAAAATGTTATTTTTAACGTATACATTATTCTTGTGTTTCCTTGGTGTATCCTCGGTTTTCTATCTTGCGCCCAGTAGCGCGATTATATTTCATTTTAGATCATGTATTATTTGATGAAAATTGCTTGTTTTTCGAGTACTACGACTTCTTAAAGTTTTCTCCAACTTTTCTGAATCACGCTGCGTTTGAAGTCATAAGCATTCAATTTTATTCATAATTTCTCTTATGACATTATCTTTAATATAATTCAAATTCCCAGTAATAATATGTAGGTGAGTAAATCCTTTGCATTTACTTTTTAAGTTTTCTGCAAATCCATAGACCAGTTATCGTTAAATGCTAATCTATCAATTGTTTTTATTCTTGAAGGCATTTTTTAGCCACTTAAGAGCCTATTGTTTTCGGTGAGACGTTCTGGCATACCAGATTACTTTTCAATTTTTTTATCGTTAGCTTCAATTTTAGTTACATGTAGCTTAAATATATTCAATTTAATAATTTATCGCTTTCTTAACTTTGATTACATGTAGTTTAAATATATTCAATTTAATAATTTATCGTTTGCTTTAATTTTAATTACATTTAGTTTAAACATATTCAATTTAATTTTTTGTAGCTTCCTTGAATTTTAATAACATGTAGCTTAAATATATTCAATTTAACAATTTATCGTTTCCTTTAATTTTAATATCGGAAAAATTTGTTATTGTCCATTCTTCGATAATTCATCGTTTACTTTAATTCTTATATTTAATTGAGTAATTTAATAATAATTTTATAAAACAAAGTGCACCTTGGGTGTCTAAATCTGTTCTTTGCAAAATTTTGCATAAAACATTTTTTTTTAAAAAAAAAAAATACAGCTTGATACGTCTTTTAATACTTCTATTTTCAACTGGGAATAGAAACATATATTTCTTAAAGCGTTAGAAAAAGTTATTTTATTAAAAGATTTATTCATTAATCCAAATGCGCAATATTTGGTATAGTAATTAAGATCTTTGTCGATTTTTACTTTAAACCATTAGTATATTTGTTAAAATGGAAATCATGGCTATCTGGATTATTATTTTTTCTTAACACTTCCTCAAAAATGCCTATTTTTTTTAATTAAATCAAAACAAAATATTTAATTTGCTTATAACTAAAAAATTTTCAGAAAATTCTGTTTATTTCAAAACACTTTGATTTTATAAAATCTTATCCATGTTATCTTTCAATATGTCCATGAAATCTTCTTCTTCCATGTATCTTCATGTTTCCATGAAATGACATTTCTCAGTGTATTTTATATTTGTATATTTTCGACAGCTAATAACTTTTGCATTGCTTCAGCGGTGCACTGAAGTAGAAAATTTTAGTTGAAATAGTTGATTTTAAAATTGATTTAAAAATCATTCAATAGAATGTCTAGTCAATTCACAATGATTCCACGAAAATTGTATCCATTCGAAACTTTCATAAACAGTATAATCTTTTACATATTGTAAGCGCAGAAACGGTAACAACATTTTTTCGAAAACCATTATTAAAAGGTAATGTATTCTAGAAGTGAATCTGATTCTTAGTCATTATAAAAGATTAAATAAACGGATGGGTAATGATAAAAGGAGTATTGAAAAAAAAAATGTATGAAAGACTGAATTACTGCATTCTGTTCATTTACGAGCGAAAACGATACAATGACTTGAATTTTAGAGAGAGAAAAATATATACTTCTCTCTTCCATAGGAAACCTTGGTACCCTAGTGGTCATGAACGTGAAATCGCGCCCGGCATTGTTCTTGTGAAGTAGAGGGTTCGCACCGTTATGCCACTGAACACCCACTGTGTAGAGGAGCTGATGCACGTTGAATGTTGTCGAGGTTCCAAGTCCTCCCATTGGAGTTATGTGGAAGTTTGGTGTCAGGTGCTCAGGTGTCGTCTTCGTCATTTGACTGAGGTTCAAAATAACAAGGTTCTTCACTAATAGATCTCGTGTTGCTTTTCAAAGCGCGATGTTGATAAGCAATCACATCACAATCACTTCCGGAAAAATAACTCACCTCGCTTCTCTATGGTAATGTTTATTCAAAATATAAATGCAGTTTGAGAGAAAAGGATATTTAAGGACTATTTTCATCTAGAAATGTAGGATATATATACATGTGTGTGTATGAGAGAGAGAGAGAGAAAGAGAGAGAGAGAGAGGGCGTGCGTGTGTGTGTGTAATAGAAATTTCTTCCGTATATAATAAAGCTAAATTTTTTTTGTTCAATAGAACTATTACTGATTGCGATGGTTTTCTTATTAAAACATGTTCAAGCAGAGTACTTCTTTCCTAATCTACAGGCAGTATTACATACTTTTATTTCTATTTTGTTAATTTTTAAAAGGATTTTGGTTCAATTTCTTCTTCCTGTTTTACTATCATGTTTGAAACTTCCTCTAAAAAGTTTCAGCAATTTTAATTATGTACCTAAATATGCCTAGAGTACTGATTAAGTATGGCTAAATCAGAGTTTGATATTTATGGCATTGCAATTATTAAGTTTTCTAAATATAACATTTTTGAGAGTTAGAAAACTAAATCATGAATTTCATCAAACAGCGCCTCAAAGCAATTACATTCACTCTCAGTTTGATAACTATTTGTTAATTCGATTTTATCATAAATGAAAGTAATCCTAGTGAACTTCGTTAATTTTGGAAACGATTTAGCAAATTTAACTTATAAAAACAACAAATATTATAACTCAAAGGACTGGGCAGATAAGAAAGTTACATCCATCATCAATCAAAAAAATGTACCTAGAAGGAATAGTAAGATTGAAAGAGTGAAAGTTAGTATTCCCCAAGAATAGCAAATCACTCAAAACTTTGTCTGAAAACAATAAAATCTATTGGGTAAAATGCAAAATCGTTACATTTTTCAATCGGCCATTCAGCCGCGATTATAACTTATGCATTCTGCCACACCACGTGACAAAAATTCGTTGACCTCTTAACAGAATCTTGACTCAACTCATTGCATATGCAGATTGAATTTTGGCATATAGACCTTGCACATTTTATAGTAGCTGTGATGTCTGAAAAGAAATACCTATATCTACCGTTGAGTTTTTTATGGGTTATGAATATGGTGATGCTGCTGGGGCCTAGTGTTAAGGCGTTGAGGCAAGCTTTGATATGACGGCACTATGAACACGAAGAGCATTGTCTTCTTGAAATAGAAAACTGTATAGGACGCTCACAAAAAAAATGGCCTTCTGAGTAATTCATTAACATACCTTTGGGCCGTTAAAATAAGCTTTGATGTACATCAATGGTATCCGGCATCGCACCCTATACCATCACAGCCTACTGCCAGGATGTGTGACAAGTGACAACGAGTTGTCCATTATGTTTCTGATCGCGTTGCCTCCACATACGGGTGTCGTTGTCATCTCGACCAAGATAAAAGCGAGATTCATCACGAAAAATCCCTCGCTGCCCTTCCGCGTGGCTCTATGCTGCTCTTTTGTGGCTCCACATCAGTCTCTGGCGACGTTACTGTGATATCAGGGGCAATATCTGTTATGGTTTCCTTGCAAGCAATCCAGAAGCATTTATTGCATGCTTCTAGATTATTTCTACTAATGGTACAGGCACTTACAGAATGATGCAGAGAGGACATCAACTTTTTCATAATGTCCGGAATTGAGGCAATTGGTGCGCTTCTAATTTATCGAATAGTTCTACGATCTTCCATACACGTAGTCCTTGTAATTCTCCCTGAGCCTTTTTATCATGAGCGCTAACTGCCTTGTACTTAATTCCGCCAATAACGAGAAATTGTAACATTCTTTCTCAAAGTCACCCTACTGTTAAATGGTCGTCGTTTTTTTTTTTTTTTCTCAAAGGCATTCTAAACTGCAAAATGATGAATTGAATCCAAATACACCAGTTAGAATCAGAATTACGCGTTTTGAGAGACCCTTTTAAAGTCCCGTGTTTGCTGACATCATTTGCGCTGATGCAGCTAACACTTTAAGAATTTACATACCTAACAGAGACGAAATAATATCTTAATTTGCTTTTACGTACATTGCTTCGATACGGATACAGCTTTCGTTTTTGTCTATGAGTGCATAATGTGAAGAGTGATATTCTTTTGAAATTTAATTATATATTCAGTATTAATTTTATTGATTTTAACACTATCGCAAAGTTTAGAGCAACATTGTGACAGAGAAAAAACTTTCATATCTATTTTGTTACACAATATTTTTAATCACGTAACATAATGCAGGAATTCAATTTGCTTTATGTTCTCTGAGATCTATTTATTAGAAACTATTTAGATAACTTAAATTATTAAAAACTTATCCTAATTTCAAACAATTAATAAAATTAAAATAGATGTATCACTTTATTGCATTGTCCTTATGTATTACTAGATTTTATAAATTGCACAATGGAATACTTCTAGTACTCAATTTTTTTTAAAAAAATCACAGTTCATTTATGTAAAAAAAATCGCATGTATTGGAATTGATAATGAAATTTGACCTATTCTTTGAGCTATCTGCAGTCACAAATTTCATCAAAATTTTGCTATATCTTAGGAAATATGAATGAAATGAAGGGAAAGAACGTAAGAGAGAGAGAGAGAGAGCATCCATCATATAAATGAAAAGTTTTTAAATAAGCAGTTGAAAAGGCTCTTTTCAAGCACAAGTTAACACAAATATCAATAATCAAAATTATTGTGCTACTCAAATATAATGACAAATTCTCTTAAAACTCTATCAGAGAAATCAATTAACAATTTTATCTTTTTCGAAGAGTATAACTTTGTCTTCACATGCGTTATAATAGAAATTTCTTTACCAAAATAGTAATTTCAAGTGAGAAGTCCTGCCAAAATTTCGAACTTTGAAAAGGTTTTGTGAAATTCTAATTATCACCAGTGAAAGAAAGTTAATGAAATCAAACTCGCAAAATTTATCCTAGTTTATATTTTAGGAGGACAAAGGCTTGTTAATGGATATGCTGAATGTAAGAACAATGCAGGACTAAAAAATATACGTATGGAAGAATACTGAAACGTAGTAAAAGTTACTGAATCAGAAACACTCGAAACCTCCCCACTAAAAGATCAACACAGAATGACCATAAAACTCACTATAGAGGGACTTATTTTTATTCGAAAGGAACTGATAACATTTTATCAGGAGGCAGAAAACCTCCAATATGTGTGTTTTGTTTTTTAAAAACTCAGTGAACCTAGTTTGAAGTGGTTTTATTGCATCTTTCTTTTTTAGGCCATTTGTTTTCAAAAAAAATCTGTGTTTCACTATAACACATTGTCATTATTTTCTTCTGTTGCCATTATTAATTATTTGAATATTCCCTAATCAATCGTCCAATTAACAGAAAGTCAAACAGTGAGGATAACAAAGTTATTTTATTCATATCTATGAATATGCACTATATAATCCCTATCCTACTCAATCTGTAGAAAAGGTCTCTATGCGCGTCTGACCTAAAATTTAATACAATAATTTAGTATTTATCTTATCGAAACAATCGGATTCGAGTCTCTAGAAGATTTATAAATGAGTGTTTGAGTCCTTGATCTCTTCTAGATCCTCTCAATATTCACTTCTAAAGTTCCTTACTGAGCTTAGATATGCAACGGATATCTCACATTGCTGACTTCTACTCCCAATCTCTACCACTAACTAAATTACCTCCAGTATTAAATTCTTCGCTGTTTATAAATACAAATCGTTACATCTATTCACTGTACTTCAATAATTCTAATATGATCTACATAAGTCTCGTTTCATTTATTGGGAGACACTTTCACTTCAAATAACATCACATAAATGAGTCAAGTGTCAGTTGAAGTGGAAATATGATACAATCCACATTATACTGCAGGCTCAGAGACATTATCTATCACCAGACATAGATGTAAGCATTATTGTCGGAAAACTCAATAATTCCGGCTTTAGGTACCAATGTCTGGAATCAATAGAGATTATGCGAAATAGAGCTTCTCCACGATATAGAAAATGGCGTAATATGATCTGACAATAGAATAATCTAACACCTAATGGATGATCTGTGCGAACCCAAAACCTGAATGTAGATTATAGTCGGGAGTCACAGCAAAGAGTTGATCTGTTATGACCTCATAACGTTTTTACCGGATCTTAAAAAAGATATATCAAGCTCGAGGTTCAGCGTATCAAGATATACTCATCAATTGAACATATTACTCTTACGTTGTACATTTTGAGGGTATTTAATCTTATGACACAAATAAGTAATTAATTCTTGTACTGTTCTGATTTAAGAAAAATAAGCTTTCTAGCGGAAATTTTCAAAAAATATATGATTTGCGTTCATTTTCTTGTATTAAAATTGCTTTAGAATTTAACGAAGCTCTGATAAACAGTTTTGGCTGTGAACAATTGTGACAAGTTGACTTTAATTAATAAAGTGTGTGGTATTTCTTGAAAATTAAACTCATCTAAAAATGTACACATTTTCCTTCATATA
This sequence comes from Nephila pilipes, assembly GCA_019974015.1. Taxonomy (NCBI): domain Eukaryota; kingdom Metazoa; phylum Arthropoda; class Arachnida; order Araneae; family Nephilidae; genus Nephila; species Nephila pilipes. The sequence goes on from BMAW01119744.1 coordinate 1,397,905, forward strand.
TGCATATTGTTTCTTGTATATGTAACAGAACAGAAAGTAATCAAAAAAAATTTCACTTTTTGGGATCTTATTTTTCTTCGTTGATTTAATGAGCCATTTTCTAAGAATTTTGGATTTCAGACTGAATTTCATTAAAGGAATCTATGCAAGGAATGATCCCATCTGTCAAATTTTAATCCTGTTAAATCTCAATGTCTTCAAGTTTCCCGGTGTGGAATATCATCATACCAAATGCTATTTCATTTGGTTAACTCACTTATTTCTAATTACCATAAGTTTATGTTAAAATGGCTGTGTTTTAAAATTATGGCATCCGTCATTAACTTCCTGGTGTGTAGAATAGTGAAATATTTTTGTTATACGTCTCGTCTGTCATTTTAAGTGTTACTCTTTGTTTCATCTTAAATTCAAGTATAGACAAAGTAACTAAAATGGTCAAATATATTTTAAAATTGTGTTTATTTATCCATTAATATGGAGGGGAAAGAGTGCTTTCCACTAGTATCAAGTCTTTAGCCGCGAAGAGTACTGACGATTTCTATCATATATGAAAGAATACGCTTACCGGAATAGCATACGAATACCTCCTTCAAATATCTAAATGATTAGACAACCATGAGTCCTAATATCATCAACAAATCATATAGACTCTCAAGAAGACTTCAAAGCATTTCACACTATCACCCTTCCTATTACTGACGCATTATAATTCAATTCAAATCTTTGTCGCTTTTATACGACTTGATTGTGGCAATTCACTCCACTTCTATTCATTTCACTTAGTTTACATTATCACGCTTCATTTGATTAGAAAGAAGTTAGAAAAGTCAAAAAGGAGCCCCAGACTTCAGTAAAGGAAGTTTCTCGAATAACCCATGTTACAGAAGAATATAATGATAATTAAATAAAAAAAAATAATAATTAAAATGTTAACCATTCCTCATAGATCTCGAAAGATTTATCAAACTCAGTAATATTATGTGGCTTAAATTTTTCAATTACAATATGTTATTAAATTTGCATGTAATATAATTTCTTGCAGGAAATTAACAAACTGATTTTCAAATGTCGTAAATAACTCATGCACTTGTATATCTTTCTTTTGTAGGCTTACAGATGTGTAAACAAGAACTGAAAGACTGTGAAGGTGAATCTTGTGTCAAGTAAGATATGTTTAAGTAGAGATAACTATATTTAGATTAAGATAAGTATCATTGCACATAATTCACTATTCATTTAGAATTCATCTATCAATCACGAATTCTTTCTAGATAATCCAACATATATTCAACTGCATAATTCGAATCTTGATTCTTACTTAGTTTATTGAATTAAAGCGTTAAATTCATATTTTTACATGATTCCCATATTTGAAAAAGAATCTGATTTACTCGGAAAAATTACTGCACATTTTTATGATTTGTGGTTTCGTACTTGTATAAAATAAAATGAGGATTATAAGTAATGAAAAATTAAAATATCAGCCATGTATCTCGTTATAATGAATATTTAGCGAAAAATAAATCATAGAATTATAGTTATTGAAAGTATTTAACTAACCACAAATTTAATAAAATGTGATTGCTGTAAAATTGTATTTGGATAAATCAAACCTTCATTTAATTTATTTATCACATTTTAATTTTATAATCTTTTTGAAATTTCATTTAGTTGTAAATTTAAGAGTCCTAAATTGTTAGAAAAAATCTAGCATCTCCATTATAGTGAAAATATTTGTATAAATAACAAAACTTTAAGTATTTAAAAACTAGAATTTGTTCCATATGTAATTTTTTATTAAAAAAAAAAATTGTAATAATATTTTTTTTTCCAGTGTTTCTCAAATTATTTTGAAAAAATCTACAATAAAAGAAATAAAGTAGGACATTCCTCCAGATATTTCTTTTTATTTTAGTGATGAATTCTGAAAAAAATTAAAGTTTAGAAATGTCAATATGTGCTTACTTTATTAGTATATCTATACATTAATACGTTCATATTGATTACAAAATAATTTTAAAATTAGGGAAGTTATATTAACGCATCGTCTCAAACATTAGTTTTGTGTAATAAAAAATATATCTGAATTATAAGCTTTTGAAAAGGCGAAAAATTTATTTTAGCTCAAATTTTATTGAAAAAAATATTTTATGGTCCCAATATCATCAATAATATGATTCCTCAATAATATGTTTAAAGATCAATATCCGAACTATACATAGCTTTATAAAGCAAATGGATTTTAGAACAAGCAAAAAAGTATTTAATAATTAAAAAAATATAAAAAATATATGTGCTTTCAAAAGAATAAAAAATGTCGCAATTTAACGTTATAATATATAAGGAAGATATTTAAAGATACTATTTAAACACTACAGAAACAAAACATTAATAGTATGGTTTGTTTCTATTTATTTATTCTATTTTTTATTTTATTATTCTATTTTTGTTTCTAAGACATTAATTATTAAACTTTATATTTTAATATTTGGTTTTATAGAAAGTCAAGACTTTTATTTTATTATTTATATTAGCAGTTAAAATGTATGTATGTGTGTATATACATATGGCCGTATATGATGGATGCTTATATGTTGATTACAGTGAATAGCTGCAGTAAAATGTATTAGAAGAATAAAGACCCCACAATTTATTAATTATCTTCACAAAACGTAAAGGTCGCTATGTCTTGAATCTAACTTAACTCAGTTTAATCCTAGCTCAGAAATAAAGTATAAAGTCTTAGCTCACCAACTCATTCCCACTGAGTGAGACACTTCTTGAATATAGCCAATTCGGTAACAATTCACTCCAATTAACATACAACCATCTATCAACTTCCTGTTACCATTCTATCTTCCTTCTTATTCCTCTCAGTTCTATTTCATTTATAACCGGCCGACCATTAAAATTTCAACACCAGGTAGGAATGACTTCAAAAACATCAAAATCACATGAAAGGAAGAAGAAGTTGGGATAAACGAATGATTAGTATTCCAGCGCCTTTAGACGACGCAAGAGGAAAAAAACAACTCTCGACACAGGAGAGAGAAACATCTGGAGCACTGCATAAAAGAAAAGTTCTGTAGTGGATTTCTCATTCGGAAAGCACTTTGTAAGATCGGAGTTTGCTCAGAATATCGTATTATGCCTCTAATTAGAAGAAATGCTTACCAGCAAGTGTCGGAATTCGATAGAGGCAGGATCGTTGCTTATCGAGAGAGTGGATTATCTTTCCGTGATATCCTGTCCTATCGCACTGGACGATATACAACCACTGTCAAGCGAATATGGAATACTGGGGTGTCATGCAATGGGTTACTGAGAGTCATACTAAACGGCATGTAGGATCTCCGCGCCCTCTCTTTACTAACGCCGGAGAGGACAGACTTATTCTGGTGGACTGTCAGCACGGGGACCATTACTTCAGCTTCCTTTGACAATGCAGCATAGAGAGATACGGCGACTCTGGTGCACCGAACGACAAAGCTGGATACAGAAGTGGTACAATGCCGTCTTTTTAGACGAGTCTCGGATCTGCGTGCAGTATTCTTATGGCCGTATACGTGTTTGAAGGCTCCGAGAAGACCACTCTTCGCCTTCTTGCATTCGATATTGGCATAGGGACTCTGCACCTGGTGTGATGGCTTGGGCAGCCATTGAGTACACGACACACTGATCTCTAGTTTAGATCGACGGTAATTTCAACGCAGATCGGTATATTTCTGACATCTCACGCCCAGTGGTTGTGCCCTATCTTCGAGTCCTGCCAAACGCCATCATTCAACAAGATAATACAAAACCACATGTCGTGTTCTCACCTTCCTTGATATTCTATTGTTACCCCAGCCTTATCCAGATCTGCCATCCATTGAATACATCTGATCATGGATTTATGAGAGACTGGCCCACCATCCCTCTCCAGATAATACAGTTGATGAAATGTGGCATAGACTTGAAACAGCATAGAATGAATTTCCCGTTTCTGTCATTCAAGCTCAGTTAGAATCCATAGCTAATTGGTTAAAGGCCGTTTTACCTGTCAGGAGTGGCAGCTGTTTCTACTAATTTTGCATTCATGTAAGTCCCCAAACTTCTTGCAAATTTATTCATTTTGTCTTTATGTCATACTGTTTACGTACAGTAAATATCTTTTTTGCGTTTGCTTACCTTCAGGGGTTGCAATTTTAATGGCCAGCAATGTGGATATATATATATATATATATATATCGTCGAGATAAATGGCATGGGAAAGGGTTAAAATGAACAAAATATACACCTAACGATATTAAAGTAAAAGGCAAAAAATGAGAATCAATGTCAAAAGGTCGAAAACTAGTTGTAAGCTGCTGTTCAAATATAAGATGAGAAGAAGAGTTCATTTCTGTGAACCGGTTATTTCCCACTCGATTGGTCTGCCTCCTCACAACTGCTGATTAGTTTACATGGTGGTAATGTCACAAGATGCTACAAAATTTCCCCTCGAAACAGAAGGTTAATTATGACCGAATCGAAGTATCTAATATGAACTTAAGAAACTGCCAAGAGTGTATCTTATATGTAAGACGAACTTCAGGGGGATTTCTGTGATAGGTTAAAACTGGTAGTTCATTAAAAATGCAAACTTGATCCAGTTCTCCAACACTTTCTGTTGCTTTCCGCGGATGTCCAGCGGGAAACCTTTATCGGTTAAAGATAGAACTTTATGGTATCCATGAGGTCTACGGACTGTATCTCTACCGACAAATACACGATTTGAGAAGGATATAAAAATTAATTGACAAGGTTACTTGCAGGTGGAACAGAATTTAAGTTTTGCATACTATTCTTCTTTCTTTGTTGTATTAGTCCTGTGGATGTAAGACTTTCCTTAGTAGAGAGAAAAAAACTCTTCAGGAAACTTTAAAGACTCATCGTATAGATATTCAATGGGAAAAGTTCCCAAATCTTTCTTCGGGTAGGACCGGATATCCAACAGAACTATAGAAAGAAAAATCGTCTACTGTTCGGCGGCACAACATCTAATAGTCTTTCAGCTGACGGTAAAATCTTTCTGCCATCTCATTCGACGTTAACCATCCCATTCACAAAATTGGTTGATGACTCATAGTTCATATACTCTCAGTACCTAAGAATCTTGTATAAGTATTCTTAACATTAAGATTCAAATAGTGAACATCGTTCTGTTGTGACTATCTCTGGAACACCAAACCTGAATTGAACCATGCATGCCTTTTTTTTTATTATAAAATCGGATAAGCTCAAATCACCAAGAATTTTTATCGACACACTCAAGGAAATATATGTAATCATCAGACGGTGGTAAGGTTCCTACGATGTTTAGTCGAAATAATGGAAACTCGCCGAGATTATTATTAATTGTTCAATTGTTGATTTTGAATGCCTTCATGGTTTGCTTTTCTGACAGGAGATGCAGTTCTTGGAAAAGCGGATGTATTCTTTTTGTAGAGAAGGATAAATGAATTTATCATTGATTAATTTAGTAGCGGCATTACTATCAGGATGAGATAAATAATAAATACTACCAAAAACAATTTTCTAAAATCCACTGGAACAAAAGGTCTTATAGTGCCTTATGAAATGTCCTACGCCAAGTAAATGAAAAGTTCAGTCTCATGGAGTTTTAATCCTGAACCCCCTTTCCAGGGAGACTAATACTGTCATCGGTCTCCTACATCCAAGCCATAGTTTTGTAATATATTTTGACTGGTAAACTAACATCAGAAATACTAGAGAAAGCATCGGCTACAGAATTGAAATTTCCCGAAATATATTAGATATCTGTAGAAAACCGAGCTAAAAATTCTACGCGTCTAGTCTGATGGAGAGAGCATTTGGCTGTGTCCCGATAAAAAGTAAACATAAGTGGTTTGTGATTGCAGTAAATTGTGAATTGTCTGCATTCCAAGAAATGAGAGAAATTGTGAAGGGTGCACTACGTTGTGAGTAACTCTCGATCATAGACACTATTATTTTTTTCGGTAGGTGTCAACTTGCGAGAAAAAAAAATGCTAATAATTGTGGCCTTTTATCAATATTTTGGCTCAAAACCATACTGATGACTATATGTGATGCGTCTGTCAGGAGGACAAATACGTATCATACGTTCAGGTAAGCTAGTAAGGCAGCATTAACTTTCATACTTTTACACGTATTAAATGATTTTATTGTATCAGGTGTCCATGGTATTGAAGTGTTGTCGCGTTTTTTACTGGTTTTGACTAGATCATATAATGAAATTTGTTTCTGTGCAACTTGTTCAAGGAAGCGAAGGTCAAAGTTTATGATAACCTGAAAACGATGCAACTTGCAAACAGTTTTAGGCAATGGAAGTTCAGAAATTGTCCTAGCCTTCCGGGGAGGAGAGATAACATCCTTCGTAACAAAATATCTAAAAGATGGATAGCTTTGTCTGCTAAAAATACATTTTTTAATGCTTTAAAACTATTTGGTATTAGACAAGACGTTACAAGAATTGCCTTAAATCTTGTGAATGAGTAAAAAAAAAATTCAAAAGTGACAAAGATGCCGTATAAATAAATTTAACAATTTAAACTTGTAGTATTTCGTCTATAAAGCGTTGAAAGGCCTGACCTGCGTTCTTGAGACTGAATGGCAAATATATTCAAAAAGTCTTATAGGTGTTGCAACAGCTGTTTTTTCAATATCCGATAGATTAACAGGTATCTGTTTATAAGTTTTAACTAAATTCAGATTGGAAAAAACTGTTTTGCCGTACAGAGTCATAGTTAAATCATGTATGTAGAGCAAGGGATATTTATACGAAGTTGTAACTATGTTTTACCAACGGAAATCATCACATATTCTTTAAGTGCCGTCTTGCTTCTTTATCAGATGAATTGGTTTAGCCCATGGACTCTTAGATGGTTGAATTATTCCTCGATCTAACAAAAAGTCTAACTCAGATTTAACTGATTTTAATTTGTCAGGTAGTAGGCTGCGAAGTTTACCGAATATCAAAGGTCCTTCAGTAATTATAAGTTGACTATTGTAATGTTAAACTGATATTAATTTCAGATTGGGTCATGCTATAGTTGGGAATTCAGAAAGCACTTTGCGATATGGCGTATCGCCTAAAATTGTAACCAATCCAATTGACGGACATTTGGAGAGTTTAGCATTCACCGTCAAGGAAGATCAACCGTGATCAAGATACGTGAAAGATCAAGATTCACCATGATCAATTAATCTACGGTTTTTGTAATCAATAAGTAATTCAAATCCTTCCAAGAGATCCGAACCTAAAATTGGCTTAGAAACGTCAGCAGTAACATAAGTCCGTGAGAATGATCGTCATAAACCAAGGTTTCATGTTAAATAATACTTTTTCCCTATTTGTCTGAATAACAGAGTTTCAATCGTCAGTAGCCGCTAAACCTGATGATTTCTTTAGTTTTCCGCTACGAATATGGATTAGAGCCTCCTTTAGCTTTTTCACCGAATGTAGTGTAATACCTAGATTGTGAATTTTTAGCTGCGGAAGGAGAACGTGACCGGAAATTCGAATTTCTGTATTCTTTCGGTTGTGGTGGTACAAGTTTCGTAACCACTGAATATGTTCGGTTAGAGTTCCTCTATCTTAATTTCAAGTGCTAGCAACGAAGGATCTCTGGAAGTTGCTGCCAACAGTTGCTGTGTTTATCGTTGTTTCGTGCATTTTGTCAGCAATTTCTGCTAACTTGTCCTAATCATCATCGCAAACAGATAAAATATGTTATATCGTCAAGAATAGGCATTGTATGAAGAGTGTTTTAAGACATCGGTGGAAACTCTATCGTCCTCTAATTATTTCATTTGTATGAGGAGGTGTGAGCCGTATCCTTTAGCTGTAAATCTTGTTATAATGGTCCGAGTCTAACGCTATCTAATTTCGCGAATTGTTTCGAAATTTTGAGTTCCAATTGTAAAGAGAGAGTATCAGTAAGTAGAAATGGATAAGGTCACTGACATAAGCCAGAAAATCTAAGCCAAAACAGGTGCTGCTCTATGAAACTTAGTTTTTCCTTTCCCCCATTTTATACCTTCTGTAATAAACTGGGATTCTCAAGCTGTAAAAAAATTCTGTACTTCTCTAGCACGGAAGTACTTTAAATACGACTCGACGTACTTCGATAGTTGTATCATCCTTAATGTTTAAAAACACTTTAACAACCGGAGAGGAGTATAGCAAATGCAGTCAAAAGAAGCCCAGGAAAAAATGCATACTCTTGAGACTTATTAAGGAAATTTGTAATTATATAACTCTGTAATCCTATTCTGAAAATTTGGAATTCAGCTGAAATTCACGGATTATGTAATTCTGCAACATTTTTGTATACCGAGTACTTGTGATGGAGCACGTTTTCATACTTGTGGAAGTGATCTCTTCGACGAAGTATGAACCGAGTACAAATGTGTCTGCGATACTGCACCACATAGTCACTTCAGCTTTGTTCAAAGGTGCATGTGCCACAATGTGAAGATTTTCGTCAGCCGAGAGAGCGCAGTTCTTGGAGTTTACGTTCCCAGTTAAGGAGAAATGTGCCTCACCTTCCATAATATCCGCAACGACCACCTTCATCTTATCTGATGAGGAAAAATTCATAATATCGACATGCTGTTGCACGTCTTCGGTTGAATCTGAACGCGCTGGAATCGATAAGGAAACATCCTCAAAACAGTGTGCGGAAACTTGAATACTGTGTCTTTCGGACATCCAAAATGCGGGCGACACTTCATGCAACAAACAATGAACTTACTAAAATCATTTTTATGCACATCCGCAACAACTTCAACAGAACAGATGGTCGCCCAGATCGCGGTCTATCACTTGTAAACCCAGTTTCTTCGATTTTTTTTTATCAAATCACATAAAGTTTTTTTAAGGAATAGACCTCGTTTTAGCTTATGGTTTAGCTTATTAAACACATTACTCACATTACTTTACCAGCATTTCCCCCTTTTAAATATAACAGCTTTATCCATTCAACTCGTTTCCCAGCAACTGTTTAAACATCTGATAGAAGAAAAATTCTTCCCACACTACTTATTAAAGGTATTCACAAGAATTACTTTGTCCATGGTGTTCTGTGTTTGGTGCTTCTTCCGTCTAAACCTATGAATTAATCAAAATGCGTCAATATACTTCCTCTCTGCGTTGTCGTTGGTTCTTTACAATGTTCTTTGAAAAAATTTTAAGCCAACAATTTTCGTCGCACGTGTTCCAGCGCCATTTATGGCGCTGATCAATTTGCACAGGGAAAAAGTGTCTGTTGCCATTCGAAATTTTTGAAATCTTTTCGCTGTAACTGAAACCATGAGAAGTTTATTGCTTCAAATCATCACAATCTCAAGCGCATACCTTCAGATGTTAATAATCCTTTCGATTGGTTTGGAGGATCGGCTACTAGGGGCTCATATATTGGAGAAGTTTTTATGACTAATCTGTACTTATCCAGTTGTGTAAAAAATATAATGAAATTTCGATTCCATTACAATGTCTCAATTTAGAACTTCAGAATAGTTAAAATAGCATACTACAGTTATAAATATTTTATCCGTCTACTGAGCAGAAACAAGAAGAAAAATAAATAAATAAATAATGGGCAATATTTTTGGAGTGTGCATTAAAAAGATATTACATTGTTTTAAAAAATGCGTGATTAGAGGAGTTTATCCTGTTTGGCGGTATCTATTCATCCAGTTATTTTCATTATTAGTATTCTCAAACACTCAAGGGGATTGTAAAATTTTTATAAATATTCGTTGTCCACTTTATAGAGAGCTAAATATAAGTACAGAATTTAACTAATTAACTTTAAAAATGAAACTCTTCGAATAACATGTTACATCTCTATAAAAATATTACTTATGCAGTAAGAAATGATATATTACGCTGCCATAAAATATCAATTGAAAAAAATACTTAATTCCCTCTCATTCCCATCTTGTAATTTTTTTTTTCTTTCACAAGAAATCAAAATAATAACTTGCCTTTAAGCGAAGTATATTACATGTTCGAGTTCGAGTATAAAAAAACTATTAATACTCGACTTACTTAGTTATTTGTGAAAATACTTCTAAGAATTTTTATTCTAAACCGGTTTCTTTTGTAGTAAGTATACTGGCACAGTGAAAATGTATGCTTACAAGTTAAAAAGACAGAAATATTTCTATGTGAAAATTATGATAATAATAAATCGAAACGATTATTTTCTTCAAGATCCTAAAGGAGATAAAAGAAGTGATGCTCACTGAACAGATTCCGAATTTTCCATAAACAAAACTAAAATTTACTAGGAAAAGTTTCTCCAATGTGAGATGAGTGATTGATTCAAGATTTTCCAGCTTAGAGCATCAATTATAACACATAGATGATCACCTTTTTCATTCGTTTGAAACTGATTAATTGCTACATAATTACAGGGAGTTTTAAACATAAAATAACACATGGATCAATAACTTCCGAGACTAACCCAGAGATGGCGCTCGTAGTAAACCAGTAACCAGGTCTTTCTAGAGTACGAACCTTTGCTTGAAACGTGTCAAAATATTAAGTCGATCGGACCAGAAACAGCTGAGTTATCGAGGTTGAAGTAAAGTCGTTTTGTAGTTTGTTTAAAAAATGGAAAAAACCGAGTTTCGTGTTCTGATAAAACATTGTTTTTTAATGGGTAAAAACACCGTGCAAGCGAAACAATGGATTGAAAAATGTTACCCGGACTCTTGTCCATCAAAAGCAACGATTTGTCGGTGGTTTGCCGAGTTTAAACGTGGTCGTACCGACACAAATGACGCGGAACGCTCGGGTAGACCTGTGGAAGCCGTTACACCGGAAAATGTGAGTGAAGTGACAAAAATTATAATGAAAGATCGTAAAGTGAAGCTCCGTGAGATTGCTGAGATGACACAGATATCATATGGAAGTGTATTTACTGAAAAAGGTTTTTTGAAGTGAAGTGAAAAAGGTTTTTTCCAAGTGGGTGCCGCGATTGCTTTCGATGGAACAAAAACAGCAACGAGTCGATGATTCAGAAAGCTGTTTATCGCTATTTACTCGCAACAAAAAAGATTTCTTGCGAAAAAAAGAAAAGAAAAATTTGGGGGGGGGGGGGGATTTGGAAAAGAGTTGGAACGATTTTATCACCCTAAAAGGTGATTAACAAAAGGTGTTAGGTTGATGAATAAAAAAAAAATTTTGCAAAAAAAATGTTGTTTTCAATGTTAGACTCGGGAGTTATTGATTGATGTGTTATATAGCTGTTAAATATTTAAAAACGAAATTAATACAGAAAAATAAAATTATTTGTCATCTAAACCAAATTTTACTAATTTTCTTCAGCGTCTTACGTAAGTTTTGTGTGTTAAAAGACTTATTTATATATTTTAAGGAAGTAACACAAGAAATCTATTTTCAAATACATTGACATTTAAATTTAACTAATTACACGAGATTTCTGTTATTTTTTTTTTACACTCACAAATACTAATTTGTTATTTATTCCTATTATTTTCCAATCTGAAACGTAAATTGAAATTTGTTTGCTTAAATATTTTAAAGTATTTTTTTTTCAGTGGAGCCTATATAAAATAACTAAAAATGGAAAATTTTAATTTTTTCCATGATTTTCCCTGAATAACAAAAGCATCTTTATTATATCATAAAAATGTTTACTTGCATTAACTTCCAAGGTCGAGAAACCAGTGGGCAGCCAAGTCAAGCATGTGTGGGAACGAAATTTCAAAAATGGGTGACATAATTTTACAGCATTCTCATCCGTAATGTTTTAAATTTTTCTCTCAGACGAAGGTGAAACGGAAACGCTTCGTGAATTCTTGAATGTTGCTATTTCAAAGAAAGTGAAATTTGTGATCCATGTCAGTAACGTTAAGGTCGATTTTTTTGGAAGGCAAGGATTTTTCATCGTATATAAACGCAAGAAACGTCTGATAGAAATCATCACTTAGAATCAAGTCGTATTCATAGGAAGCAAAGGATTTCATTTCGAAATCACCATGGAAACGGTAAGTTCTTAACGTATTTTCGTGTTTAATAAATTTTTATCTAGTTATTTCCCTTACTTTCAGTGCTTGCATCTTGAAATAGTAAAAACGTTATTTTTAGTTAACATTATGTTAAGTTACGCGGGAAAGAAAAGCATAAGATAATTGAGGTATAAAATTATTTATAATTAAATGCAAAATCAGATTTTTATTTTAAAAAAAACTATCATCACTTGAAATTGAGTTTCTTTAAAAAAAATGTAAGAAATTATAAACGTTTGTAAAAAAAAATAAGAAAAAGGGACAAATGTTTTTTCCAGAGAATATACAGTTGTATTTTGAATTTTGCCAGTTAAATTTAACTACGTAATATTTCAAAGATTTTATAATTTCTTTTAGCATTTGAATGTCTTTAGATTAGTTACCAAAAAGCTATTTAATTTTATATTCTTTTAGAAAGTACTCATGTATATTAAAGATTTACGAAAAATTTTTTTGTCTTACATGTTCATTTCTAAAGTTTGTCTGCGGTGTTTTTAGAAGGTTTAAGGCATCTACTGGTACTAACTAGATGCTTCATGTAATATCATTTCGAAAGAATATCTTTTTCCATTTTTTTTTAAGATGTAACATTCTTTATACTTGAAAAATTATCGTTTTACATTCTTATTCAGCATAAATGAACTAAGAATTTATTGCTTATACCTACAAACTTGTCTTTGGAAACTAGCGAATAAACTCGATTCAAATGAACAAAAGCCAAAAATTCGAAGAAAGGATTTCAGAATATTGAAAAAAATACCCAAAATCAGAAAGAAAATATCTAAATATTATAGTAAAGCTCTGACATGAAAAAATAAATGTAGTTAAGTTAGTATTTAAAAACAGTATGTTAGACTATATGTTGAACTTGTTTTAGACTCACTAATATTCTTGATATTGAAAATTGTAAAACTTGATTATTTTTCAAAAAAATCAATAGCTGATTCCGAGCAAAGGAGCCAATTTACGATCAGTTTTATTTATTAAATTTTGCTTAATATTTGAATTTTGTTTGTATAGAAATATTTTTAAGGATCAGTGAAAATAATAAATCCTTCATTTTACTTAAAGCAAAATGGTTCTTTATATATTTTCAATGCCTTATCAGATACATATCTCTTAAATTTTTAAACTTGAAATGTGTTAGATAAGATTTTGATCAAAGTAGTGATTATTTGTATCCTTCTTCTCTTCTATAAAATTAATAATTTCCTTTAAAAATTAAATTAATTAATTTCAAATAACATAATACAATTTCAGTGGAATCTTAGCCCTTATTAGGGTTTTGATATTTAGTTTAATAAAGTATGCAAAATTAAAAATGTGCAATACTAATTAATCCTGTATGTCAATAAAGATTTCTATATGTCTAAATATATATTTTTCTACCCACCTTCCCCCTCTAAAAAACAATATTACTATTGATAAGATATTGGAGTATATTTTTTTTATTACTGGAATTTTATTAAAATAATTTAATACCGTTTAAGAATAGAAGAGAAAATATTTCTATTCTGCTCTTTAAGGTAATGGATAATAAAAAGTAATATATAATATAAAATCTAATTATAACTCATTTTCCGACTTTAAAAGAAAAATACGTGAAACATATTAATGAAATATTGTACTTACTCGTTATTTTTAAAGGACTCTTGCATAACATAACTCTTAATTATTTCTTCATCATAATTTTTTTAAAAAATATTTCATTTAACAACTACATTTTCATTTAAAGAAATATATCAAAAAAAAATTAATAAAATTATTAAATTAATTTAATAAAATCTGGTTCATTTTAATTTTAAAAAAATAAACCAGAATAAATCATTCATTTAAAAAAAAGAAACGTGATTTACTCGGATTTATAAAATTATTTTATTAAGAATTTTGCTTAGAAAGTTTTTAAAAATGCAGTACACATAATTGCTCAACAACATAAAATTATAATCATGCATGTTTCTTTCAACTCAAATTTTTCCAAAAATGTTTTTAATTCGCGATAATTTGAAGCAATGAGCTACTAATAACTTTTATAAGCTATTTAATATTATTTCTTTCTGATTTTCTAGTTATTCCATATCCAACGAAATGATAACATTATTGTTGTTTTCCCTTGGTAGATTTTTGTCTCAATCTTGGTAGCCTGCTTGGTCATGTTGACAAGTTGCGAATCTGATTCCAACAACATGTACCCTAAATACAAGTTCCAGTTTAAAACCGGAGACGACGGGGATCATACGAGGGCTGAAGAATCAGACACGACGGGCCGCGTCACAGGCATGTACAGCTACTTAGATCCCAATGGAATCCTCCGCACCATTCGATACAACGCAGCACCAGGAACAGGTTACCAGGCTTATGGAGATGGAATACTTCAAATTGGTTCAGACATCACAAACTCTGTGGACAGCAACTCCATCTTTAGTCGCAATAATGAAACAAATGTTGTAGATGATCTCAAAAGTAGCAATGATACTGTTCAGCAAGATATTGAATCACAGACCAGCGAAAGTGTTGCCACAGAATCTCCAGCAGCAGAGGTTTCTTCAGAAGCTCATAATGACTCTGAGAATGAATCAAAATCAGCTCCGGGAAATTCTTCAGATGATTCTTCAACGTCTTTCAACATAAATCGCAACAGAATCGTTCCGTTGATATTTCCCTACGGACCTTATCACCCCATACTAATTCGTTCAGGATCGGTCCTTCATGCCATACCTCATGCTTTCACTTATAATCTGGTAGCACCTCGTTATCAGTTTATTTTATAATTCTTGTTTAGATATTTATTATATTTTAAAAAAGTAGTGATCATTTTGCAATGGATTCAAAATTTATTAAATTTCGTTAATTTTCTTATGATAAAATGGAACAAATCACACGAAAAATAATTTCGCGAGATCTAGATATCTACTTCTATCATTAAATGTATTATATTCTGTTATATATATTAAAACTTCTTCGTTTATTATTATGAGTGTAAAATAAATCCAAATTTTAAAAAATCTCAAGTTCGGCTTACTCAAGTTAGTGATATTTTTTGTACGCGATATATTTCTTTTCCCAAGTTGAAATTTTTTATTGAAGCTTGAAAATTTTCATTCACTGATCTGATAATTTATTAATTTTGATTTTTTTTCTTTTATATATTTGTGTTACTGTATTATACTATGAAAATAAAATATACTACTTTTTATACAACATCGGAAGGTTTTTTATTGTATTAATATAGTACATTAAATCTCATTCGAATTTCAATGATTTCTTCAGCAAATGTATTATTATATTTCTTCTTTCTTGCCAATGACCTGTTTGATCATGTAGTTACATAAATTTGAGAACCATGCATTTTATTTCATTGATAAAAATATCAATTAATATTTTTAATTTGCTTCTTTAACTACTTAAAGTTAGAAAATTAACGTTAATACGTAAAATATTCTTTAACGTAGAGTTATTTTGTTCATAATAAAATTAGTTAATTCAGTACGTTTTTTATTTAGAATATTTATGGAATATTTTTTAGAATATTTTATAGTATCCATTATACCACAGCTAAAAATTATTAATTAAAAACCATTTCATTTTTTGCAAGAGAATACCAAATTTACTGCTTAAAAATTAGTGAAATTGGATAGTGAAAATGACACAAATAAAAAATTTTGAACTTCTTTCATCAATTGTTTTGTATGAATCCTTAAAGGATCATTTATTTTCAAGCATACAGTTAAAAGGAAATATACGTTCTATTTTAATCATACAGCTTTTCTGTATTTTTCTATACATTTTTCAATATAAACGGGGGGTGTACAAATACTTTTCATAACTAAAACATAGTATGAGGAAATAGCAAAATTAGAGGATGTTAAATATTAATAATATTCTTTTTTTATTTTTTATTACACACATTGTAGAATTTGAATGTGTGATGTTAAGTAAAATCCTTTTAAGATAGTTGAATATTTCGTTAACTGTTATTCAGTTGAAGTTCACTATCGTGTTCACTTTTCCAGACCACTTCATTTTAAATTAATCTTTTCTAGGGTATTAAGTAACTTTATAAATTTTAAATTTCATTATAATATGTACGTAATGAAGCAGTGGATTTTAGTAACAATAGTAATTAGTATAATTCCTGCAGTTATCAGAATATAAAATTACATTTTGTGTGTGAATCGGTCATTTTGAAAAAAGGTTCTCTCTTTTACTAAGCTGGAAAAAAAACTATATATTTGTAAAATATTTCCAAAAAGCTTTAATTAGTACTTTTCTATATTTAATGAGCTTTTATACATGATGTAAAAATGCTTACATCATTATTTTTCTACAGGATTCCCAGGTAAAATATTTTTTAAAAGCGGAGATGACTCAACTTCAAAAAGAACTTGGGTTTATGAGAGATCATGTCCGCTTAAACTTACGAAGACATGCATTTTTATGAAATTTTTAACAAAAAAATAAATATCACTGCTGATCCAATTGGATTTACGAATAGTTGACAAGATAAGTGAGAGAGAAAGCTACAGTTGTTCAGGAGCTTCGTCTGCTGCAGCTATGAGCAATTTATTTATTATTTCATTATAGAAATTTTTCCATTGTAATTGGCTGGTATATACTGTTAAAGCTTCCTGGTGTTCCGTATTTGAGAACAGTGAGGCCCTGAGAGGTAGTCAGCGTATCCATGGCGGAGGAGTTGAGAGGCGCCCTTTAAGAGTGATCCGTTTGAAAGTGAACGCTGGAATTAAAATGTCTAGTAGTGTTTTTAAGCCCCTTCCTTTGTCTTTTCACTCGACGAATCGGAGCCCAAGTGGTAGGAGACGAGACACGGTAAACAGACTAGAATGATGCTCGAAAATAGTTGTAATGAAATACCAATGCAAACACCTATGATATAATCATTTTGCTTTTCGCGATACGGAGGCACACTTGAATATTATACACAGGTATTTATTATTATATAATTTATTTCAAGTATTAAAATGTTCAACATAACAAAAACTTTTATTTTGAAATGCTCACCTTGACTCAATATCTAATAGGAAACAAATACTTACAACTCTCTAAAAATTAATCTGTGACTCTTGATATTTATGTTTGGCCCAATTTTCATTCCACGAGTCCGACTCATGCTCTTCATGTTTGGGCGAAATTCTGAATCACGCGTCACACTCGTTAAAGCACGGGTAGAGAATAAACGGAAAAAATGAATTTTAATAAGAAATACACATGAGCCAATGCAAAAACACATTTTTTTTAAATGACCGGTTCAGATACACTTTCAGCCTCCTAATTATTTGTGTTACATACTGTTGATAATAGTACATTGAATGTATGATAGTTTTATTTGCAATTTCTTATTTCACTATTTTATAGCTCATTTTATTTCACGGGCATTGGCTTATAAATACTTTTTCGAAAACTTGTAAAATGCAGTTTAAGAAATATGCTTCTTAGACAGTGAAAATTAGCTAATATTTTTGATTAACTGTGTAAAATTGTTAAACTTTTTATAGATTAATTTAAGAGAAAAATATTTGCAGTCTGATAAATTTTAGATGAGACAATTTTTAATTAAAATGTGTTAAGAAATTCAGACATTTTCCCCAAAAAATTGAAAACTCAAATAAAATCCTGCCTGAAACGATATTTTAAAAAATATTTTTTGATTTGATTTTATTACTTTGCTACGTTTGCGTTATTTACGTGATAATAAAATAAAATTAAATCGAATCAATTATTAATTATTCCTTGTTGTAAATATTTTTTTTCTGAAACAATTGCGATTCTATATAGAAGTATATCAATATTTGCATGTATATTTTGTTTAGTAACATATATTTATGAAAAGAAATTTAGTAACTTACTAAAACGTTAGTTAATTGTAAATTTTTAAAGAATCTTCCAGGAGTTCTTTTCACAATACATAATGAAAATTTGTATCAAAAGCCATTTTTTAAGAAAAAAATTCCTGGAAATTCAATAAACGACGAAAAAACCGCATAATTTTTAGATTTTTATTATTTTTGCTATTCATGTAATAAACAATTAACTATCACTTTTACTATTCATATATAAATATTAATTATTATTAAAAATTAATAAGTAATTAATTATTATTAAACAGGGTTTTTATTTGATAAAAAAAGAACAACTCAGTGAATAAAATTAATTCTTCAGTTTTCGTAATGTATTTTAAATACATATTTAACATAAATAGACGATATACTGATATAAATCAATCCCTTTTGAATAATCCAGGAAAGATTTGCAAAGCTTTTTAAGAAATATTTAACATACTATTAAGAATACATTCCAATAACAATACAAAATGAGTAAAAAAATGTATAATTTCAATATTCAAGGATATGAATAAAACTCATTTTTTCACTCCACAATTGCAGAAAAATTACTTCGCTCTTTTTTCCATAAATACCACCAAAAACTGCGGTAATCAAATTAATTGGCCTTGGATAATATTTGTTCTTTTTACGACATACAGGCAATCTCTGCCCGAAATAATCCCTTAATGGAACATTAATAATGCATCTCTGTTTCGGAGTCAACCTGTAATCTGTCACGTCATGCATCATTGACTTCTGTGTCCTCTCTAATGAAAAGCTTCCTTCTAATGTCATCCCATGTTTTTGTGTCTTCTGCAGATCGATTCCCTGCTACCATGGGGACTGCAACGATGCGGGAATTTGCGAGTGCGACCTTTGCTGGAAAGGGAACAACTGCAAGGAATATGGTAAGCCACTTAACGGCCGTTTTTATCGCCTAATTGTCGCAATCAAATGAGTGTTTGACCGTTTTCAACCACACAATAAAAAAGGGTGTTCAAATAACCCATTTGAGTAAAAGAAGATAAATACGACCTTAAACAAGCTTATAGACATTATACAATTATTTTTTAAATGATCACGTTAATTTAATTATTCCCATCTCTTTATGAATGCGACACATTAAAAATAAGCTATCTGAATTAATAATACAATTGTACTTGATAAAAAAAATTGTTCATTTGATTTTTATTTATTTGCATTTTTTTTAAAAAAGTTCGAACATTATCTGAAAAAAATCTTTCACAAAACACGCACACACACAAAAAGAGATTCGGAAACAACCATAAATTCATTAATTATGTTGGTAAATATTATATATATATAATATTTACTATATCAGTGATATTTTTCATAATGGTGGTACTGTCCAATTTATCTATAATATTTTGTATAATTTTTGTAATTTCTTACCAACAAGATTAATATGTGTGTTCGAACTATTAGTTACTATTCTAAATTTAATAGAATTTTTAAGGAATGTTTGTGTTAAAAAGTGTGAGATAATTTAACATTATTAATATAAATCCCAATTTCCGTATAAAATGTAATAATTCTATTAGAAATTTTTTGTTACTATTGCTCTTTACTCCAAAGGAGTTATATTCTCAAGACGCTAATTAGTTAAATTAATGTAGAATTGCAAATAAGAGCATAATTATTAGGTACTTTGCCTACATAAGTAATAATAAAGCTGTTCAGGAGATCAATAATTGCTGTTTTTAAATCTTTCAAATAAATATTCTTATTATTATTACTATCTCCTTTTTCTAAAGATCTGTTTTTAATAATATATTTAATACACATTTTAAACCGTTTGAAAACTTGTAATGTAAAACCATAGTTCATCTCAAATTTAGTGATAAAAATATCAATATATAAGCTAATTTGTTTCTGAATATAAAAACTATTTTTTGAAATATTAAATCTAAAATTAGCCCCATAACTCAAAATATGTCTTAATATCCAGATTATCTGTAATCACATGTTGATATTCCTCATTGATATACTCTTTGTAAACATTACATGTACAAATATCATTATTTTTAAATCTAAATTATCATTATAATTAAAAGAATACGAAATATTTTTACTGTACCTAAAAGCTAATGACGAGATTTTTAATAGTGATATTCTTATACATATTAAAACATTATTAAAATTAATCTTATCAAAAGATTTAATCATAAATTTAATAGCATAATATTCTTCTTTTTGCAGCATTAAACTATAATCTCTCATATTCTGTTTATGGAACAAATAATTAGTTATATTTTAATTAAATAAATATGCATACCCTCAAGTTTATTGTCATGTAATAAATATTCTCTATCTAACTAGATTTCTCTTATTTAATGCAACAAATGCAACAAAAAAGTAATATTATTAATAATAAAATCTTTCTAAAAGCTATCATTAGGTTCAAGAATTTTTTGTCTTACTATCTTCCTTGTTCATAATTTTTTCTTACCTTTTCGACCCCTATTTTTTCTCTTGAAAATGTTATTTATTTCTATTGAACATTTGTCTATCATTATTGTAATAAAAAATCTTTATATTCATTTTGTTCAAAACCTATTGACCTATTTTTATTAAAATACATAATATTTAGCCCATGTGGGCGTATTATCTAATAATATTCAATAAAAAGTAGTTTTTCCACCACAACATATTATTAATGTAAAAAATGTTTTGGTTATACTCTCTTCAACACTATCAAAATCATATAAATTAAAGTGACCTTATTAAAAAAATTGTTTCAAACTCATGTCCTTTAATTCTAATATTAATGTAATTCGAAGTTCGATCAAAGTATATATGATTACAAATTTTGTAATTTTAAAAGTAATTATGATTAAGGAAGATTTATAAAAAATAAATTTAGAGTTCTTATGAACTTGATTTTTATTAATAATTTTACTAACTTTGCATCTAGAATTATGACAAACATTTAAAAATAAATTATTATTTTTACATATATTCCTGTTATTAAAATTGAGGAAAAATAATCTTTGTTATTCCTATTTAACTATTAATACCTTTACCTATTTTTCACATCAATAAGTATATTATAAATACTTGTTTATTCTAAAGTCTTCTAGTTTTATTATTATTTTCTCAATATTCTAAAAATTCAACATCCTTTCCTATATCTACATTAGTATCCATATGATCTAACTTATAAGAGCAATTCACGTGAATTGTCTTCTTGATAAGCATTAACTTTTCCCCCACTCTTTCCAGTTTTTATTTTCCTATAAAATACCGAAAATATCTAACAAGATTCTAAAGGAATGATTTAAAATAATCAGAAAAAAACTTTTTAAACAGAAAGTCGTCATACACAGTACATTTAAAGCTTTAAATATTTATTGTCGCAACAATAGTCAGATATCCCAAAAGGAAACCCGATTATTTCACTAAAAACGCAATTTAACTAAAACCCACCACCAAATGTTAATTATTCAAAACTAATAAGAAAATAAACAGAAAATAAACACATACAGTAAACAAAAAACCCATAATTCAAAATTTAATATTAAGTAATTGTTAATATAAATATAAAAGCTGAAAGATTTTAAAAAGCATACAGTAAAAAAAATAATAATTATTAAATTACAATTTAAGACTGTGCGCACTCACACATATATATAGAAGTTCTTATTAGAGAGATATTTATAATGTACTATGAATTTATATACACACATGTTAAAAATTATGTCTAACTAACAATAATTATAATTATTAATAATAATTTATCGTTAATAATAGTCTAATTATTATTAGATATAATAATAATTATTATAATTAATAATAGTATATAATTATTATTATGATTATAATAATGTAGAGGTTGTAATCGGTATGTTACAAAGATCTAAACTCTTTTCAGGAGGAAAAGTAGTTTTAGTCTTTATTGGTTTATAACTTAAACCCAAATTATATGAAGAATATTTCGTTGAGTTTTAGTAACATTTGGTCCCCGATTTCGAATTCCAAATTATCGTTTACTGATACTAGAAATAGAAAAATTTGCAATATTTTCTGTTTTAGTATACGAAGTTTTTGTTAATATGACACCATCCGGGTTGATTGTTATTTAGGTCTGTGTTAAAATATCCATGCCAGTCATAGCTTCTGAAGTCATAGTTTCATTGTTAACAACCCAGAAGTTTGCAATAAATTTCTGATTATTACATGTTCTTTTCCACAGCTATTAATTGGTGTAATGTGTCCATTACAAACACTGTAACCCATGAAAATTAGTTAAAGGTGACGAAACAATTTTGTTTTATGTGTTTTTCTTTAGAATTGCTTTCTAACTGCCGGTATCGACCAATGCAGTAAATGAATTACCATTAATAGTAGTCGTTTTATACATTAAAGGAGGCAAATGATTTGTAGCAAATACAATATTATCGGTTCGATTTAGAATAGGTTTGTTAGTACTCTTTGTTAGTACATTGCCAAAATTTTTGCTAATACTACATTTCGAACCTTAATTTTTGTCGGGGCAAAAACAAGACGTATGTCTTGTCGTGTTACAATTAAAATACGAAGATATGTAGGTAGAAAGTAATTTTTTATTTCTATCATTCACTATTTTTTTATAAATGCGAAGTTTCTCTTTAAATTTCGAAACAGATTTAGCACCTTATAAAATAGCTTTATTTAATGGGTAATCCTGTATGCCATTTATACAATATTCAATGAATAAATAATCATCAATAATGACATAGGTTCTTGCGAGTTCTCTAATTGCAATAAAATATTATGAAAGTGATTCATTTTGATGTAATTTACGTCTACTTAACTGTCTATGAATTTCAGCAGCATTTAACTGATGACAGAATTCAAACGAACGATTTTAAACGAAAATCATGTCATAAATTTAAGTTGCGTATTCAGAAAGTTCTTTGCCTGACCTTCAATCAAAGTTTTGGCAAATATAATTTTTTTACATTCCGTCTGAGATGGGAAGAAAAAGAAATAATTCTTCACAATCTTATATTAAACACTTAACATGATATTGTCCCATAGAAAATACACTGAAGCCAAATAAAGAACAAGGAATAATCTCAACTCGAGACTTTCATTCAGCTAACTACTTCTAAAAAAATAAAGGTATAATTATTTTACTTTAAATTAATGTAAACAATGATAAATAAGAGTATTAAGATATAAGACTTAGGAACAGGAAAATTCAAAAACCGATCTCTCCTTTACTGCTTACTGCTAAGCGAGAGGTACATATATATATATATATATATATATATATATATATATATATATATACGAGATGCTGGAATTATTCGTTAGAAGAAACATTGAAAGAATCGTACTTATTTTATAAATTATTATATACAGATGTTTGCTTTTATTATTAATGCAATTTCCAATAAATTTACTGCCCATTTCATTCACCGAGAACCCAAATTCTGTAATTCGTGAGAGAATTGTAGACTTTTTAAAGAATATTTTTACAGCTGTTTGGATCAATACTTTACTTCGTGTTTTGAAGAATACATTCATTTTATACAAGAGTATTCGGAACATAACATAAGCTTAGATTTTGTTTATACAGCTGTTCCGCTTATCATATGTTATAAAACCGTTGCATATGCCAATGTTCATAAAAAGGAATATCCATTCAATTTTTGTATTTTGTTTTAAGCCTATTAGGTTTAGTTAGATTTAATTTTTAAGTAAACACTGCATCTTATTACATATCGTAGTTATATCATAGTTTATTGCATGTTAATGTGATTACATCTACATACAAACACACACACACACACACACACACACATATATATATATATATAAAATTTTCTATTTAAAGGATATATATATGTGTGTGTGTGTGTGTGTGTCTGTCTGTGTGTGTATTACCGGCAATGTATAAAAGGCCGGCATTCAAGAGAATATCCAGAATATCTAGGCATTCTATAGAATGACAAAAGCTATTCAGACGAAGTATGAAATAAGGTCTTGATACCATAATAATAATAAAGAAAGAAAGAAAAATGAAAGTTATACAAAACAAAATCCATGCATTTTTTTTTTTTTATTAAGAGAAACAAAATTTTCATATAAAAAATAAGAAATTGAAATTAACCTACTTGTTACAACATGGTAGGCTTCAATTACATTCGCTTTGAATTATATTTCATTTCATTTTTCACGCAAAGACATTTCGTATTTTGGCACTTCATTTTACGCATACATTTGACGAAACATTGGCCGCTTCCACTATACTTAGCAACTGCAACTGACAGAAGAGGAACTTCGTTGTCAGGAATATTTTTAATTCTAAGCCCGTTCTAAGGGCATAAAGTAAATTGTGAACTCGCATATATTTGTTTCAAAATTCCTTCAGAAATTCCAAGTCGGTAGAAACCAACCTCTGCAACACAATTGCCAATTATTGTGCGAATCACTTCACCCCTTGTCGACGTCAGGAATAGGAACTCGCACTATACTCCCCAAAGAAGCAGTGGGGGAAAAAATTCAGAATTCATTTTCATTTTTTAGCTTGTATTTCGAGATTGATTTTAGAATTTATTTTACCTTCAATAACATTTTCAGTTTTGAAACGAAATGTGCACAAAATATTCATTTCATCATTTTTATTAGTATGGTCACAGAAGGTATGAATTTTTTGACGACACTTTTTGCATTTAAGTGCATCATTCATTTTCTTTAAAAACGCACAACAGGTATCAGAAACAGAAGTATCTTTGGTAAGCATATCTTTTTCATGTCGGTTTAATCTATTACCGACTATAATCTCCTCCATGTTTTTTAAACAGGCTCTTTATATCTACATAATCTGATTAGTTTAATCTTTTTCTATTGCTTGGACACTTCCTATTACTTTTTCTATCTGCTCCTCTGTATTTATGTTTTTTAAAACATCTTCTGGTAGAATATGCATTGTAAGCATTACTTTAGGTTTGCAGCCGAAAAGATTTCCGTATGGTGTTCTTTTGATCCCAGAATGATAAGCTCTATTTTTCATAAATTAAACGAAATGCAGTCCTTCACTCCAGCGATCCTATTTGTTGTCCTTCATCCAAGTGCCAAGCATATTATCTATTTTCTTATTCGATCTTTCGGCACTACCTTGGCTTTGTGAATGGCGATGAACAGTCTTCAGTGCTGGCCAAAACTCCTTCAAGCTGGACGCCACATTATTGGCAAATTGACTATCATTGTCAGACTGATAGCGCTCCAAGCAACGAGAATATCTCCACTATGTTGTAGGATATTTCTTCAGCTCTTTTTGACGTTAGCGTTTGTGAGACAAAAATCATCTCACAAAATTTGTGATTCTTATCACAAATTTTGTGAGATAATTTTTGTACATTATAATAAATTAATATTCTCTATCTGAATGAGACTGAAAGTCTACCTGGCAACGGAAATTAAATTCGGAAAAAAATCATAGGTTTCACAACAATGACCTTTTTAATACCTTTCTGTTTTTTATGGCAAGACTCACAAAAGTGGATGTACAGTTCAATATCATGACTTGTAACTTTTTTGTGTTTGGTTGAAAGTTCTTTCAATGTTCTAACATGTCTTCGGTGACCAATAGCCAAATGATCTTCATGAAGTACGTGAATTAACTCTGAGTCCGTGACGTAATACTGTATAGTAGACGCCTTCTTTAACAGTATAAATGGGTTTACTTTTGTTTTCTACAATCATCACATCATAATGATTCAGTAACCAATAGTTCCTGGGTTTCTCCCTAGTAGTTAATTTGGCTTATTGTTCATCCTTTATTAACTTCTGGTAAGTAGTTTTCGTTAAGAAAATATTGTTTATTGCGGAATTAACCCAAATTTTTGACAGTTCAACGTCGAATCATTGTTTTGCTGAAATCGAAAGCTTTTTGAAGATGGCTTTAGTAAGAATTGAATACTTTAGTGTGTTAGGCCCTTCATTGTTAAAGAATAGGGCACAAATTCGGCAAAAAAAAATTCAGATTAAAAAAAATTCCAGCAGTAATAATACATTTAAACTTTATTATCTATTAGAGAGTAGAATATTTCATTACACTAAGCATTTCTCTTTGAATCAATCCACTTCGTTTGGTATAAAATGTGTTTCATATATCGTCTTCTATATCTTAACTCTAAACTTATAATTAGCTTTTCTTGTTCAAGTAGTATATAAACGGGTATTTTTATGTTTCAAAATTTAAGGAAATTCATATAGTAAGTAGACGTATGAGTTATCATCATACAAACTTCTTTAATATTGTGATTTTTTTTTTCGGTTTCAAAATATGTTCCGAGTTTTGGGTTTAGTCAGAGACACAGAGAACCTTTACATGATATTGAAAATATCTGTTCCGCTTAAAAAAGCTCTGAATAAGGCAGCATATCATACAAAACATATTATATTTATCCTACTTTTTTTGAAAGCATATTTTTACTACAGACAATAATATATTGAACTGGAATACAATGATCTATTGTAATTAAAAATACCATACAACACAATTAATTCGATCTTTTTTAATGAAACAATTTCTACAGTGGACAATTATCTTCCCGAGTTCAACAAAGAGGAAGAAACGGCAATTGTCAGCGATCCATGGAGTCCAGAGATCGTTTATACTGCCCAAGCCTTCGACGGAGACCAAGGTTCTACATGCCCTACTGAAGCTATGATCTGTGAATGTGCAGAGACCAGTTACTCTATAACAAACGGGGATCCAAACAAACTTTTCTACATTAACAATTTGACGGGAGAGGTGTACGTAAAAGAAGCTTCGCATGTTGTGTCTGGAAAAACATATAATTTGACTCTGACAGCGAAAAGCTCCAGGGGGCTGATGAGTCCATCACCCAACGCTCATATGCTGGTGAGTGGTTGAAATTATGTCTTGGTAAATTTCTCTTGAATATTCACAGTTTGGGGAAAAGAAAGAGGACTAAGATTGTCTCAAATTTCAAAAGAATGGAGATAGTGTCTAGGTTATCTTATTAGTATTATTTGTTTTATGTGTCAATATTTTTTTCAATACAATTTTACCTATTTAGATTCGTTGTACACACACAATACACTTTTTAACTAATTATATCTTACTTCCACTTTTGATTAATTAGTTTCCTTTTTACTTCCTTATTCTGCTTCCTTAGCTGATAACTTAATCACATCACTTCTACTTATTACTCGACTTTTGGCCTTAATTTGGTACCTATTTACCTTTTCAACTTTAAACTCCAGACAAAGAAAAGGAACGCAGTTAACAATAAGAATTAACTTGTATTCTAACAGTCTTTATCGCATTACATCGGTGAGCATATGCTTCACCTGCAATAAATTACAGATCTCTCTCTCTCTCTCTCTCTGGAGTGTTTCTCTCTGGGTGTTGTGTAATTAAGCATTTTATACACTCGGCCCTCTATAGGTGGAAAAAATATATTTCATTTAATATCTAATAATGAGTATTGTCTTAAAGACAGAGGAAAAATATACCTAAAAAGAATACTACTGATAAAAAAGTTTTGTGAAAGAAAGATGTTACAGGTATTTTGTAATAAATAAAGATTAGAGAAGTATATTTTTCAATGAATCCATAAAACACTAATATGGTGGGTTGATGTAAAATTTTTAATGCAATTATATACACTTACAAAAATTTATACTTCTTTCTAGTTATTTTAGTCCGAATTTCAAATCTTTACATACTTAATTTTAAAAAAAAATGGGTTTTTTTGGGGAGGGGGTTACGTTTCATAAAAAAGAATATGTTACGCAAAATGTAGCAAAGATTAATGCAATATAAAAAGAATTAGTATATCTAAAGTTTTCCTATTACTGCGTGATTCCTCCAAAATATAGTTTTTTTTTCTCATTTTTAGAATTATTATACAATGTTTTTTCCCCCCATTTTTTTATGATACGCATGATTTTGTTTTCCTTACTTTAAAAAGCGTTCAACAACTTGATTAAAATTGATTGTTTTTAAATCAGCATTTTTCTGCATTACATTACGATTAATACGTTTTGCTTAAAATACTGTGTGTAAAAGAGACATTTAAGTTACTTAAACATCCATTTATTTGAGTACTTTTCTTTTCTCAATACAGCTCAGAGTAGTGATTGACGATCTTCATCATCATTTAGCAAAAGTTCTGCAACAAAATATGCTGACGTGGCTTGGAGATGATGAAGATGATGGCACTCATTCAAGATCCAAGCGAAGTGTACGTTGGGGGTTTTCTTACTTATTCTGTAACTAATCTACTCTTAAATATTGTTTACGTTAAAAAAAACATTAATAAAGCAAAACTATATATTTCATTAGCAAATAATCAACTTCTCTGTGTGTTTTTAGACTGAAAACAAGAATTACAACACTGAGTTTAATTTCACTCTGGTAACGGGAGAAGCTGAGACTATGGAAACTGGTGGATTTTTGAAATATTTGTTGGAAATCACTCTGCCTCAGACTGATGGAATGGACCTGACCGTTGAATTTTTCACCAAGGATATTGGAAATGGCAATTACACCCCTGTTTTGGCTTTGTTCAATGTAGAGGTCCTTGATAAGCCAGATGGTGTCACTTTTTCAAAAGGGGATCAACCACACATAGAGATGTTACTCAGTGATGAGATCATGACTGCAGTAAGAATATTTTACTTTTATTTCAAAAAAAAAGATTACATAAATAAAAATATTCAAAATATACGCAAAAAATTGTATAATTATTTGAATTTGAAATACATCTATTCTTCTACCATAATTTTAACATGATTATTGAATGTAACGTATAAATTTGAATGTCTGTTTCTTTGTATCCTTTACACAAATATTCACATTTTATTTATTGTATCACCCCACATTTTCTCTAGGATGCTTCACTGATGTGTAGATGTAGCCATACGCATATTCCAGCCCAAAAAAATTTCCAAATTTATTTTTAAGATATTTTTCTATCCCTTTCCCCTCTTCCATCATTTTTCTGCGTTTTCCAGGAGATACAGCAATTTTTCCCTGCAATTTTCTGCTCAAAAAGTGAGAAATCAGTTAACAATAACGTAACCACATAAGTTCTTATTTCAGACCAAATCTAATATATAACTGAACATGTAATTGTCGGTTAACTGATATTTTTATACAAATTCACATCTCTCAGAAGTTGTTGGGGATGTCTGAACGTCTTAAAAACAGAAGTGGGGTAAAATATCATTGAGTGGAATTTATATACGAGGAGATATCGTATATTTATTATTAAAAATAATCGAGTTATAGGCTTAATTTTTATTTATTATCCTTGAGACTTTCTTACATAGTCACCATCCAAAATTATACATTTTTCCCAGCGTTTCTTAACATTTCGAAGGCCATCAGTGTAGAACTCAGCAAATTGAACTCTATTTTCTCCATTCTGTGGGTTATTTCAATCTATGGCATCCTGAACCTGAAAAATCAGGGCTAATAGCTGTAATTTACAAAATTTTGTACATAAAAATCGACTAAAAAACAAAATAAATTTTATCCAGGTATCTTGGCTATTTCTTGATAATAATTAAGATTTTACGATATCTTCTCGTGAAATTTAATTACTCACTCAGTGAGTACTTAGCTTTTCCTTCTACACAGGAAGATTATTGCTTTGCTATGCATAATTTTGGCACATATTGTCTAAAAATACATGATGGCACGGTCTATCTTAACTTCCGATAAATTATTCACAGGGGGTTTATTTTTAAAATTCCTCATTGCGAATAAAAGGTAATCCATCTAGTATTTAAATAAATTATTGTAAAATCAAAATAATTGTATTAATTTTTATTTCGATCAATAGAACATATATACACGATGTTTAAAAATTATTATACACGGATTCAGAACTTTAATACTGTGTTTAAAACTATTAGACAAACTTTAACAAGGTGCTTAAGAACTCATTATGCAAACTTGTATTTCCATACAGATGCATAGTCGTCTGATGTAATACACTATAAAACAAAAAAAAAAATGATTTTTTTTTTTTTTTTTTTACTCTTATTGAAATGAATTACTCATGTGTGTGTGTGTGTGTGTGCGTGATTTTATTTATAATACTACTAAATAACTAAAAATTGAAACAATTTGATGTTTGTCAGAATATGTATATAAATAAAAATATATATCTCCTTGCAATGAGTGCTTTCTAATGTTATACTGATCTGTTTATATAATGCTTTTAAAAAATTAAGTTATTTCGAATACTAATTTAATATTACTTGTTTTCATGAATTTTTCAACATAAATCGTTTATTGTTGATTAAAACATTTTAGATGATTATCATTTGAATTAAAAAAACATCACACTTCAATTCATCATTTTAAATGACTGAATATTAGTATATTCCTCAACTAGAATTTTCCTCTTCACACATTAAAATACTTATAAAATACTTTTAAATAAATGTATTCAGGGTCAACCCTTGTGTTGTTGCCGTCGTATGCAAACCCACTCCATCAAGCTTCAAAAAAGAACTAATATTTTTCAAAAAAAAAAAAAGAAAGAAAGAAAAGAAAAGAAAAAAGGGGAAAAAAAAGAATTATAAAAGATTCATGCTAATCAGAAAAATAATTTATATTTGAATTAATGCAATAATATTATAATTATTATATTCAAAAGTAAAATGCTCATTTTTAATGAGCTAACGACATCAAACTTACAAAATGAAACTAGTATATACTATTTTTTCAGAGATAATTTAAATATATTTTTAAAACAATAAACAAAAAACATGTACAATAATACACAATTTCTAAACCTAAACTAAAACAATTTCTTTCAAAGTTTCTTTTCTGCAAAATGGCAAATTACTTCTTGGAGATTTAATTCATTACTCAATTTATATTCATTGGCCATCATTGCTAACCCATTAAAATGATTTTAAGTACTCGTGGTTCTCAAATAATTTTTTTTTTAATTTAGAAAAAGTTCCTTCACCGTAGCAACAGTTATGGGCAGTGCTAGCGAAATTCTTAAAGCAATGCTCAAATTTTCCCCAATTTTAAGGAAAAGAATGAATTTAAGAATGTCAACTTCACCTTCTTTCTGTCGATTTCTGTCTGTTATATTTATGGACTCGCGGCCAGAGTTGTTTCCATTGAGTCGTGTGTTGGAGCCCTGATGTTACTGAAGACATTCCGTGTAACAGAGTTGTTGCACATTAAATCAAGTCTTCAACTTCAGACTTAATTAACGACGTAAAATGTTCCAAACATTTGTTACGTTGGGCTATCCGTGATATTCTTTTCACGAACCTCAAGGACTTTTTGATGATTTGAATTGCATAAAATTCCAACTCCTTGACAACCAAAATGAAACAAGATTAGATAAATTAGAATAAAATAAGAAGTGTGGTGAATTGAATTATAAATTCTTATTTTTTAACGAAATATAATTGAAAGAAAAGGGAAAGGATATAGAGGATAACGAGAAGCCTGAAGATGCTGTAAATTGAAGCGAATTATCGTAATTAATTGTTTTTATTGATATTAATTGAAAGCGACACATGATCAAAATAATAGGAGTAGAATCTTCTATAATCGAGAAGTCTTGAATAGGAATGAAGGATTCAGAAAGCTGAGACTTTATCATTAGAATATAAACCAGGATTAGTTGAATTAAGAGGGATTCGAGAGAGTGGGGTTGATCTTGCATATTCTATGATAGATTATAAAGTGTTTTGTCCTTCTCTTACGTATCTTCAGTTAAGGGTTTGAACTTATTGACTAATTAATAAGACACTAAGACGTGGCTCTAAATTTAAATAGTGAAGTAAATACGTCACACAGTTGATTCTGGAATACCCAATTCAGGAACTAGAGACCCGTAGATTTTTGTGGACAAGTTGCAGAACCGTCTCAAATTCTATTCACTACATCGTTTAAGGCACTTAATCTTCCAAGACAGGAAGTACTTCGTACAGGAACTGTTCATTAATTGTAGAAACCGGCGCAGAATGCTCTGATAACCTGGATACGATATCCGTATTTTCTTCTGAATGCTCTCTGCACTAAAACAAGTGATGAAGCTTTCACATATTTCCGATACACAAAATGCTTTCCGGTACTTAATCGTTCTTTACAGTTATGCGACATCGAAAACGAACTGTTTCCTTCCAGTTTCTTTGAACTCGAAAATGATTTTGCCCTCATCAGGTAGTTTATATGGAAAAGGGAAAGACGTGGACGTAAAAATATAACACCTACTTCTTATTGCCATCAGCACTGAAGAATGCAGTTATATTTTTTAGTTATGTCATTTCAAAACACGATTATTTTGGGACCACTTGTGTAACTAAAAATTTAAATTTTACCTAAACCTCAATTTCAATAAAACAAATATGTATGAACAGTAACATAAT
Organism: Nephila pilipes; assembly: GCA_019974015.1. Lineage (NCBI taxonomy): Eukaryota > Metazoa > Arthropoda > Arachnida > Araneae > Nephilidae > Nephila > Nephila pilipes. The sequence continues at coordinate 1,430,205 of BMAW01119744.1, forward strand.
GTATTGGAGATAGTGAATCATTGTATACTTAATGAAATCCTTCTCTTTCATTACAGTATGACAGAGCTATTGTCACGTTCGGTGAAGTGAAGAACAAAAACGCAGATCCAGTTCCTCTCTACATGACATTTTCAGTAACGCAGATAAAGAATCCCAATACGTTATTCGAAACCAGGTACCTCGTTACAGCTGGCGCTGAGTACGACAAAGAGACTTACGTATGGGTTGGGCAATCTGAAGTCACAGTACATAACTCTACCGTAAGTATGCACGAACGAATGAGTGAAGATTAGGGAAATTCATATTATTGAATAATATGATTTAAGTCAAATACGATATTCTGCGCCACTTTTCCATTTTATATGTTTTTGAAAAGTTTGAAATCTACGGAAAAATATTTTTGCCATCAGCATTTTATTAAAAGCTTTATCTCTTTTAGATTAAATTAGAGTTTAGTAGTAGTTCATTTTGACTAATCTAAGAAGATCACGTTCATTTTATAACGATTGAACCGGTTTCTAAAGGAAAGTAATTTATATCATAATAGTACACCAGAACACACTTTTGACCATTTTAAAATCGTGTAACTAATTGTCAGTGAAGAAATACTTGTGATAAATAGGTAACAGATTTTTTTTAATTGTTAATCAATATAAATTTGATAAATGTCAACTTTGATTTTTTTTAATAATATCAGTCAACGAAGTAGTTCATATTGGCCAATCGAAAAAGACCGCATTCACAAAGCAAGATCTTAGAACAATTAAACCGATTTCTCGGAAGGAAAATAATTTATGTTATTATAATACTCCAGAACACTTTTCGGACACTTTAAGGTCGAGGAATTAATTCTCAGTAAAGTAATCATTGGAATAAATATAAAGTAAATTTGGAAAGTAGTAACTATGAGAAAGAATAGTGTAATAATATCAATAAGAGTTTAGCATAAAAAGGATAACATTTCAAATTACTAGATTTGATTTAAAAATAAGACGTCCAAGACCCCAATTTTTTTAACTTGCTGCCCTATTTTCCCAACTCTTGTTTTACCTGAAACTACATGTTTGCGTTATTCACTTTCATGATAATGCATTATTCACTTTTCGACATCGTACCCATCCCTTTCCATACACTTGTGTCAACGACTCCACAAAGAAATACGGTGGTTGTTGTCGAAACCATGTTTTAATGAAATTTTTCACCTCGTCGTTAAAATGAAAGGGATATTCCTCCGATGCTATTTGGGAAGTGGGATAAGTTGAAAGGTGAAGAGTCCAATGCAATATGTATTCCTTTTTCTCAAATACATATTGCATTCTCGCAGTTTCAACTTCATTTCTATGAGGGTCGCTATCTTCTTCAGTTTTCAGCACCAAAGACACCTGGGATCCATGCAAACAAATGAATTTTATAGAGAATAGATGTCGCTTTTAGGTACAATAGGAATTTTAAGAATTGGGTGAAAAAAAATTTGGTTATGGAAGCATAACTTTTCAATCCAGCCTTATATGCTTCATATCAAAGTAGTTAAGTTACTTCATGACGTAGAATTCATTTAATATACTTGATTAAAAGTTAAATGAATTTAAATAATTTAGATAAGAAATATAGATAACTATATTTACGATACAGAGAACTATTTATAGGGAAAACATTAAATAACCTAAATTGAGCTGAACTTTTAAATAATCATAATCTTGTGAGAATCTCGTAATGAACTTTTAAGTAATAAGAAAACTAAGTTTAAGGAAATTACTATTTCGCCTAGCCAATTTATAATCTTAAAAAAATTTACGTTTTCCTTTTTCAGCATTGTCCGAAACCTTTTGGAATTTTCGTTGAACATTTATTGCCACCATTTGCTTATGAGATATATCAAGGCAATTCTTTGAGTTAAAAATTGTTCATCACATTATTTAATAATAGTTAAGCAAATCATCATATCTCTTTTGGGAACAGAGCGTGACAGAGAAAAGCAATAATAATAAGAGTTTATTGTATTTCAAAATAAATCTTAATACTATTGCACGTCAGTGGCTCAAAAGTCGCTTCTCAACATATATTTTGTTTTTCTCTGCTGAAACAAACAATAAATTTTGAATCATCATCAATATCAAGAAACTGTAGCATAAAATTTAAAAAAACGCAACATCAGTGACATTTTGTTTTACTTTTCACAGGAAGAGAAAAGAATTGAAGTAGATGTAGTAGGCCCAAAAGAAATTCCCCTCGACAGTGCAGGGGTGTATGTTATGATTGCTCACTGCTCAGTGAGGTCAGATAACTTCACATTCGAAGTGATAGCTCCAGAGGAGACTGAAGTAGTGACGGTCGGAAATCTAGGAGTTAAAGGTAATTTATATTTAAGAAACACTTTAGAGAGTCTGTTTTGTAATATTTATTGTCCATATAAGGCTGAAAAAGTGAAAATATGGAGCAACATATCTCTATGGTTAGTTCTTGTATTTTTTAAGATATACCAGAGGTCTTCGAACTTTATCGACTCGCTGAGCTCTTAGAAATATAAGTGCTTTTTGGGAAACCCCAGCCCACCCTTAGAAAAATATGTCTTAAAATATTGTTTAAAATAGATCAATATGTTAAAGATACCTTAAGTAAAAACAATTAAAGGTATGTATTGTACTTTTATTAAAAACAATTAACATAAAATTAGTGTAATTTACTCATTAATAGCATTAACTCGTATTCCAGAAGTCATTTAAAGACTGAGTGTGTTTCTATATTTTAAACACAAACTGTCGAAATTCTGTTGTTATTTGTGGTCGAATGTCATATTTTGTATTTTATTTGTTTCTATATTTCGCTTTTGTCGTCACAAACATTAAAAAGGTTTTTCCACAGAAAAATTATGGTAACTCACCTTTAGGTGACCACGTTCATACAAACTCCTCTATGAGAGTGAATTTATTTTACATTCGCATAGACTAAGCAATTGAAAATCTGAAGCTGCTTTTGCACGTACGTCACTGCTAACGTCACATTACAGACGTCGCGTTGAGAGTATTTTACTTATAAAATGATTTAAAAACTTCCCTATCCTTACTGTCTTTCAAATCAACTATATAATTAAAATATGCAAGAACTCGGTTATTTTTCACAACAATGTGAAACCGCTTCAGTCGTACTCATCCTAAAACTAGGTAAAGACCCAATTATTCCGAAAATATTTTGATTAATATTGCTTCTACCAGTTCTTGGTAAGATAAAGAAATAAAGCTATTCTAAATTTGCTCATTGCATATTTTCAAAATCATATTATCAAACCAGAACAGCACTGCTTCCTACCGCAGTTGTCAACAACTTCCCCTCAGCTACTAAAAATAGTTGAATACGTTTTGACCAGTTTTAGTAAGAAAACTCTATGGAGTAGTTTTTCTAAGCATCCAGAAAGCATTTTACTGGGTCTGGCTTACTGGCTTAATCTTTACAGTTATTAAATACTGCATGCCCCAAAAATTAATTACCCAGATTCATTCTTAATTAAGAAACAGAAAATTATCTGCTAAAGTTAACTTTTATTCAACTCCAAAATTAATTAATGCAGGGTTCCACAAAGATCACAATGAAATCTCTGTCTTTTCAATATTATGTGAGCCATGTACTCAGACACTTCAAACATATTCTTTGTATGTACGCAGACGACACTACAACACTTTCTTGTCATTCTAATTACAAAATCGATAGTCCTATATTTAACAAACACCTCACTATGCGAGGAGATTGGTTTTCTAAATGGTAAATAACACTAAATATTTCAATAACAGGGGCTGTCTCTTTTGCCTGAACTCTTAGAATAAATTCCTCTGATATTTATCTCAAAATAAAAAAAATCTCCTTGTCTCAAAACGCTTAGTACCTGCACGTCGTTTTAGATTTTAAAAAAACTTACTTTCGAACACATTACACTATCTAAAAAGAATTTCAGACAAATCGCAAATAAAATTGATTCCCCTTTTATGCCGAATATCTACAATAAATAGAAATAACAAGATGATTATCTATGCCCAGATTCTGCATCTTTCTCTGACTTTTGCTTCCTAATTGAGGGGGGGGGAGTGCTCACCGGTTGTAGTGGTTCTTACTATACCACCTCTATCTCCTATCTTTTGCGGCATGAGATTGAAAGATTTTTCATGCCACCCTCTGATGCAAAACTCTCCTGAAAGCTAAAGTTCTGATTTCAAGAGGTTCATCACTCTAAACCAATGAGAATTTACGCTCTCTGTTCTTCTCTGAACTTGGAACGTGAATTATCTTCCTCTCCTATTCTCAATTTCTGACATAAGCTGCTATCTCTGTTTGGATAATTAAATCCCTCTCACCACTCTTACCTCCAGCAATGCTATTCGGAACTTAAATTTTGAGCTTTCGATCTTAAAATTTCAGATTTTAATAATTCAGATTGTTAAATTTAATTCGCTTTAATTTTCGCACTCGATTCAATAATAATAAAAAAAAAACCTAAGTCATAAGCGGTAGCATTTGTTGTGGAAACTCGGAGAAATTGGTCAGGGATTCCCAGTTCCTGTCTAGATTGGAGAAAAAATGTCCATAGGGGTTAAGAGATCCAAATTTATTTTCAACACAGTTATTGACGTCGCCAGTCCACACACGAAGCTCTTGAATAATTTTTAAGATAACTAAACGTATATTTATATTTTTAATCAATAAATACTGGTCAAAATGTGCGAGTATGTTATAATTTTCTTTCCAAATTTATTTTAACTCGTGGAATCTTGGTGTTCCGTAGAACACAGATTGAAAGCTACTGGAATGCACTCACGAATTTCGAGGAATATGGAAAATGTTCTGAAACTAACTGCTCTGCTTCATGACACATTACAAAGATTAGTGGTATCTTAGAAACACTCGGACTTGTGTAATGAGTTTGTTAAGAATGACTCATTCATCCGCACTCATTGCTAAACAAATATATTCATGGATTCAGATGAAATCCTGAAAAAAGAAAAGGCAAACAGCTGGTTTCACCTGGATAAAAAATTCATTTCCTTTTCTAAAAGTTACTCACAATAGCGGAAATGTGATCTGTTTTTGGTCTACTCGGAGAAGTTTCATAATATTTTTTAGGTTAAATAATCTAAAAAAATATTATGAAATATTATTTAAGTCCGACTTAAACCTGAGCAATAGTCATACTAATCCTGAAGGTTAGTTCGCTGAGAAAAGGGCAAATAAACTGGCATCCGGCTGTCCAAACATTCTCATCAAATCAAAGTTTAAAGATCAAGCCAGATATAACGCTCGCTTCTTCGTTTTATTTTAACGGTTTTGTGAATACAATAGAGAGATCTTGATCTTACGATCTTTCCGTTTACCTAATTCATAAGATAAAAATTTTCTCTTGGATATTCATTCCCTTTCCAAATGCAATTTTATATTTCTATGATATAGTTTTAATTACAGAGGAAATAACTGAATATCATGAAGCATTGTAGTTGTTTTTTATCAGAACATTTGGCATATATCTTGAAATTCGTTTGTGTTTCCCAACAGAGTTGTGAGTAGAAGTTTTACGAAACACGCACTTTTTTATAAAAAAAAAAGTAATCTAAATATATATTTCAGGAACAGTGAAAAGTTTTAACTACACAAAAATGTTAATACTCTTTTGAAAAATATTCATATTCTTGAAAAAGAAATGTGCCTGATATAAGTATATATTGAATATAATTTACATTGAATCTCATTATGATACCAAAAAAAATTAGAGATTTACGAATTTTGAATCTCGTGTCCCTATAAATGTACAAAAGTAACTGTTTGTAAAATATATATATATATTACCGATGATATATTTCTTTCCCCTTGCAAGAAACATATTGAAACTTTAATGCAAAAAATGTTTAAGGGACTCTTCTTTTATCAAATTGTTGTAACGCAAGTAGCATTTTCCCGTTATTACTTCCTACAGCAGTCATCAATGATCGGTAATTAAAATAGTAGCTAATGAATAGTACAATTAATAGAAAGTCGAACAGTGAGGATAACTAAAATATTTTATATCTAAAAAAAAAATCAATGATCGCTAAACGCGTCAGATCGAACATTTAATGTAATAACACTTAGAGCTTATCTTACCATTCCAATCGGATTCAAACCCTTGGAAGAGTTATAGATAAGGATTCGAATCCTTGACCCTTCATACATCCTCCCTATGTTCAATCTTAAAGCTCATTGCTCAGCTCAAGCATGATACAGATATTTCACAATGATAAATTCAGCTCACTATCTCTCTGGTAACTAAATTACCTAAGTCTCGTAATAAGGCTCCCGTCTACCGCTTTTTGATTTCGTGAAAGTAATGTTAATCCAACGGAATTTCCACACACACATTACCTTCTTCAAATAAATACTGTTTTATATATTTTAATGCAAAAACTGCATCTGAAAAAGCAAAAAATGAAGATTTCTGCTGAATTACTTTTTTCCTCCAATTTTTTTCTTAAAAATTTTTACTCCTATTTTAATTATTCGCTTGTGGGCTTCCCGGATTTCAAAAAATAATCTAAAAATATTTTCACAAATCGAATGAAAAATGTAATTCCACAAAAACCTTCAAACAGATAAGATATAATAGATTTGAGGAGGGTTATAGAAATTAGGATGAACATTACGTTCACGAAATCAAAAAGGCCGCTAGACGGGAGATTTAAACGCTTCGGTGCTTAATGCATCTCCTCAATTCTATTTATTTTATTTCAAAAATTCAAATCTAATCTATATTTTATTTATTAAAGGAGATTTTCAATTTAACTCAACATCACATTAAAATCTCCAAAAGGTTTAATTAAAAAGAGGGAATGCAATACCGACCATGTTGTAAAATAATCCTTACGTTTCAGATTTTGACGTGAATTATGATCCTGTTCCACAGAGCATATATTTCTACAATACAACAAAAGAGGGTTCAGATGATGACGTGATCTACACATCTGCACAGTTGAATCTTGGAATCATGACTAATGTCGGTAAGGCTATCCTTCATTTTGGCAATTAAAAGTACTAAATCTAAGAGCATGTATTAATATATCGAGTTAGTATAGCTTTTTTCACTTCAAAAAATTAATCGAAATTCAATATTTCAGGCAATCACGGTGATCCAAGAGAAGATGGTAATATTATAAACGTGACTTTTGCCATCTATGCTTTGAATAATGAGACGCACCTGGAAAAGGAGGTGAGCTTTACGACAAGGGTTACAGTCGGCAGAGAAGTACTACATTCCAAAGAATTCCAAATCAAGTTAGTCCCAAGGAAAGATGCCTCAAAGGTTAGGTGCTTTTGTTGTTGCTTATGGTAATTTAATAGACTCGTCTTCAAAGATTGGTTGATTAAAGCTGACTGATTAGTAAAAATTCTATTCGGTGGTCAATGAATCAAAGTAGCCGGACCTTTAATTCGAACCGATTCCTCTCCACTTTGAAGAATTATTCGAATCAATAAAACAGCTCAGAACTTTGAACAGACAATTGCATTTCAGAATAAAATTTCATATTTACACCACATCTAAATACAGAGTTTCGTCGAACATCAATAATTCTTCAAAGAATACAAAGCATTTTAAGGAATAAAAAAAAATGCCAACTTTTAACAACAAAAAGAATAAAACAGACGGTTATGCCATTAGAAACAAATTATTAAATTAAATATAATTATAGGAGGAAACGATAAAATTAAAGTAGATGATAGTATTCAGTTAAGATATTAAAATAGAAGTAAATTATAAATTATTAAATGAAATATATCTTAGCAATGTCAATATATTTTGATTTAAATTAAATGTAATTATTGTTGATATAAAATAGAAATAAATCTTTGCACAATTAAGTATTTTCAATATTTAAATTGGTTGATGATTTCAAAATGAATAAAAGTAAAATAACTATTTTTATGCTGTAGCTATTATATCACAATTTTAAATATTTACAAAGCAAATATAAGAATACATAAAACAATCAAAATTAATTATTTACAAATTATTTTTTCTTCTCGTTTTGGATAGTTTTGAAATTCTGTACAGATTATAGTAAGAAGCATGATAATTAATAGTTGAAAGAAATAAGAGATGATTAAGAAATTAGGAAGATATAATAGTAAATTAGTAATTTTCTGAAAAGTCAAGAAGGCATTCAGATATTAAAACTTTTTCAATCATACGTCACAAATTTTCGTTGCAGTTTTAACAGATTTTTTTTCTTATTAAAGTGCCTTAACTTACATATTTGTAACATTAATTACTTTCTAAATACTAACATACTTCCAAAAATTACTAATTTTATTATTTTTAAATTAAATAGCTAGTAATTCATTGCGATTAAAATTTCGGTAATTTTTTTAATTATTTGTTCATATTAATCTCTTTTTATTAATCGCTTTTGATCATGAAGAATGCAGTTATAAATTGAAGCGATGACACTAAGACTTTCATGAAAGATACATTTACTTATCATAACGATTTTTCGTGAAATTGGAAAAAAATACCCCATCCACTCTTTTCTTTTCTGTAGCTGAAAAATCTTATAAATTTTAAAAGGAGTTTATAAACGAGCTAGTCCACTAAAAAGATATAAAGCTAATTTACTTTTGGTTGTTCATTATTTTGATCGCAAAATCTTGAGAATACAACATTTTCCTTTTGAAACAAATCACAACAAATTAAAAAAATTTTTAGACATACTCGAAGCTAAGATCTGAACCAAAACTTTATCTTAAAATTTTTATTATATTTTTAAAAAAGCATAATAAAAAAATTCAACTGATTCATGAATATTATAGCATCTTTTTTTAAAAAAATATCCAATAAAAAATTGCATGATTTCGTAATCAAAAATTAGAAAATACGTAATTAAAATTAGTATTTATTAATAAATAATATTATTATGTGGTTGATCGTCTTCAAATTCATAAAAGGTCAAGCAATTAAAAAGCAGGTTCTCTCTTTTTTTTTGATCAAAACCAAATTTATTCTAATAATATCTGACAAATGTACTATATTTCTTTTTAACAGGAAGCAATTAACACACACATACATAAAAATATATTACAGCACTAGTTCAATGTTCGTACAATAACTGAACACAGCTATTCAAATCACAATATCGCATCAACATAAATCATCTACATACAGTTATTTGCATTCTCTTAGCGATACACACGGTAGCTCTTATACGGTAGCCCCACTGATTCTTCCAAACACTTCTTTTTGCTCTAGATTCTCCTTCATACATCAGCAGGCATCTAGTTTTGTCACCAAATCGGATGACTTAGCGACATTTAGTGATCAAATTTGTCGCCAAGGTCTCCCTTACCTTGTCATCCTTACCTCCAAGCATATTCTGACATCGTTTGTGAAATGCTCTTTCCACCAATTGTTGTCGCTCTGCCTGGAAGATAACAAAGTTCAAACTTTCTGCGTAACAATATGTAAGCGGAAACCCGCAAATGCATATGCGGTAAAAGATGGCTTATTTTCGAAAATGTATGAATTGTTGGCACTGTAAAACACTTAAAAATTTCAATTTAAACCAGAAATAAGAAGAAAAAAAAGTTTATTTCTAATATTTAAAAATATTTTTTTGTGTCTTTTCTAGATGATTGATGTCCGAAGCACTTTTGGTGACCTGACCACCCCAGAAGTCGGAATCGGAGACATGGCCATGTACACCCTGTGGTCCAATCTCACCAACAACGGATACGCTGACTATGTTCTCGAAGTGGATGTACAGCGCTACAAGGGCATTCCCAGATTGGAGGCCTGTTCGGCTCGCTTATGGAATTACAAAGACAGTTTCGACGTGCCATATCTTAACACCACTTTCATCGACCCAGAAATAGTAGACGGAAAGTTTCTCTTCAGGTTCAATAGGATTCATGTCACGGGACAGGTAAGAGAATGCTTCTATCTTTGTCTCTATAGATGCAAAAAAACATCTTTTATATTTGTAATTTTGGGTTCTTTGCCTTACTCTGTGCCTTTCGAGAAGGCTAGTCTTCGTACCTCTGCTAGAATAATCTTTGCACATGTTTTTACTTTTTGATTAAATATACATAATCTTACCCTTTGGATCATTACTATATTCACTTTCTCGGATAAAATCATTGCGAAAGTGTAAAAGCTTATACTTTGAGAATATGTGTGTTTTTGTAATGTACGTTTTTCATTATCTTCTACCGTTTGAGATAAATATAATCTTTATTATTTCTTTGTGCTCATGTTTATAACTTCCTTTACTGTGTTTTTCCTTCGAATTGGTTATTGCTGTCGGAAGTCATTTTTTACAAACTGTTCAGTGCATTTGGTACTTTTTCGTTAAAATAAATCTCCTGGCTCGTTAAGGGTTTTCACCCTGATTTTCGTCCAAGATATTCCATGTTTGGTTATTTAGAATTATATTGTTACTTCTATGCTTTACCCATGGATTAAAAATTTGCGTTGTTAAAAATTGTAAAAATGCTGTTACGCGTAAACTTTGTTATGCCTCGATATAACTTCCTTCACTTTCCATTACAATTCACACATTTACGCAATTAAAAGAATCACAAATCTATTGTGAGAAGAACAGAAGGTCTCACAGGGATGATAGTGAAATTATTTTATTCAGATTCATAAATAATCAGAATCCTATTCCTTTCTTCCTCTATCTTTGGCAAAGGTAACTATGCGTGTCTGATCTAATGTTTAACATAGTAACTTAATATTTATCTTACCGAACCAATCGCGTTCTAGTCTTTATAAGATGAGGGTTCGAATCCTTGAGTCTTTGTAAATTATCTGAATGTTCACTTCTAAAACTCCTTACTTTACACATGCATGATAGGGATACCTCACAATGATAACTTAAGTTCACTATCTCTACCACTAACTAAACTACCAACCCCTTGCATCAAATGAGTCTCTGCTAAAATATGCATCTCCTCAATTCTGTTCATTACACTTAAATAATTATAATCTAATCTACATAAGTCACGTTTCATCTATTAGGAGATATATTCAATTCAGACATCACATAAAAGTTCCAAAGTATCAGTTGATGGGTAAAACTCGATAGAGTCCAAGTTATAACTTACCAGCGCAAAACCATGATAATTACCTTAATCTCAATACTCATAATTTTGACTTTTTGCGTCTTGTAACCTCGTAAAGGATTCGCAATTTGTATATATGTTGAATATCTTCTGCTTTAACTTATTTGCTGAATTTTAAAATTACTGGAGTGTTGGTTTTCTTGGGAGGCCAGTTTACTCAAGACAAATCTTTGACACGGTTTTCATGAGCCAGTCATGTAAGAGAAGACGTCTGTTGAAAGATATACTACTTATTTTGTTGGAAAGACTTCTTTTCCAAATACACAATACATTTTACACATTTCTCAAGAACAAATTATTCTTACTTCAATTTATTCTCATATGAGTCATAATAATAGATACAGCACTAAGGCATCAAAAAAGTAATTGTTGAATATTTAAAATCTTCAAAAAGAATTGAAATTAATTAAACAGTTTCTTTAAAAAAAAAAAAGAAGAGCTAGCTTTGGTAACTATTTTTTCCTTTCGTGAAACTGTAGGCAATATTTGTCTTGAAAAAAAAAATCCATATTGGATATTTTTATCTCTATATTCATTTGGTCTGTGATCAAGGATTTGTGTCTTCGTAACTTAGTAAAATTTCCAGCAAGAAGTCAGTAATGAAAATCAATCTGACATTCATTAAATTCTTAAGATTATCCAGAAAATGAACAATATTACCAATGGGGAGCAAAACCCTTTAAGCGTCCTCAACAATAGATATCAGAAAATTATAATTTTCTGGAAAACTCTAAAAGTAGGGAAAAATTAGGAACGAATCTAATTTCAATCTCAACAATCTAACTATTGAATAATCTCCTAACGTTAAATGTGGGGTACACAATTGCTCTCCACCCAAACTTCACGTTCTTCGTTGCTTGTATGCACTTTCAATCCAGTCTTCTGAACACTCTTATTCGCTACACTTCAATAAATTCTAACTTAGATTAGTCACTGTTTAATCACGAGCAGAAGCTCTCAAATCAAATAACGTCATATTTAATCCTAAAAGGTTAGTTGAAGGGGGATATGTGTGTTAGAGCCGAAGAATTGATTGTGAAATATCTAAGCGATATTCATCATCGTTTAAATCAAATTCACTCAAATCAGAATCGTCAGACTGCGCGTAAACCATAATAATAAACTACGAATTCTTACAAAAAAAATATAAGCTAACATATTTTCAAGCCTTTCACTTTGAACATCCAATGTAGAAACACTGTGTAATACTACCATATAGGGGTTAGAAAAATCAACAAGAGCCCGCGAAGCATTTAAGAAATAAGCCGACTACACAGTAAAAATTTTAGATTGCCCAAGTTACTCTTAGAATGGGCCGGATCGGTATGATTCACATGCCCGAGTTCAGTTCGGATAGGGCTGGAAACAGGATGATTCAGATTTATTGTGTGTTTTAGACTGCTTTTAACTCTTCTATTTGATTCAGTTAAAAGTAAAATTATTATTACAGTTATTCTTTCACGAACGTGGAACAAGTCATGAAGCGGGGTTAATGCAAATTAAATATGGTGTCGGTTTTAAGTCTTCTCAGAGGCGTAGTGTGGAAGTTTCGAAAGGGAGATGTCAACTCGGGTGTCGTTCTCATCACTTAAACGAGGTTCAAAATTACAAGGTCCCTCATCAATAGTCTTTGTGTTGTTTCTCGGTGCGACGTGTAATAAACAATCACATCACTTCACTCACGCGGATAATCGGATTCACGAAAACAGGGAGTAAATGAAAGTCACATAAGTAGATGTATGAAAAGCCTTTTAAGATAAGAAACTATTCTACGCTCTCAAATATATATTCGCCTCTTAATGGAACAGAATTTAAGTGTAATTTAACAAATATTCATTACACATATCTACTAAAATGTACATGTGATTATATAATATACTCAAACCAGCTTTCGTGCTGGGAATAAGGACTGAATAAATGGAAACACGTAGAAAATATTCTAATATTTTATAAGCAACTATAAAATATATTATTTGTAACACATTAAAAAAAATTATGCGGTATATGGAGACCGCATAAAAAAAGCTTCATATAGATAATATGAGGCAAAACTTCATGAAGTAGCTAGAAATTAGTTTTCCAAACACAGCAAAAATTAATTTACACACTTGAACCTTTTTAAATATTTTATTTGTTCTTGTACATTCAATATTCGTAAAACGATTTCAAATTATACATAAAAAATTATTCTTTGAAGTCAAGATCGCTGATTTTTTTGAGGACAACTGGTTCAAAATCATTTTTTTTTTGAAATAACTGGTTCACAATCATTTTCTTGAAACTATTGTTTCAAACTCACTTTCATCACTTGAAGATGCTATCTCGCGATCATTCAGAGTTGACATTTTTGGCGATACAAAGTAGTTAGTGATCAGTATTTGCGACGTCGGTTGTTTTGTCGGTTAGCTACTTGTATGTGTTGCGGTAACCAGACATACAAGAGCGAATCTTATTCTGGAATTTTACAGTTTTTTAAGAATTGTTATTGATTGCAAGAAAATTCGTTTGAATTCTCCAAAGTAGTAGTCGAAGGGGGGAATGCGATAGAGGCCAAACTATAATGTAATAAAATAAGTGATATATAATGAATATATATATATATATATATATATATTTGTAATGTGGTGCACAATATTCGGTGAGCCATCTGTTACTTTTTAAAATTACTTTTTGTTCATTTTATGCAATTTGATGGATTTTTTTTTTAATATGCCGCATGAAATATATCGCACAAAAAAGGAGCGCATAAAATAAAATTTGACTGTAGACTGCCCTGGAATTTCTAGATTTGTATTTTCACAAAAGGCTTCGTGATGATATGTGGATTTTGGTAACTCAAGCACGTTTAAGGTAAATTTGCACAAATGAAAAGATTATTGTACCCTATAAGACTTTACATTTGTAAAAAGTAGCGTTCATTGTTTACCTTAAAATTCCAAAACATTTTGTGTGTGTGCAATGTTTATCTTATCGTAAAAAAAAATTGTTAATATAAATTAGTTTCCTTGAATTAATGCTTAGTTATTTCTTCAATTATATATGCACTTAATGCATAAATGTTATTCATTACTTTGAAATGTTTGTCTTGCAGCGAACACCGTCTATATACAATGATTCTATGATGTATGTCCATCTCATTATGAAAGTGAGTGCTTTGCCTGTTAATAAGGAAGGTATTAGACTCACGCCCTCAGTCAGGATTGGAACTCAGGGAAAACCCCAACACGAAGTCAAGGTTCCAGGACTCGAAATCCATAAAAAAGTGAGTAAAACACTTCTATTAAATGTCTCGAAAGCAAGCCTTTGGTGATAATGAATCGTTCCTTTTCTTAGTATTTAGGAATATCTTTAAACCATACGGTGTTTGTCGGATGTAATATTGTACTTCTTCAAAACTTCTTTAAAAAGTTTGATTAACGTATATGTTCATTTGTAATACGGGCGGAATTTCCAGCTACATAATTGCTGGCTATTGTAATAATTTCTGTCACCTATTGTACATGGAGAGAGGAATTTTATAATTATATACTGCTTGGAATTGTCTTTTAATATAAAATATCTGTATTATAGCGAGTGATAACTTTCATTTAGTTTATTTCTGTAAGATCGTATCAAATATTTAAATTTATTGATAAACGAATTACATAGTGTTTGCACATAGAATACATACAAGTAATGATATTTCATTTCTATTAGCTAAACAAAGGATTCAAAATTATACTCTTCTTTTAGCAGATCTAAGCTTTTGTTCTCTCTCTAAAGCAACATATGTCCTTTAGAAATTTTCTATGGATAACCTTTTATATATTTTGTTGAGAATATTTAATAGTACTCCAGTTTTCCTTTCTTAGAACTATGAAGCAATAAGGAATAGCAATGAATTAATTGAAAGCTTTAAGACAATTCGCATTCTTCTCTGTTAAATAGACCTTATAAAACAACAAAAAGATTGAGTTTTAAATAAATTAATTAGAACTTTCCTTTATAATAAGTTGATCATAGTTTTCTGTTTTAAGAATCCTTCTAAAAATCAACATTTATCTTAAATATATTCGATAAACAACATTTATGAGTTATTCTTATAAATAATTGGTAAATTAAATATTAATAATTTCCAAAAACTCAAAACTATTTTTAGTTTAATTTTTTCTTACATCTTTTCTAATTTTATAGACAGAAAAAATCATTTAATATTGATGATCAAAATATATGTGTCATTTATAACTCCAACCCAACCAGTCAAAGCAAATGCAACATTTCAAATTTGAAAAGCCTTTCCAATATTGTTAATTACCTAATCTAGTTTTAAATTCCATGTCACAGGCATCATTCATAAGAAATTTTCTGTATATTTTTTGTACTCTTTATATTGAAATGCTCAAACATACACTTTTAAAAATGATTCCCATTCGCTTGAGCATCAATACCATTTTCACTTTTAATCATGAATTACACGTGGCATTATTAGTTAAAGAGACTATACATTTCAATATATATCATTTATTTTTACTCATAAATAATATCTCATATTTCATTTCTACTAGGGCGATTATCAAGCTCCAGCTATGGTTGTGGAGAATGGAGTAGATTGGCCATACATGTACGTGGGAGGTGCTATAGTACTAAACATTACCATGTTCGTTCCAAGAGGACAAGGTTATGCTGAGGTTTTCATGGAAGCTTCTGGAGAAAACAACCCTCCTTTGCCAGCAGTCCATATCTGTAGGGCTGAATTGAGTGACGTGGGCAGAAATGTGCCTTGTCTGCGCATGCACCAAGATGAAGTGAACGCCAACTTCACTAAATACTCAAAAACGTATGTATCTTGAACAACTTTAAGCAAACAAAAAAAAAACTTAAGGCAATGCTAAATTGTTGGAAAAAATATTAATGATTTAGCATTCCAACTACTGTATCTAAAATATAGTAAAAAAGCATTCACATGTCTTAAGGTAGGTTTTCTTGCAGTTGAGGAGCATTTTAATGATGTGATTTTATAACAGAAAAGTTTCCTGTGTTATTCGAGTACACTTATTAAAGTAGAAATAAAATTGTAGATATGTAATTTAATATATATAACAAGTACTTAACATACATGTAAGTCGTATAACATGTACTAAATTGTCAAAAGCTTAAAAGAACAACAAAAACCTTTAATAATAATTTTATATGTATAATTTAAACATAAACGCTTATTATTCCTACATTCTTTTTGAGCGATATATTTATTTCATTAATAACAACGTAGGAAAATCATTGATTTTATTTATATAAATAAGATAAATTTAATGTTATTTATAATGTAAAAATACGATTATCATCATTTATAAAAGAAAATAAATTCTAATATTTATACAGTTGACTTAGTAAAGACAATACAATTAAATAGCTGTTGTTAAGCATAAAATTGAAATGGAATATATACCTGAGAACTAATACGTTAGCCCAAAAACTGAAAGAGTTTAGTTATAACATTTTTTTGCTTGAAAAATTTCTATAGCATGAAAAAAAAATTGAGCAACATAAACATTAATATACAACCTACAATTTATCTTCATGAGTTGGTTTTCGCTTTCAGAGATGCTAAGAATCGATTGAAGCCCGATATGACGAGCGTCATGTTAGGAGACGTTGGTGCCTTACCTGTAGAAGGCAAGAATTTTGCTACCGTATCTGTTGTTGTGGAATTACCGGAAGGTGTTACTATCAAAGACGACGAGCAATATCCCATCAGCTCGGGTCTCCTCATTTCCACAAATACAATTTGGAGTGCGATGGCCAACTATACAATGAAGAAAAGTGCACCTCCGAATCTGGCAGAGGTAAGGTTACCAGTCGTCAGATTATATATATATATATATATATATATATATATATATATATATATAAAGTAAAAGAAAAATTGACATTTTTTTAATGCAAAAACCTGAAAGAAAACTGCTCCACTAAATAATTAAGAAAGAGAATAAATACCTGAAAGAATGCACGACTAAATTACCCAGAAGAAAAATTTCAAAACATAAAAAAATACAAACCTAGACATGGAAAACAGTGACAACAAAAGGAGACGATATGAAATATAAAATTTGTGAATTCTGTATTTTAGCAGGTGGAAAAGGCTTTACGGGTGGTAAATTATGTCCGTATGTGAGAGTGAGTGAAAGGAGTTATAAACTCATTTTGAATTAAGACGGTGTAGTCATCACGTTGTAGTCATTAAAGTGGATTTTCCCGTCTACTGGACATTAACATGTTTATTTAAGTTAACGTTATCTTGTGCATAAACACACATTACATGGACGTGAACACAAGTAGAAGTTAATGAGCATATAAAGCATATCACAGAATTGTGCGTATCACGTCGTAAATGTCATTTTGTAGCCGGAATCTTTCGTACTTTGAAAGAGAGGATTTTCCATAAATTTTGTCTTATAATTCACCATTTAACTTTGGCTGAGAAAGCTAAGGGGGAAACCAAGGCTCGTGCAAATCGAAAGTGAAAGTGAAAGTAGTTTTATGTTTCAAAAAAGAATGGCGTTAATAAGTAATTAATTAAAAAATGAGAGAATAAATTTTATTTAATTGCCCCCATATATATACTTGTATATATATATATATATATATATATATATATATATATATATATATATATATATATATATGCTGTAAAGGTTGGCAACGGTATGTTACAAAGAACAAAACTCATTTTAAGAAAGAAAATAGTTTCTTAAATTATAAAAAAAAAAAAATTAAAGAAGACGGACGTGTATTTTTGCGTGTGTACACCTCGAGACCTTACATGCTACTCTGCGTAATCTGTATTGTAGATGGCGCTGCTGTATCGCTGTGAGACCATTCCCACAGTATAGTATGCGTATATCGTGAAATACTGAATGCAGGAATATCACATTTTGACTGAACTTTCATTTTTTCCTCCTTTCTACTCGAATTAGTAATTCATTTACCGTTTTAATTCAAGGAACAATGGCCTGAAGCATCTGCACATTACGACGAAGAGCAAAAAGTTGTTCCTGGACATTTAGCTGAAGTGGAGATTTGGGTGGATACGAAGATACAGACCATATCAACCGTGATAATTGAGGTAGAAGGAACAACTAAAGACATCAGTCTTTGCGGTTTGAAAGTGAAATCCTTTGGCCGAAATCTTCCATGCGTGGATTTGGGCACGGAACCCTTCTATCACCCACATGCAAATCCACTGGACGGAAACAAAGTAGCTGGTCTAAAATTTTCGGCACTGTCTAATGTTGGTACGAAAATATTCCTCTTTGAATTTGTTGGTGTGAGGCAATTTTTCATTTTAATACCCATAATATTGTTGTTAAAAATCTAGATTATCAATATTTAATCAAATTTAAAGAGAATTTGTTTTTTCATGGAATGACCAGTATTATTTAAAAATGATCCATAAAATAGATAGCAATTAATAGATATTAGTGATATAAACAAGATAGATTTATAAAATGTTTGAAATTCGTCCTTTATATAAATCTCCGATCTTTGGCTTATGGTCTGAACTATATTTCAAGCGTTAATAAAAATTTTGAAACAATATTTTGTGAAATTAAAAAACTTTTGTACTATGTATAACGAAATATTATTAATGAAATGTTTATTTTATCAGGCACTAAACGTTACAGTAATAATTATGCAAGACCTAAGACGTGTGTATAAAGAACTTGAAAATTAATTTCATTTAATAAAAACAGATTGGAGCGTTTTTTGAATGTCACAAGCATTAAGCTATTATATAACACTTTCTGGAGATAATTCAAATTTTCTTCTCAAAATAATAACATATAAACACTGATATAAGCTAAAGGAAATATCTAATTTAAAATACATATTTATTAAGAATGCCTATTAAATCGATAACAATAATTTGTTATCATAGAAAGAAATATTAATTTTAATTTAATTGTTATTTATATTTTTCGTAAAAAATAATTAAAAAACTATTTTTGCATAAAACTAACATATTTTCTTAAAATGTGTATACAAGATCTTCGAAGAAATTGTATCTGATAATTTTAATAGAAGCTTACAAAAGAGTATCTCTGAAATCTTACTTAGATCAAATACTGATTTTAATACTATTTCAAACAAAGAAATATCCAAATATAATATATAAAATAAAACATTACTGTTTACCCAAGGTTTTCGCTCAAACCCTGATCACGACAGGCTGGTGGCCATAGCCTTGGTGCGAATCAGTCCATCATGCAAGAAAGCTACCACAGAGCTGGAGTGGAGAGTGACCTACGGTGGAGGTAAAAGAGACGGAAAAGCGACCATCAAAGTCGATCTGGACGCAGACACTTCTGACATGTCATTTGTAAGTAAACTACTTCGGTGAAGTAAACCAAGACATAAACACTGTTAAATAATTTTTACCTTCCACTTACTTCATTCTTTCAGAGTGCCAAAGAGCCAAAAGCTTTGGCGTTCAAACCTGCCTATCCGGGCAAAGCTATAACAGCCGGTAGTCCAGTAGTAGTAGACTTAGAAGTTTCTTTGGAACCGGGATCTTTGGCTCCCGTAATTGTCGAAATCAAAAACATGGATGCCGGCAAGAAGTTTCCCTATGACATGTGCCTCGGAGGAGTGTGGTTCAGAGGAAGGAATTACCCTTGCTTCTCACCAGTGCAAGTAGAAAGCAATTTTTCAACAAGGTAAGCCCATTTATATAGAAGTTGCGCGAAAAACTAAAACCCAACTAACTCTTGGTTTCACTTTGAATGCATCATATATTCTGTTACGGGAGGGGGGATTATGTTTTAGGATCATTTCTTAAATATATATTGTCAATATTATTCTCCAAGTATCAACTTAAACTAACAGAAATTAGTAATATAAATTGAGTCCATAAGGCTATATTCCAGAAGACGCGAAAAGACTACACCTTGATCTTCTCGAAGATGGTTTTGAGAAATTGTTAATTAAAGAGAACTTATTAATGTAAAAAGTAATTGCTAGGGATGCATTGCAGGTAGGAGTTGGAATTTATTTTATTATTTTTAAAAAATTCATGTGTCTGATAGATCCACTCTGAGTCTAGCCAAAGCAGACAGCAAAAGTTTGGGTTCTTTAAACTGCAAAGGAATTCCAGGTTTCAGACTTCTTTTGCCGACTCTTCTTTTGTTTATCTCATCAACAAATTATGAATTATTTGTTCTGAAACAACCTGTATATATATATATATATATATATATATATATATATATATATATATATAGCTTCTAGTGAAATTATTTAACAAATTATTTGAATGCATTCAAATTTTATGATGAAGAAGAGAATATTTTCTTTTCTTCATCATAAAATCAATTCAATTCATTAATAAAGATTTCAACCAAAAATAGAAAATATGCATTACATTATTATATAATACTTATTATTTATTATATATAATTTATTATATATTAAATTATTATGAAAAATAATCTTGATTAAAAACAGCATATTATAAGAAGTTTTCAGCTTCATTAGTTTTAAATTTATTAAAAAGTATCTTAAATAATACCGGAAAAAGTAGCATAAATATGATTATTAATGTTTTCGAAATTCACATTAATAATTTTAAAATTATATTAGTAAAGTATTCTAACAGCTCAAGATATAACAATATTTCTCCGGCACTTCTTGTGTTTCGGTTTTCATAATTAAATATTTAATTACATCTGGTTTAACTATATGTTAAATACTTATATAATTAATTTTAGCTTATCATATTGATTTTGTTCATCATTCTTACAGTGGCAACAGTGGAAATCGCAACGACAGTGCTGTCTACAATCTCGGTCTCGTTTGTAATACTTTTGTCGATAGCAGAGACGAAGAAAACAAGGTAATTTTGATAAATATTTTATTTAATTTATTGACGTTGGTAAAAATTGTTGATACTTTTTGTTTCGTATTCGCTTTTAAATATATATTAATCAAAATATGTGAATAAGAATAGTCTTTCCTTAAGCACTTAATTATTTTTCTTCCTTTCGTTACATTAATTTGTTCATTAGTTTCATAAGTATGGATAGCAGTTTTTATTTTAATTTAAGGTCACTATACGAGTTGCCATGAGACCACCGGACGATGGATCTCTGAAAATCAAAGAACAATTCAGCGTGGAAGGTTATGCTACGGTTGGAAGCCATAGTAAGAAGATAGATACTGTCAAATTCACAATAGCTCGAGAACCAGAACAAGTGGAAACAAACGTAAGTACTTAAAGTTATATAATATATGTCTTTACATAAGTCAAAAATGTTCCTTATTAAATTTAAAAATATTGCATTAATTTCAATGGTTCCTGAAGGAAATTTCAAATAAATTCAAAATAAAGCTAAGGCATAAGAAGTCCCCTCTGGTGGTGTCCATCTCCACTTCTGTAGCCTTTGGGCCTAGGGAGCTAATTAGGTGCTAGTTAATATCCAGATTGAGTGTTGGATCCCCTGGACGCTGGATCCCCTGTTAACTTCCCTAGCGAATTTGCCATTCATGCATCTTCTCTAGAGGAATGAATGAAGCTGAGCTATCGAACCTGGATCAGCAGAGCTCGCTAACCACTACATCACCGCTACCATATTCAAAATAAGATATCAATGAAAATTGTGGCAACTAATTCCATAGATCCAATTCTATACATTATCTAGTTGTTTAAGATTAGCATTCGTCTGGTACAAGCAATATCTCATTTACAGCTTAATTCATCAGGTTTTTTTTAAATTATTTAATTACAGAATAAATTCTTTTAGCTCAGTCTCATATAAAAAAAACAACAGTTTTTTACAATAACCAATTTTATTATCGTTCATTGATGAAATTTATTTCTGCTGTTTCCTAATAGTGGTTTGATATGATAAATTAGTGTAGTCAGCATTCTGTCTCTTAAACCTAGAAGGCTTTAGAGAATATTACTAATCAAAGTAACTCAGTTTAAAACATTGAGCCATATAAAGTTTCAAAATTTGTACTCTAATGTAAAAAATGTAGCTATTCTTTTTATTTATCAAGCTTACAAAGCCACATTATTGTAGTAATATTAGAGAAAGAAGGGTAAGATTGGATACAATAAATAAGAATCGAGGAATTATTCCCTCCTACCACTCAAAATGCTTCAAATGAAGATATAGCATTAACAATACACACTAAGGCTACTCAAAAATTTATATATTTGATAAAAGTTAACGTTCTCTGATCACTAAATTTGAGCTAAATGCCAAAAATCAAAAGTGCAACTTTCTAAAGTAGAGATAGGTAAAACCGATTACCCGGGGGAAAACATAACACATTATAAAACAACATTTTATGTTTAATTTTTCAGTCAATTTTCAAACTCAGCAACAAATTGGAAATTCATGCAGAGAAATCATGTCAGTTTATTCGGATTTTGGGAGTCAATCTCTTGCATAACTCACAAACAAGCTCATTTTTTCCATCAAAATCAAATCCCCTGCAGGTATTATGGGTACCATCTTGTGATGTTCTGTGTTGATGGATAAACTCAGTCAGTTGTAGGTTAAGACCAGGCACCACCCAGCTTTGTCCCTCTACTAGGTAGCCTGTTTTGCCCCATGGGTAGAGTCACGGTAAACATGACGTCAGCTGAAACGAGAAAAACTTACAGATGCTGCGAAAGTGGCAAAATTAGCAGAATAATCTCATCAAACACTGTATTACCTATCTTGAATATAAACCAATAAAAAAAACTTTGTAGCTGGTGTAACAGGTATCCATACAAACAAAGTGTTTTTCACTTTTTCAAAAAATTCTTGAATACTGTAAGAAAACCTTGTTTTCGGAAGGGAACATTGTTGGACCTGGACGATTGATCCTATTCCATATGCAAGCCGACTAGGAAAAAGCAACAACTGGAGTGAAAATGGGTTACTCGGTTTTCCCCTTTTTCTCCTTACTGATACATACTATTAACTATATAGTCTGGAATTAATCCCTGTATAAAGGTTCGAAGATGGTGTTATTATATTTCTTTGCTACTGCATGATGGAAAATGTTTTTCAATCAACCAATAGTGAACAAGAGTTTCACATGATTTCGAACTTCAATTAATCAATTAATGTTATTTAATGTATCACAAATGTGCTTCAAGGAACTTTGATTAGTCTTTTAAAAATGCAAATATACTTATTGTTGATTTTTCGTTCCTTAGGTGAATGCATCAGTTAAACTGGTGAATCCAGATCCTATTCCAATCAGAATCCATCAGCGCTTATGGATTCCTTTCAATATTACCATACCCATCGACGCTTTGGTAAAAGTTGAGGTCGAAGCCAGGGCTCCCTACAAGAACAACAGGGCCATTATGACAGTACACAACATGAGACTGGTGTCGGGTGGCGTCAATATCCCCTGCCCCATGCTCTATCCTCAGCCGAAGGTGATCTTCAATCCAACTGGTCCAACAACACAGAGTGATGTCATCAGAGGATACATAGGATATTTTACCAATCTAGGTTAGTCAATAATGCTTTATATAATGGTGATGTTACTTCTTTACTGAGGAAAAAATAAAATGATTGTACAAGCACGAAACACAAAAAAAACCCTAAGAACTTTACTTTTAGGCAATATAAACAAGCTGTATAATATAAAATTTAATAAATATACAAAACTTATTTAATTACTGACAACCTTAATGTGAATTTCACACGTAAATCAACTATCAACAAACCTAAAAATTTTACAAACTAATCAAATCCACAAAAACTTTATACGAATTTTTATCTACAACTGAACTGGATGGCAAACGCCCGCAAATCATTGAGGTAGGAACGTATCAAAAGAGTCAACATTGATACTTATTCATTCTCTGTTGAATAGCAAACCGCTTTACAAATTTTAAATGATTTAAGAGTGTTTCGTGTTTAATTTTACACACTTGTTTGCGCAGAATGTAAGCATTAACTACACAAACTTCTAACTTCCAAAATACTTTTCGGAGACAGTTTACAAGAATCATTAGCGTTTAATCGCACAAAGGCTGGAAAACTTATACACGTACGTATTGTATAATACTAAAATTATTCATTTATCTCTATGTATGAGCAATAATCTGCTGCAGAACCTTTTTAACGTTAAGATCAGAGATATTGTCAAGATTGGTTAGGTTTGGATTTATTAACGTCGCGCTAGAAGCAACACGAGGGCTACTGGCGACGGACGTCGTAATTATGAACCTCGATCAAGTGACGAGGACGACCCTGAGCTATCACCCCCTCTCCCAACTTCCACACTATGCCAACAAATATCGTCAAGAGATATTCAATCACTTCAAGAGAACACTTCATACTTCTGTTTATTCTGTTTATTTTTGTCATTTAGAAATAAAAAAAAAAGTCTCCAGTGCTTCAAATATCTTAAAAGACACATTACTTCTTTATACAGTACTTTAACCGATACGCCATATCAATTTAAATACCTGAAAATTTCACTTATTTCTTTCTGCAGGCCTGTCGCACAAAATGAATATGGCCCAGGAAGGTGACGATGACTTGACCATCGAAATCGAAGCAGAGATGACTGACCATCCATTGACAGAACACGATAAGATTTTCCCTCTCAAATTTATTGCAGAGGTTGGAAAAGCAGTGGCAGATATCGATCAGCCGATGCAGGTCTTCAGGGACGGTATGGAGAGAGCAGACTTGGATGTGAAGGTGCACGTGGATAACAAAAAACCATACCAGAGCGGGTGAGAACCAAAAAAAAACCATACTACAATTTCTCACGAAATTTCTTTTTAACCCATATGCTGCTGCTTCTGTATCTTTCAAGTATATATGCAGAAAAGCAAAGATGCAGTTTCTCCTTGTTTAAACAAAAACCGTAACACATACTCATATTTCATATTAGAAATTGATTCTGAGCTTTCTTATCGATATTCATCAGATGAAACTAGACACTAGTAGATGAAACACTGCACGTGTAAGCCTCACTATATTAGATCAAGCACTTATCTATGAAAAATGTAGTTCTTACATTTAAATGTTACCGAATTGGGAAATATAGAATTAAGATAATTGAGATGTCTATGACAAGGGGGAAATGAGCTTATTTCATGTAAAGGATAATAATCTCCACTTTTTAAAATTAAAAGCAATAAAACTTTTTTTTTTTACATTGAAATAATTATGCAGTTATGTATCTGTTTATGCAAAGAAAATCACTATTATGAACATAAATAAAATCATGTATGAGCATATAATAATCATTACTAGTATTTATATTCATTGTAAAGTTCAGTGCCGTAATATCCGGAAGAATGGCTGCATTAACATAAATGCTACTCTCAAGAAAAATGGCGCAAAAAATGCACAGAAACTTAGCTTCAGCGCTGAAACTGCGAGTGGCACTTCCGTGAACGTCACAGTCACAACATCTTAGCATGTGTCGCGATATGTGACATCTCTTAAGAAAAATTCATGAAATAAAACCATAACTCAAAAGTAATTTATAGGTGAGAAATGTAGGAAATATACTTACGCACAAACGCACGAATTTTCTTATCTTTACCCACAAATCAATTCCATGTACATAATACTCATTCTATGCTATAAAAAAGATCGCAACAAGAACATATTAAATTGAATGACAGAAGTAAATTTTAACTTTTACTTTTGTTAACTAAAATAATTACAGATCACTAAACATTACATGAAGCCATCCCAAACCGATTTTGCACTATCTCAGATCACTATATTCATTCTTTCTGATTCTTCACAAATCTCATTTTTTACTAAGTGAAAACTGATTTGAACGAGGGAAAGAATATAAAACACACTCAAAGGAAAGAATATAAACAAGATAAAGTCTGCAGAGAAAAGAATAGGTTTGTATTATATTTGGGGGCTGCATCAAGGGGATTCAAGGTATTTACAATGACATCTTACAGAATATTTTTAAAGTGCACGTAAGCGTTGCATCGGCAGAAATACCACACCTGTTAAAAGTCTTAAACACGTAAACACCTTGGCGTTTTTTCTGGAAATTACCGTACTCACTTTTAGGTTTATCTTGCATAAAATCCACTTCCTTTGTAATTTTAAAATTTTGTGTAAAGTGTTTATAAACATAACATTCTACGTACTGAACGTAATAATAATTTAAGATTTGTATTTAAATAAATTTTAAATACTTTTATGTTTTAAATTTCCTTTAATTTTTATACAAATACTAAGATATACCTAAATTTTGTATGAGTTTATTGCAAAAATTATACTCACTGTATAGAAAGTAACTTATTTTATAATGCGGAAAATATCAACACTATGCACATAATAGAATTTTATAAAAGTGTACCGAAATCCTTAAAAAAGACTATTTTGAGAAAAAAGCAAATGTAAATTTTTTACTCGATGGCGTGGCTCATTTACTTAGAATTTTAAAACTTTATTTTCAGGCACTCTATTTTTCAAATTCTCATAAAATACACCATTAGAATCAGCGAAGCACCCTCTCATTTTGAACAGCAAAGTCAAGAAATATGCAATTTGTAGCATTCTAATCTCTCGGTTACCTTAGCAACAAAGATAAATTATATAATCATTCTTAAACATCAAATAAAGTTTAAGGTTGAGTTATGACATTTCCTTCTCTTTTACTTTATCGTAAGTAAGCGTAACAAATCTTAATCAAATATTGTGTCTGATACTCGATACTACATGATTAAAAGGGGGGAGGGAGTTATAAATTTTTATGTCCTGAATATAAGTTTTTGTTCTTTAAAAAACTGCTGTAATTTTTTTCAATTTGCAGTAAGACCCCACAACAGTCGTATACTTTCTATTTAAAACTACAAAATATCTCAAATACAGATAGGGGCTTAGAATCAATACTAAAGGAGAATTTATTTTTTGAAAACTGTTATGAAATCTCGAAAATACGCCTCCTTACTGCTGCTGAAAAAAAAAAATTTCATTTAAGAGTAAGCTTGAATTGGAAATATTTAAACCAGATTTAAAGATCAAATTATGTAATATCATTAAATAAGAGTGAAAGTAGCAAAGTGAGAAGTCAGATATTATCAATTAAAATAGAAATATTTTAGAAGAAAAAAAATTCGGTAAGAGTTTGAGAATGATATGAATTTTGTGAATGATTGTAAATAAAAGAAGGAAGTAAAATAACGGAGCAGGGAATATATTTTGATGTGTGAATTAGAACTTAAAATTAAGCGTGAAGGAAAAGAGGGTCTTTTTTTTCTCGAAGAGAAGTGTATTGTTGGAAGTTTACGGTATGTTGTTAAAAAAATCTAATTTTTCTTGTATTTCAGGGAGCGTATCAACTTCACTGTGACTGCAGTTCACAAGACCGAGTCGACCGCAGAACCCATTAATGCTACTATTCGTCTCTATCTTCCTCCCTATGTTGAATTCGATCATACAGTTTTCAATAATGCCACAACGGTTGGAACAGTGACATTTATAACAGAAAACGGTGGATTGGACATTGTGGTAAAATTCATAAATTAATATTGTTCGAACATAGAAATCTCAATAAATGTGAAAATAATTAAAAATCTAAGACTTTAAATTAAATTATATAATGTTGCCTGATTCCGAAAACAATTTGTTAGATAAAAAAAATTAATTTCTTTAAGACCATACGTTATATATGTTTACTGAAGGGGAAAAAAAATCTATTTTTTAATGTTGCTGTATTTAAATGATCAATGAATGTCCAAAATCTGGGGGGATTTATGGACATACTACTAATTAGCCAAACAATAAAATTAGTCTTTCTAAATAATTAACGAATCAAATTTTATAAACTTATATGAATAATAAACTTATGAAAATAATTGTGGTTTTTTTTTTCCTCAACACTTCTTATTACCTTGCAATTTGGGCACAAATCTTTTCATCAATTTTTCATCCACTTCCGGGTAAGCCAGACTCTTGAAATTTTGCACGCAAGCTCAGTTTGAATGACAATACAATATCAAATTATAAAACTTCAAAAAAAAATTTGCGAAACTTTTTTTTAAATAAATATTTTCGAAGTAGAAATTAATTTTTATAATTACCTACTGAAAAACCATCACTTTTATATGTGACGAAATAATGAAAAAAAATTCCTGCAACCAGTAAGAAATTGAATGAAAATGTACTGATAATTACAGTTTATCATCATCATAAATGCATGTAAAAAAGTGAAGGTTTTTCAATCCAGATAAAAAAAAAAAAGAAATTATAACTAAAAACTGAAGTGTATTGTGTACTCCAACTATCTAACTTATGATTGTGCACAAGGCTTCATATTTTAGTCAAAAATTTTCGTCTGGATTGAAGATTCTTCATTTTTTTTTTTATTGAAGGCCAACTGTAATTTTCAGTACATTTGCGGTTAATTTCTTACCGGTTGAAGAAAATTGGTTTTTTACCTTTTTGTTCTTTTTTAATTCTTAACTAAAAGTGAAAGTTTAAAAAAATTATCTGTATTATATTGAATACACTTGTTAGGCTAATCAATAATAGTTTTTTACTATTATTTATCAAGGATATTTGAAATTTTCAATGGATTTAATAATTTTGAACAAAACAAAAGAAAGCATAAAACAAATTGATAAAATTATGCAATAGTTATTGATAATAATTAAAACTAGAATGATTGAGTAGAGTAATTGTGAAAATATATTTCAAGACGATAAAATAACGATAATATGTGATGAAGGGAAAGTATGAAGATAAAAATTAGATTGGAAAAAGATTTTAAGAATTTTGCAAGTCAATGACGTCATAATCATTTGAAAGAGAATCAAAGTAAAATGTTCATTCGTTGAATTACTGATACTATTTTATGGTATTAAGTATAATTCATTAGCATTTCTTATCTACTATTTGAATACAATAGTAAGGAAATGCATTAGAAGTTTTACTAGTTTAAAAAGACTTATATACTTATGAAGTTATGTTAAACAACTGTAATTGCATCTCTTTGACAGAGACATCATCTCACTGCAAATTCCTAATCTCTAGTATAATTTTTCCGACAGATCCCTCAATTCCTCTTCTCGGACTCGGCTACAATAATCGTCAGTTTACTCGCTGATCCTCGAAATGAGAGAGGTTTCGGTAGAGGTGAAGAGAACGCAACGACCCCCTACAGGGTGCTCTGCCTTCAGAATTTCAGGGAAGAGCCTTCAGCCAATCCCAAGACACCAGAGACGATCGTAAATTGTGGACCCGTGGATCATGTCATGTATATCGTTAACAGCCAAGGTAACCTATTTTATGTCATTCATCTTGATATTTACAGGCGTAATCCCTTGATTGATTGATTGGTGAATAATGTCAGACTAAGAAGCAACTCGAGGGCTATTGGCGACAGAGCTCATAATTTTGAACCATGGACCGGTGACTAGGACGACGCCTAAGCAGCCACTTCATTCTTGAAACTTCTACAGCCTACCAACGTGAGATCTGGGAGTTTCGACATATCTAACGTGCATCAACCCTGCTTCTCGGGGAGAATTTAATGGAATCATGACTCAAAACCTTCAATTGGATGTAAATTGCGTCAGCCTCGAGCTCGCGACTAGGACCACTCGGCTTCCGCGGCTCTTACAGATATGTGTTATTTCATGAGGATTGATGTTATTTGTATTACTGTAATAATTCCAAATCTCTTTGGAATTCAGATTCACTAGAACAATTATTTTATTCTACATATATCTACATTCTTTATTATTATTCTACAATTATTTTTAATCTTCATTTATCTTCTCTTTATTCTACAATTATTTTATTCTATCTTACATTTGATTCTACAAACTCTCAGTCTGAGATAATTAGATTAATATAACGGGAAGAGGTAAGGTATGTGAATTACAATTGAAATTCGCGAAGATTGATTATCTTATTTCTAATTCAGAGTATTATGCTTTAAATCGACGCGAAGCTATGAAGTTGAATGACGGCTCCTTTTCTTTAAAAGTAAAGTACTATTTCGATAATACAACCAATATCAGACAAAAGCATTGCCAGATTACCAAATGTGCCGAATTCCAGGAAAAATACTGATATCTAATTTTAACAGTAAAAAACTGCATTTATTGAATGAAATTTGTAAAATTTTATTATATGTAAATATTTATTGGTAATTTAAAAAAAAAAAAAAAAAAAAAAAACCATTATTGAGCAATCGTACTTACCGAGTCATAATCAAAATTATTCTCTAATAACGTGTAATTTTTTTTTGAGCTTTGATGAGATACTTATTGAGAATACATGAAAAGTATACTATATTTAATAGAATAACATTGCTTTTGTTTCTTTGAAATATTCTTTCCTTTGAATCTAAGGTAAGATTATATATTAAAATTTGAAATAGTCCTTTCTTCACATATCACACTTTGAGTTACTTTATTAGGTGAAAAACAGTGACAATTCAGATAGAAATGTGTAAATTACTTATAGATTCAACTATTTTGTTTAACATGTGAAAATAATTTTTCCGCACTTACGACATGGCTTGAATAACGCAGGGAAACCGAGCTCATCCAACAAGTAGTTAGAGTTATTAAGTCGAATAGAATATAACTTGTTAAATTAAGAGCCATTCTGAATTTGTCATGCAACTAAAACTACTATTAAATTTCCAGACGAAAATGTTTCTTTGAGAAACTAAAGGTGATTTGGAAAACAGAGTCTTCATATTTTTTCTTAGTTAATAACTGCA
>BMAW01119747.1:0-15266 GCA_019974015.1 Nephila pilipes
CTCAGTATTTATGTCTTTTAAAACATTTTCTGGTAAAAAGGACTTTGCGAGCCCGACTTTTGGTTTGCAATCAAAAAGAGCATCGTATGGTGCTCTTTCGTTCCCCGAAATTTATGCTCTCCTTTTTATAAATTCAACGAAACGCAGTCCTTCGCTTTAGAGGTCAGATTTGTTGTCTTACATCCAAGTATAGAGCTTATTTTCGATATTTCGATTAGCTCTTTCGTCACTAACCTGGATTTGTGAATGGCGAGGCTTGCTATGGACAATCTTCATTTCTGGCAAAACTTCCTTCTAGCTGGTCACCACATTATTGGCAAGTTCCCTACCATTATCAGATTGTAATACGGACGACGCTTGAAGTAATGAGAATATGATCTCTAGGTTATAAGTTACTTCTTCAGTTATTTTTGAAACTAAAAACTGAAGAATTACAAATTGTGCGAGATGATTTTGGTACATCTGTTCTCTATCTTGGACGATCTATTCTCTATTTGGCTCAGAGTGAAAGTCAATAAGATCTACTAGAAAACGGAAATTAAATTCAGAAAAAAATCATTGGTTTCATAACAATTCCCTTTTTAAAACGTTTTTCTGAATTTCACTTGGTGTGTGTGTGTGTGTGTGTGTGTGTGTGAGTGTGTGTGTGTGTCATCAAATTTTCGATCGTTAATTTAACCAACTTCACATCAAGCTAGAGCTTTGAAACCTTGGGAATCGTTCTCACTCGCCTAACAATGCGATATTTAGACATTTGCGACAAGTTTTAGCTAGTATTTTCTTCAATAATGCAGTTTATCCCAACCACTTGGCGCGATTTCAAAAATTGGCACCAAACTTGGAGATTCTTTTGTTTGGCTGAACGTTAAGTCCGTAAAACGGACCAGGGAAGCCACATTTGGCAAAATACCACCAAATAATTCTTGTCGTCAAGGGTGATTGGGTTAAACTGCGTTCCAACCATTTAATTTACCTGATTAATTAATTAATTTTAGTGAGTTTTAACGCTTTTATGTATTTCACTTGGTGTGTGTCTGTCTCTGCGTGTATCAGTGTGTCATCAAATTTTCTATCATTAATTTAACCAACTTCCCATCAAACTAGAGCTCTGAAATTTTGGGAACCGTTCTTACTTGTCTAACAATGCAATATTTAGATATTTGCGATCAGTTTTATCTAATATTTCAATAATTTTCTTAAATAAACTTTGTCACCATATAAAAACGTTGTTTTTAAAAACGTTGGTTTTTATCTCGAATTATTATTACTTTTCTTTACTAGTGAGTTTACAAAAGTAGATGTACAGTTCAATATCATGACACGAAATGTTTTTGTATTTGGATGAAAGCATTCAACATTCTATCAATTACTCCGTGTGATAGAATGTTGAATAGCCACATGAGCTTCATGAAGTACGTGAAATAACTCTGAATCCATGACATAATACTGACGCTTTCTTTAACAGGATAAATGAGTTTACTTTTCTTTTCTACAGTCACCACATCATAGCGTTTCATCAAACAATAGTCCCTGGGTTCCTCGTTAGTAGTCATTTTGGCTTTTGGTCTATCATTTATGAACTTCTGGTAAGTAGTTTCTGTTAGGAAAATACTGTTTTTTGCAGCATTAAATCAAATTTTGGACAGTTCATCATCGAATACTTGTTTCATGTCTATAGATTACGACTATTTTGCCCAAAACCACAGCTTCTCCTCCGTTTTTATGGAGCACAGAAAAAAACTAATTTATCTTGAAAACAATAAAGTTAAATTGTTTATTTTGATTTTCCATGACAGAAAGTTAAGTGCAAAAGGTAAATTATAAGTCTGAGGGGCGAGTTAACAGTCACGTGCCGTGCCACGCAATGTTCGATACGAATCAGAGATGTATTTCATACTTTGGCGGTTTCTCATTCGGCTTTCTACAGAATGCCTGGAAAATATGTGAAACATGAATCGTTTCATACATTACCGGCTAGTGTTTCGCATAATATACAATGCCTAGGCATTCTACAGAATGCCGCTTTTCAGAAGTTTGCCAAAGTAACATATATACTAAGAAATTAATCTCAAATACAAAGTACCTCCATATAACAAAACGAAAGTGTTTCTAAATAATACTTTTTTACCACTACTTGACAGGAAAATGTTAAGAGATTAGAGAACGAGTTACGTTAGTGTAAAAATTACAGATGGAGGACAAAATAATACGAACACCTGTGAAAAAGTATGACGTATTTCACACCTGTAGTACAACCGCGCCACCTGCAACAGAAGTATGCCACCTAGTGAGCGTGAAGAGTAAGTTATTAGTCTCTCAACAGCAATCACCTTCGTTTCATGCTTCTATCGAACTGTCTGTGATAAGTTGAAATGTCAGACGTGTCAGAGTTCCAAAACGGAATGATTGTTGGAGCGTGTTTAAGTGGAGCATCGGTTACGGAGCAGCAAACCTTTAGGGGTTTGCAAGGAATACGGTATCAGCCGTTATGACAGAGTACACGAAAGAGGGTAAGACGACGTCTTCAAAGCACAACAGTGGCCGAAAGTCAAAGCTTGCTGATAGGGATAGACCTGTCTTGAAGCGCATAGTAACCCGAAAGCACAAGCAATAGTTATCCGAGATAACATTTGAAATGAACGTTCATCTCCAGGACCCCGTTTCAACAAAAACTGTCAAAAAGGAACTTCATGCTGCGAACATGTATGACAGAGTGGCAATTTTTAAGCCCTTGGTGACGGCCACTAATGCTTTCAAGCGACCAAGCGACGAGATCACAAAAGCTGTTCCTCACAGCATTGGAAACAAGTATTATAGTCAGATGAATCGTCATTCACCCTATTTCAGACGACCGGACGCGTATATGTCAGGAGAAGGCCCAGACAAATGTTTTATCCTGAATGCTTCTGGCCGACTGTAAAGCAAGAGGGTTGCTCCATTATGGTATGGGGTGCGATATCTTGGCGGGGTCTTGGAGCACTTGTTATTCTGCATGGGATAATCAAATTCAATTACTATCTAAGCATTCTAAGGGAACATGTCATTCAGACGGTATTCCCTGAAGAGCGACCGCGTTTTCAAGACAACAACGCCCTATCCACACTGCTAGGTGTGTTCAAGCATGGTTCGAAGAGCATGACGATGAAGTTGAACATCTTGCCTAGCCCCCTCATTCTCCAGACTTGAAAAATTATTGAACATTTATACGAATATTTGGAGTCCAAACTTCGTCCCCTATTTCCACCTCCAACCAGCCTTTCGGAATTAGTGACCGTTCTGCAAGAGGAAGGGCTTAATATTCCTATAAATATTATCCATGACCTTTATGAATCTAATAAATCTGTACATGTCCTTCTTTTGCAATAAATCTGTACTTCAGTCAAAGGGTGGTCCAATCCCCTATTAATAAAGAATTTCCATTATTTCACAGGTGTTCGCATTGATTTGTCCTCTATCTGTATACTCTTACATAAAGAGTTTTTAATAATATTCTTTAAAAAAAATAAATTTTATATATCTAACAATATTTTACAGAGTGGTATTTATTTACTATATTACCTAATTCAAGTACTAAATGCTATTATTTTTATCTTTTGGCACCTATAATGTATTTTAATTTATTTAATAAATAATCATTTTAAGTAAATTTATTGCTTGGATAGTTACTAAATAAAAAAATGAACACTTAAATTTCTTTATATTAAGTTTTTTTTTCTCTTTAATAGTGTTTCAATATAAAAAAATAAGAAATTAAATAATTTTTTAAAATAAATTTTATAAAATAATTTTAATTTTTATAAAGCAAATTTTAAATTTCTGTCTTAAAAGAAACTTTTGAATAATTTATTACAACCAATGCTATTGAAAATGTAATTTTCAAAATAAAACTTTCTTATGTGCTTAAGATTAACATTGCATAAGGCAAATAATAACTCAATGTCTTAAAAAATACACTCCATGCAATTTTGAATTAAATACTTGAAGTAAATTAAGTGCTAAAAGCATTAAAATTCAAGGATGACGCAAAATTTTATTTGTTTGAAAAAAAATCATTGATTTAGTAGAAATATTTCTGTTTTGAGAGAATTTATATTGTCTTATCTATTTCTATAAAATATTTACATCACTTTTCAACGCAATATAACACGAAATGAAAATGAAAACATAATTCCATTAAATTTTTAAATTTTAGTTTTTGTTAAAATTGGCTCTGAATAAGTTACATAACTCATGATTAAAACAGATATATAAGCATTTTAAGAATATTCTTTATTTCTTTCAACCACAATAATTGCATATTTTTGCATTTGATACTTTCATACCCAATGGAGAGCGGGAGAAAATGAATTGATTTTGAAATTCCAGCTGCGCTTCGAGTGCTGGATCAGTGGATTTGAAGAATTGCTGACCCATCACATTTTGCTGCATCGTTACCATAAAGACTAAAAGAATCTTCCGTTTCGTGTTAAATATTAAGGCATTTCAACTTCTGGAGTTGTTGTTGAAGAGAGCCGCTTCAAAGTACTTTAAACAGCAGATAGGGATATTTATCATTCATATTAGTTGTAATATTGACCTCCTTATCAACAGAATCTTCGATGAAACAGGGATGGCATCCTCTGTAAGTATAGGTATGTCCTCCTCCAGTCCACGTTGCACAAGATGGCCTGGAGTTTAGAGTCCTCTGGAACGTATGCGACCTCATTAGTATAGTGGTCACGGTCCCGGGCACGCGGTCAAGTTGTTTTCGTCGTATCGTGGGATTATAATGATTCACCTGAAAGAGGGGTTGATAAACATTGAATCTGGTTGAGGTCCCAATTTCTACTATGGTTGTTGTGTGGAAGTTAGGAGAGGGAGATGCCATTCATATGTGTTTGACTGTGTTTCATAATTACGAGAGCAATTGTCATAGGCCCTTGAGGTACTTCTCAGAGCAAAGTACATAAAACAATCCTATCAAATGAACCACTAAAATGTAAATAACTTGCATGAAAAAATCGACGCAAATTAAACTTGGTCCGGATTTGAAACTTTATCCTCTTCTGTGCCTTATTTTTTAAGATTTTGATAACTGAAAAGAATATCCATTGATTGTTTTCTTCCCAATATTTGTGTTAATTTCCTTATTTCTAGAAAAAAATAAAAATAAAAAGTTATATAATTAAAAGGTAAAGCATTTAATTTAATGCAACATACACCTTATTTAACAAGTTTTCAGAATTTGCTATGAATTATGCAGGCAGAGGGAGATACCAAAAATATATCGCGTTGCAAATAAACTGAAAGGAATCTAGAAAATGAACTAAAAATGTTTGGGAATCGCTCCTCTAACATATCCTAGCCCTTTATAAATATGTATCATTCGTTAAACTTCTTATATAGAAATGCTAATTATAAAGTCCGTGGTTATTTGACTAGGAGAGGTTCTCAATATAAACAACGCAAATGTAAGTTAAAAAAACTTAGCTGAAGAGAAAAAGGTGTGAGAACATATTATAATTAAAAGAATATTGGGCATTTTAATTAACTCATTAATACATCAAGAACAATTTAACTCATAGAAACTACGTAAACAGAACCTTTTACGTAATTCGAATAAAAATAATTCCAGAAAGAAAAATTTTCCCATCATGTTTTTCCCTTTTAATCCCATAGTATTTATTCTAACAAAGCAGTCAAGGAAATGCGTTTTATTTCTCATGAAAAGGAAAAAGAAATAATCAACATCCATCCTTAATCTTAGAAAAGTTATGTGCGAAACATATCGTATATATCTACAGTTGACATCTGTCTTTTTTTCTTGGCTGAAATCCCAGAACTGTCAAAACAATACTTTGAAATGGATTAACAAATTAATCGTTGAATCAACCCAAGAGTAAACAGATGGATGACAGGATGTCATTTTTAATGGTTGTTTATAAATCTTATTTTACGTGACACAAAGCAAAATACTTCTGTGAGTCGTAACTGAACAAATTAAAAATGAACTCAATCTTGATGTAAGAGTTTTAAAATTAGAATACAACAAGTAAGACATAAGAATGAAAATATATTATAATTATAGTAATATATTAAATAATTCAATTTATCTAGCAGTTCATGTTAGTTCATTTTGACCAATTGTTAAGAACGATAAAAACTAACATAGATAGAAATTCGATATCGCTGCTGTTACACTTTATCATTTACATATGAAACAATATTAGAAAAGACATCGATTATCGGATGGAATGCAGATCAGCATCACTACTTAGTGACGGAATATTGTTTAGTGTAAATTCACCAAATGGGGTAATCCTCGTTTATATAGCCACCCTTTACTGTAGACTCGGTGACGAATACACAGCAACTCTAAAAAAAATTGCTAATTTGGCGATTTTTAAACTCGCTCTAAGTGGTAAGGCTAAACTGCATTTTAATTTCGAGTCTCAGTTCGATTTTAAATCGTGGTTGGATGCAGAGTGTAAATTGCAAAACATTAAAATACGGTACATAAATGTCATAATTTTCTCTGTTTAAAATGTAAATAATGTTGATTAGTTAAGATTAAAAAGTAGTTTTCATCTCATATTTACCAAAATAAATAACTGGAAAGAAAATTTTTTGAGGTAGCACTGTTTTTTCGTTTATTGCAATCTCATCAGCAGTATCAACAGCAACAAAGCAGCCTTAAGAAAACCAGAACGAAAAAAACCAGTAGTAAGGACTATAATAACAATAACAACACAATGAAAATAAATTAAATTTCTATTTGATTTTGTGATAACTTGTAAATAAATCAATTAAAATAAGCAAAATATATTTGATAAAACTTTCTGACATTATCTTTATCTACATTTTAAATTTTTATTAGTTACCAGTAACTGTATTTGCAATGTAATATTAAGAGGCATGGATATGTAATTAATTTTCAGTCGAGCAGATATTTAACCTTGCTGTTCTGTTCGTATTTACTATAACAATGTAGAGTGTAGGTCATTATGACACGATTCAGAATTTTCTCATTTCTTGCAGTAATTGAAAAGTATCATTTAAAAAATAATTTAAGGAACAGTAAAGAAGTGTAGATATGAATCAAATAATATAACTTATCTATGAAATTAACACAATAAATTTCGAATTTGTACAGCAATATTTTACATGATATTTGCAAATATATTTCTTACAACTATAGGCTAACATTTTAGTTTTGTTGTCATAGTTTTATGGGCAGACCATGCATCTTGCTCGTTTTTTACGCAATGAAGTATTTTCAGGAGATCCGGAGAGTACTTTACCATTTTTTGTCCGTATTCCTTTTACTACTTTGATTGCATCTTCACTTCTTGGTAGGAGTTTTCGTCCTTCAAAGTATGTAAAAATAAACCTAATTCTTCCAAAAATAGCCTTCGTTTGGTCAATACTTTGACAGACCATACGTCTTGCTCGTTTTTTACGCAATGAAGTATTTTCAGGAGTCCTGAGGGACACATTTTTGTCTGTATTCTTTTACTACTTGATTGTATATTTTCCAATATTCTACTAACTTACTTTCCAAAAAATACTCTGTTTGGTCAACTGATTGACAGACTCATACGTATTGTCGTTTTTACGCAATGAAGCATTTTCAGGAGTCGCCGAGGGTACGTTATCATTTTTTGTCTGTATTCCTTTACTACTTTGATTGTATCTTCACTCTTGGTAGGAGTTTTCTCCTTCTAGCTGTATGTAAAAATAACCATTCTTCCAAAATACTGCTCGGTTAGCTCTACTTTGACAGACATACGTCTTGCTCTGTTTTTACTGCAATGAAGCATTTTCGGGAGTCTCGAGTGGCTGGCCTATCATTTTTTGTCTGTATTCCTTTTACTACTTTGTTTTGTATAATTTTCCAATATTCTTACTAATTCTTCCAAAAAATAGCCTTTCGTTTGTCAATACTTTTATTGGAGACATACGTATTGTCGTCTGCTAATGAA
Organism: Nephila pilipes; assembly: GCA_019974015.1. Taxonomy (NCBI): domain Eukaryota; kingdom Metazoa; phylum Arthropoda; class Arachnida; order Araneae; family Nephilidae; genus Nephila; species Nephila pilipes. The sequence goes on from BMAW01119747.1 coordinate 7,962, forward strand.
GTATTTTCAGGAAGTCCGAAAGGTTGACTATCATTTTTGTCTGTATTTTTACCATACTTGATTTATAATTTTCCAAATATCTCACTAATTTCAAAATAGCCTTCGTTTGGTCAATACTTACTAGATCATACGTATTGCTCGTTTTGCAATGAAGTATTTTGGGAGTCTCGGAGTGGATACGTTATCATTTTTTGTCTGTATTCCTTTTACTACTTTGATTGTATAATTCTTCCAATATTCTACTAATTCTTCCAAAATAGTCCTTCTTTGTCAACTTGACAGAATACATGTATTGCTCGTTTTTACGCAATGAAGTATTTTCAGGAGTCTGGAGGTACGTTATCATTTTTTTGTCTGTATTCCTTTTACTACTTTGATTGTATTTCACTTTTGGTAGGAGTTTTCTTCCTTCATGTGCATGTAAAAAATAAACCTAATTCTTCCAAAAATAGCCTTCGTTTGGTCAATACTTTGACAGACCATACGTCTTGCTCGTTTTTTACGCAATGAAGTATTTTCAGGAGCTCCGGAGGGTACGTTATCATTTTTTGTCTGTATTCCTTTTACTACTTTGATTGTATAATTCTTCCAATATTCTACTAATTCTTCCAAAAATAGCCTTCGTTTGGTCAATACTTTGACAGACCATACGTATTGCTCGTTTTTTACGCAATGAAGTATTTTCAGGAGCTCCGGAGGGTACGTTATCATTTTTTGTCTGTATTCCTTTTACTACTTTGATTGTATCTTCACTTCTTGGTAGGAGTTTTCTTCCTTCAATGTATGTAAAAATAAACCTAATTCTTCCAAAAATAGCCTTCGTTTGGTCAATACTTTATCATTCTATTTGCTTTCTATTGAAGTCCAAAGGATAAATGAATAGTAATAAGAAGTATTGAGCATGGTATAAAATACTATCATAAACCATCGATTTATTTTTCTTTTTCAAGTGTATTTGTTCAACAGTTGATCAAGTGTAACAGCCAATACCTTGATCACAGTGAATACTCATGAGTAGCCTTCATAACTCAATGAGTATCCACTGCCCCATTAGTTGGATTATAAAGTGATATCATTTGAGGTTTTTTATCAGGTCTGCTGCTAACTTACTTATCATGATGCAAAGTACTGATAAGAATAAAATTTTTGTTCTTTTTTAGGATGTAGTTTAAACATGTTGTTTCTTATGTAAAATAAAAGACTGAGTTGTACATTTTTTTCAGGAAGCTCTGATTTATTTTCTTAATGACACCAAGCACAGTCATTTTCAGTTTCAGAAGAAGTTGTCCCAAGTTGTAAGATATGAAATTTTTCTCACTTGGAACGTTGTGTTCCCATTACTTATTAATAAGATCACTCTTTACTCGCATACTCTGATTTTCGGAGGACATTGATCATCGTTCTTTTCCAGTAAAATATTTGTGTTTTCTGTACATGAAAAATTTTACTGTCACATAAGCCCATATTTTAAAACCTTTTTATGTATTTCATTTGGAGTGTGAGTGTGTCATCAAATTTTCGTTCGTTAATTTAACCAACTTTCCATCAAGCTAGAGCTCTGAAACCTTGAGAATCATTCTTACTCTCCTAATAATGCAATATTTAGACATTTGAGACAAGTTTTAACTAATATTTTCTTTAAAAATGCCACTTTCAATTGATAAAATAACAGATAATCATCAAAGCAGGAAGATGCTGGAAGATCTTAAGGTATGCAGTCTCTACACTTCAGAAACATTTACGATCTTCAGAGTTATTGTAAGAAGTTATGGACTTTAGAGGATAGTTAAACGTATGACAATTGTTTCTCAAAATCGATGCAGTGAAATAACGGCCCTTCGTAGCTGGAATTATACTGCTTGGTATTTACGTTGAAAGTTTACAGACGCATTGGAATGGTCCTATCACGACAAACTGAAAAACAGAAGACTTAAAGAAAAATGCCTTTTAGTGCAGAAAATCAAGAGTATGTGTTTCAATACTTCACAGTAAAAGAGGGATTTCTTTAGTTAGTGCATTGAACAACAGAAATGATGTGAACACTATTAGAAATATTTTCTCTTTACAAATGAACACAGGTTGGTTCTAAAGGTTTTTATGTCTGTAGAAGCATGAACATTCCTTTAGAACATTATAGAATGCGACTTGTCCTTTTCGATAAAGCTGGTGTGATTGTATGGAGAGGAATAAAGATTAATGGACATAAGAGCTTCTACACGTTTTCAAAACAGGATTTGTGACGAAACAGAGGTATAGGGATGAAGTCTAAGGAACTAGTGTTATATCTTTCAGAGCTGCACATGAATCTCGTATTTAATGACCGAAATTGCTTTTTTAGATTAATAGAAACTCATTTGATAAATTCCTTGAAGGGAAATATATTGACTGAGTGTCGTAGGTAGCATAATCTTTTTATCTAATTTGATAGATAGCTCAGAAAAGCAGTTACACGGAGGTATCCTCCTGAAAAACATATAATTGCCTTGAAGTTGGCATCAGTAAAGAGGGGGAACTTATTACCCAAGTGGGGTTTAATAACATTATTGCCTAAATTAAATACATTATAATACATTTGTACATAATATGGGTGATAATTTGTATTTTAAATTCATAAGTTTTGATTGTTTCTCTAAGTCTTTCTTTTTTTCAGTTCCCCTTGTCACATATTATTGACATTTTCAATATTATATCATATACATTGTTATTAAGCTTTTTCCTTCATCTTTATGTGAAATGATAATACATATCGATTCACGTAAATTCTTGAAATTGTATTTCAAAGTTTTTTTCGAAATTCCTGATTTCATGTATGTAAAGATAATTCTAGGTACGAGTTATTGCAAACACATCTTTAAACGTATATATATATATATATATATATATATAACAGAATTAGTTACATAAATCATACGATGGAAGCGTAAAAGCAGTCATGATGTTGTTTGTAAACATACAATAAATTTTATATAATCATAAAACAATAGAAATGAAAAACTATTGGCAAACTATTAAGTAAACATATCAAACTTAAAATATATTTTGAATTATTACTTAATGGTTTTAGAATTATTGATTTTCTTCACTTTCTTTACATTTATTCTATTTTTGGAAATTTATACATTGTTTTATAAAATGATTATTTCTAGTACATCATTTTTTCTTCTGCATTTAATATTTGAATTATATAACTTAAAAACAATCATTGTATTATTCTTACACTAATAATTCTTATAGTTTTTAATTTACAATATATTTACTTAATAGTTTACGAAAAATTTTAATTCTTTTCTATCTCATATTTCTTTCATATTTTACTTCTTACAATATATATATATATATATATATTGTAAAAAGTACAATAGAACGAGTAAACTAAGAATATCAATCATAAATTAAGTACTATAATTATATAAAAAACTATACATTTCAAGAAATAAATAAAAAGCAGAAAATATTAATACAACCATAAGAAATTATTATGATTAATTAAAGAATCTGTAATTTAAAATCGCATATTACAAGCAAGAAAATATATTAAGGATCATAATTTTTTAAGGGAATGAAAAACAAACAAACAAAAAATAGTATAATGGAAAAAAATATAATTAATACTGCACCATACTTTGAAATGAAATGTGTATTTATAACATTATTACTGATCAAACCATCACACTTCAGTCAATTATAGTATATAAAGTATAGTAATAAACCATAAATCAGCAAACTCAAGATAACAATCCTAGAAAAAAAGACGAAAGTAACCATAGCAAGATTTTTAAACAATTACAATCTATCTATAAACAACCGAAATACACAAATTTTAACATTTAAAATATTGTAAAACCAATTATAAGTCTACATGATTTATTTCAACAAAAAATAGACAAAAAAATTATACTAAAACAAAATGTCAAACTTTACCTATAACACATAATCAGAAAGAGTGTAGATAATTTTTATAAGACTAATTTTTGAATCTTTTTTTAAATGTGTGTGTAAACTGTGTTAGAAGTTAATACATTTTACTTCCTAATATATTAATTATCGATTGCTGAAATGATTTCCTGACTCAAATAAATTATTGCTATACATACAAACCGGAATTTAAACTTATTAGTAGAATATCACACTAATTTAAATGACGTAAAATTTTTTAACATGGATTTTAAAAGGCAAAAAATTCGAATCCTTCAGCACGTCGAATAAGTAAATGTAACTAATTCAGTTTACAAGTATTATTAATTTATAGTATTTTTCAATTATTACCAATTAAATAATTTATATGTGTTAAGCTTTTCAAATTAGTTAATTATATATGCATTCGAACATTTTCAAATCAATACATCGAATGTTATCTAGAAAACTGTTGTTCAGCAAATTAGTCTACAAATATTCCTGTTCAATTAAGTTTACCAAATCAATTAATTCTTAACAATGAAATATATATCCTTTCACTGCATAATAATTAATTTTCCATACGAAAGCCATTTACTAATGCTTAATTAAGTAATAATTTTTCCAAGACTGATATTCAATAATTCTTCCTCATTCTTCTGTAATTGAGAACATATCTCTTTATTTAAAATCGTTGCCCCGAAGAATAAAATGTCACTTCGTTTTAAAAGGCATTTTGTAATTAACGATATAAGCCTGTAATTATTTTCGTGAAATGTTATCTAACCCTCAGCAAATGCTTAGAATGTAGCAGATGATATATTAATGAAAGGAAATTTTTGACTAAAAGGTATATTCAGTAATTAATACATTCAATCAAGTTCTAAGTATTAAAGATAATATTGTGTGTTCTCTCTTGAATAATAAATTTACTAATAGATATGTTTTAATGCTAAAGGAAGTAGACTCTAACTAAATTATGATTTATTATAACGAATTAAATTTAATGAAATAGAGATGTTGATGATTCTGTAAATATAGCTTGTTTGTAATTCAATGTAAGTTCCGCAGTATTTGATAATTTTTTCCAAGAGCTATGACTTTAAGTATAAAAAAATGGTTTAAAAGTATGCGCTCTAAATATTAAAAAAAATTTCGGATTTACAGACATTTATTGCAGCATATTTCCATGTATAAGAAATAAATTTTAGAAATTTTTCTAAACTAAATTACGATAGTTGGCTAATATACGGATTTAATTTTTGTAATAATCACAAGTGATTTTCCGTTAGTCGCACGCAAGCTAAATATAGCTCTTTTTTTATCTGCTTAATTTATAAATCTTAAATGTATAAAGTAATGGATTTTAAAATAAATATTCCCTTTTTTAAAAAAAAAAAAAAAAAAAAAAAAATTATTTTTGAACGTGTTTACATTTCTGTTCTCTATTTCGTTGCCAAAACGTAAAAAAAACCTGGTGAAATTGATACCTGGTTAACGGAACTATGCCAAAATAAATCCTAGTACAACATCACGTGTTTATAGCATGCAACCCCCATGAATGTGAGCTGCCAGTCGTCGATAAGCGAAAGGGCCAATGTGAGATCGGGCACTTATATCTGACACATATATATTGCTGTACTACGTAATCAAAATATTTTTAGATTTTTAGATTTAGAAATATGGAATGATTACTCGAAAAAAACTCTTTTTTTGTTGAACACATTCTGCTCCATGGCTGCACATCAGGATTTAAGCCGCAGAAATTTAGAAGGGATGAAATTTTAAATATTTAAGAATTTTAAAAGCTATAAATTCATAAACTTATTTCAAATTTACGACAAAATACTTTGTAAAAATCGAAATAACAGGAAGTTAAAATTTTATTAACATCAGTTTATTGAAAGTTGGCTATATTACAAGAAGGTTACGCACAAAATTATAATTCTTAATGTACATATTTAAACTGGCTAATTCTACAACAAAAAAATATACAAAAGCAGAAAAAAAAATTTTATATTATTTTTCACTAATATGTAACCTGAAATAAAGAATATTTCTTTTGTTATTTTAATAAATATTACCAATGTTTCACAGCAAATATTTACTTATCTTTATTACCTCGAATTTTATAAGTAAGCACATGTGTCATAATACAAAAAAAGTGAGACCTTTTAAGCTTTGTGGAATCAACAAATAGCTTAATGTAAATAATGTTTGAAAACGAAAGTGAAACAAAGTGAAAGATTTGAAAAGGGGAATCAACAAACTACTTAATGTAATGTATGGAAAACAAAATGATACAAAGATAAAGAAAAAGTAGAATCGTTTGCCATTTAAAGATTAAGTTGCCGATTATTTTCGGTTTTCTTCTTCATTTGTATGATACATCTGAAAAGATTCTGTGCAATTTTAGGTTCCCTTTTATATCTTCAATTTAACAAGAATTCAGTGGGATTTTATAGGGATTTTCAAACACATTCCCCATCAGAAATATTTTGACTCTTTTCTGTACACAAGAAAATGTATTTTTCTAAGTCTTAAACATGCGTTTTATTTCTTCTCGTATTAATACAGGAAAAATATGTAGAACTTTTAACAATTTATTATGTTTCTATAAAAAATGTAATATTAGTATCATTTTAACAAGTGTTACAGTGCATTAAAATTTAAATAATCTAACAAAACAAAAACAAAAAAAAAACAAAAAACTGATGTAATTTTGAGCATTTTCATATGATTTATATATACATAAATAAGTAAATAATATTCAAATTTATAAAATTGAAAATATGTACTATAATTTTTAAATTTATAAATTCATTTTAATTCATTTTTGAGAGTTAACTTCTAGAGATACTAAGAAAAAATATTTCTTTATTTCTGGAATGCTTAGTTTTAGTTTTTAAAGAAATATTCACATATACTTAATTCTAACAGATTATTGTCACATGAAAAGCACACACAAGTCTAAATAAAGAGTACGGAAATAAATCTCAACTGGAGACATTTATCAATAAAAATAAATAAAAACAATAGATTAATAATAAATTTACCTCAAATACAATTAACATGAATTAATTATAAAATCAAGATACAGATTGCAACAGGTATATGAAAACATATCTCGATCTATCTGCTTTAAATTGTATATGTATACAAGAACATAATACACTTAGCTTCAGTTCATGTTTCTGTTCACGAGCTCACGAGAATAACTGTGTGTTCGCACGTGGACTTCATCTGTCAACCATGATCAAATGCATCTTACGGATAAAAATTAAATAGGGTAAAATGAGTGAATAAATATAAGTTTATGGTGCCAGAGCTGAATATGACAATTGTTCCATTTTCAGAAAACATTTATATATATATATATATATATATATATATATATATATATATATATAT
>BMAW01119769.1:0-29019 GCA_019974015.1 Nephila pilipes
TAAGATCACTAATTTTTATTTTATGTAACTTAAGTTCGTTTAGCCAAGGACCAGATGGAATTTGTTTTAGACTAGAGCAAATACATTTTTGACCTAAAACATTCAACTTACACTTATAACCATCATTAATGTCACTTAACTCAATTGAATAATTCTTATATACCGTCTCGGGGGTTTCTACTCCACCGAACAATGATTGTTTGATTCTTGTTTCACCCATACACTTAATATTCATTTTTTTTAACAATATCATCACTTAGATAAGATTTCATAGCACCTGAATCGTATACAGCTCTTATTAACATTTCTTTAGAACCATTCTTAATTTTAACTACAATAGTTTGCAAAAACACATCAGAAACTTCAATATAATTGTTGAGAGTGCTTGTTTTGCTTTCACTAGTTTTGATTTCACTATCTCCATTTGAGATTTTTTCAACTATTTGAGAATTTAAATCAGGACACAAAACAACAAAGTGTCGTTTCTTACACAAGGGACACTTGTGTTTAGACTTACACTGATTTGCTCGATGGTTACATTTGAGACAAACAAAACAAGCATTTCTCTTCTTAATAATTTCTTTTTTACAATCTAAGCTCATAGAATAAGCCTTATCACAATTCTCAGATAAATGAAATACAGTATCACAAAATATACAAACAGGTTTCTTATATTTAAACTTATTATCATAAAAATGATTCTTAGCATTATTATTAGCATTAAGCAATTCACAAGCAGTAGGAACACTTTTTACCTCAGTATCGTACATATTTTTCTTAACACATTTTTCAGGCCTTAAAACTTCACGAGTAATCTTAATTCTAAACTCTGTATCTACTTCCTTCTTAACAAACTCCATTAGTGATTCCAAATCACTCTTACCTGTTTCCGCAGCGGCATTTTTTTGTCTCTCCCATATCTTAATTAAATCGGTTGGGAGGGCAGATTCAACTAACGGGAACAACAGGAAAGCATATTTATCCTGTGTAAGTCCTAGGGACTCAAGGGCACGAATTTGAGTTTGTAGTTTGTCGTACAGAGTCGGGAAATCTATCTTCGTTTTGTCGGTTATAACCAGTTTCAAGAGTTCTCGCACGTATATTTGTATCAATACGCTTTCTTTTCCAAAACGCTCCTCCAAATACTCAATAGCTTTATTGTAGTTGGCCTCCGTCGCTGGGAAGGATTCTACTATCTGCTTAGCTATGGAGTCCGTCTTCATGGATTGAAGAAGATATTGGAACTTGTCGCGTACATCTATTCTTAAATCTTCATGTATTTTGTTGAATTGAGTCCAAAATGTCAACCAGTTACGTGGATCACCATCGAACTGAGGCAGTCGAATTTCGGGCAAATTCTGTTTCGCTTTCGTAGCGGCATGTGCACCGTCAGCAGGGCGCCAAGTAGGGTTAGGAGAGGCGGAACTTCCGTTTTCTTTTTCGGCCGAAGCTATTGCCTTTTTAACCTTGATTTTAAACGTAGATAGTTTCTCATAATAATCCTGAGCGATTTCGTATTCTTTTTCATACTCGGCTTGAGTAATGCCAGTTTTCTTTTGAAGTAAGTTGAGGAATATCTCGTCCGATGTCTTTAAGTCCTTGAACTTTTCCGTAAGCTGATCAAGGTGAATTTCTAAATCATCTACATCTGGACTTTCAGCGGCCAGTATTTCTTATAATTTGTTGACTGTCTTCGAATACGTAGCTCTGGCTGCTTTCCTCTTCTGTTTGGCAATTTCTATTTCAGTAGTCATTTTCCACTTTCGTTTTTGGCTCACTTAAAGATCGTTGGCTTATCAACAATCCGATTGACTTATCGTAAGGATGAAAATAAATTCGTCCAATCCCGGCAGGGATGCCACTATGTTGTATACTTAAAATGCCAGGGTTCAATTATTACGTCGTTATATGTCAAAAACTGTAGAAATTTTATTTACAGACACTTTAACTATTGAAATGAAAACAAGACAAAAACATGGCGTGTCACTATTTGTAAAGGAGCGCTGTATAAGTGATTTATGGAGATTAGATGCTTTAGGCATTACAGAACCTCCAGTTAGTAAAAACAAAACTCAGTTACAAGAGGATACGCAGAAATATTTTGAGGAAACTTTGAGTGTTGATAATGAGGGTCGGTATGAGATCGCTTTACCTTGGGTTTTAGATAATTCAGTTTTGCCTAAAAATAAGATTAATGCGGAAAAGTACCTTTCAAATGTAAAAAGAAAACTAACGAATTCCAATAATTTTGATAATTATGGCAAGATTTTTGAAGAATGGTTAGATCTTGATATAATTGAGAAAACACCAACTGAGGAAGTAAGAGGTGTTCATTACTTACCTCACAGGCCTGTAATTAAAGAAAATAGCACCACTAAGATAAGACCAGTGTTTAATGCTAGCTATCATTTATCTGGTGTCCCTTCTTTGAATGATTGCTTAGCAACTGGGCCTAATTTAATTGAAATTATTCCCTCTATCTTAAATCGTTTTCGTATGAATTACGTAGGTGTTACTTCTGACATTGAGAAGGCTTTCCTACAGATTGCCATAAGAGAAAAAGATCGCGTCACTAGCTCGTGAACATCAGAATGCTGAGTGATCCATTACATTTTGCGCGCTACTATTGCAGCGCCACCTGTTGCCACTAAGTAAAATACAAATATCTTACACTTATAATTTAGGAGGCTTACACAGTGGATTCACAACAATATTATTTCTCGTTATAAGCTCTCTAAAAAAATGAAAGTAATGATTACAATAACCTAAAATTCGATTAAAAATTTCGTAGCTTTTGCAATGAAAATCTATAAATTCAATAATCATAAAATGTTATCGTACGGTAATTTTTCATTTTCGGAACGAAAATGCTAAAATTGACAGCAAATTTCATACTTAACTCTTAAAAATGACAAAGAAATATTTTAAATATTTGCCAAAAAATGTAATAAAAATAGGCACACAAAATACCAAGTATTTAGTAAAAATATGCATTGTAGCATATTAATTATCAGAATAACTTTTAGAAACATTTTATGGATGAAATATTTTATAAACGTACCATAAAAGAATAAGCAGCAAAAAGTGAACTGGACTTGACAATGCTCTGAAAGATAACAATGTGAGAGTTAGATTAGAGGAAACTTGCCTCCAGAATATTGTATGATTTGAAACAAAGGGAACACTTTATTCTGTAAATTGGAACAGTAAAAATATTAAGAATTTAGATGCATGAAAAAATGAAAAATTATAAGTAATGGATATATTCCAGATCAGTATAAAGTCGAATATATAAATTATTTCTATGATTTTCCAAAAGTATGCAAAGTACTTATTTCTGTCTAATTTAAAATAATCACTCTTATTATTATAAGAAACAATAAATTTAAACTTTCATAACATTTATATATACATAAAACCCTTTTTTTTTTTAAAAAAAAAAAATAATGATCAAAATTTCTAGGCAATTTTTTCTTCATAATTCTTATTACAAATCATTCCTCAATAGAAATTAATTTATGAAATTTTATTAACAATGGTACGGTTTTTACTAAATTCCATTAGAAAAGCAAAGTATTCTTAATAAGTCTACCTGAGGAATAAAGAATTTATTATTTATGATTTACATTCTATAAACCCTATTCTATTATATATGGTTTACATTCTATATGGATTATATTCTTACCCCCTTTCTTCCTCCTTAATTTTGCTTCTAAGTGCAACATTAATAAAACAAATGAATGAAATGTATAAAAATGGTAAAAGTTTTCAGGAGAAATTATTATTAACTTATCGCTAAGAGATTGAATATTTTTAAGAAATAAGGGATAATTTCTACGAAAATAAATAATTAAATTTATACTTATATTAGATCACAAAAATTATTTCGCACAGAAGTTGATAATTTGTAAAAAAAAAAAAAAAAATCTGCTCTGTCTTAACTGCTCCTCCACACACATATTCAAGGAAAGTTTGTCTCCGCATTTATAAATATTTATTATTAAGTTATCATAAAATAGAATAAATAAGAATATACCATTCACTTATTCTTAAATAACAGCAAAACAGGAATGCATTCTAAATGTCTATTGGTAAATATATATAGATACATTTTATTAAGAATACACATTAAATATTTTTGAGATAATATTTACCAATTGATACAAAAACATACTACATAATTTAAATTTCTCTTTTTATCAATTTCAATTACACTATTAAGGCGGGAAACAAAGAAATTTTAATGGTAACTAAAATATTTGAGAATCTATAAAAGAAAGAAAAAATTCAGGTTTCCAAGAAGCTATATATTACGTCCTTGCTAGTTATCAACAAACACTCCAATACAACCATCACTCAAATTGACAATGCCGAGTCAGATTCGGTAAGAAGTAGTCCCTCTGACAAAAAGGTAAAAATTCCTCCAATTGTGATTGACTGATACATTAGAAACACAGTCATTCTTAACCTATAGAACTCGGCGGTACATATGCTGTACCAAAAAAAAATTTGTCACTCGCTTCGGCTCCTGTACGACTGTTGTACCAAGCTATCTAGAGACAGTTCTTTCCCCCTTTTTTTCAGCTGACACTTTTACGACTTTCCCTGAACCTTTTTACGATTTTGCTCCTATTGTCAGCTATTGGATGGGGACAATTTTCGCCAACGTTATCAGTTTCCTTATCATTGGCGACATTTAGGAACAACCAGTTTCGAAAAAATACTTCATTCAATGACTTGGCGTTGTCTATGAACGATAGATATTTCTTTTCTTTTGTTTTCTTTTTCTTCGGTTTTTTAGAATGCCTCGAAAATTTCTCACAGAAATAGAGATTAAGAGTTTAATGAGAGATTTAGATGAAGAAAATTTGGATGATAATGATTCAGAATTGAGAGATGAATAAGAAAACAGTAGTTTTGAAGATAACGAAGTTGATTTAGATGTATCAACTAATTTTGATGAGACAGTAGGTAGCTCATTTAATGGAAAGAGGTAGAAGGCTCGGAAACGATAAATGCATTACCATTTTTAGGTAAAGTTGGATTAGAAGCTGATTCCAGGAATTACAAAAATGAAAATGACTTTTTTAAACTGATGTTTACAGATGAAATTTTATCAGTACCGGTTGAAGAAACTAATAGGTATGCATTTGATGTATTTAATCATTATGGAGAAACATCCGAGAAAAGAAAACACTTACTTTCATGGAAGGCAACTGATAAAAATTTTAAAATTTCTTGCTTTAATTTTACTGATTGGACACATCAAAAAAACCAAGTGTTGTACACCAAACTCTAGAAAACATATTTTTAAACTTTGGAATTTTCTTAAAAAGAGACATGTGCCTACATTTAAAAATTTTCAATACTCATGAAATCAAAATATGCATTTGAAAGTTTGTAAGTCATTCAATTAATAATGGGAACCAGGAAATCAGAAAAAAAATTCTAATAAGATAAGGTTCCAAATATTAGGATCTTTCTTTCTCGTGAATGATTACTGGCTAAAAATCAGCAATCCTTACTATCCTTTAAACCCTTAAAAACAAAATTCCCACTCCCCATTTTTATGGTAGAAATCCGTAGGGGAGATGACGCCCTGGAAATCTATAAAGTACAATCCATCATGCACATCATTGTCAAGATAGTACCTTTTAAAAAGAAGCAAGGAACTACGCAGTGTTACAACTGCAATTATTTCCACCATTCTTCACATAATTGCAGAATGAATGCCAGATGCCTCAAGTGCGGTGAAAATCACCGCACTGGGGAATGCACTATTAAAGAAAGGTTAGAAAACCCACTATGCATTAATTGCAACTCTAACCATATGGCCTCTTGGCAGGGATGCCCGCTGTTCCCTAAAAAGAAACCAGCAAAAGGTCAGTCTACTCAGAAAACGGAAAACAGGAACCTCCCTCCCACCCGACCCGTAACTGCAGGTGTTACTTTTGCAAACATTTGCAGTAACGAAACCACCCAAGAGATGGCGCCACAAATAGCCCAAATGTCAGCCGAAGCCAAACACCAGTTTGAACCGGCTACTGCCCCTATTACCACCCCACAACCAGGAAACTTTAATTTCATTACAGCTATTGCAGAACTACAAAACCTATTTAATAAATTCCCGAAGATATTCGAAGCCCTAAACAACATGTCGAAAGTCACCAGCGACTTCGACAAGCTCAACATTTTCATATCGGGTGTAGTCGTGACACCACCCACTTCCAATAATTAAAATTCACCCTTCTCGGACTCAAACTGGTGTTTTGGAATGCCCAAGGTGTAAAGTTCCACGAAGTAGAATTAAGGAACTTCATGGATAAGCACAACCCTGACTTAATACTAATCCAAGAAACACATCTCGGACCAGGAATGAAATTTTCAATTCCAAACTACACCACATATAGAAATGACAGACCCACCACAAGCAATCGCTCGTTTGGCGGAACTGCAATTCTTATTAAGAAACCTCTCCCACATTACAATATCCCAACACCCACATTAAACGGCGCAGAAGCAACTATCGTTGCCCTCACCCCTACAGATGGAAACCCAATACTCATTACCTCGATGTATATACCCCCATCTCACTCACGTTCCAACAGACATAAATACTATTCTAAATCTAGGGCCGACTTCACTAATATGAGGAGATTTAAATGCTAAGCATACTACCTGGGGCTGCACATATACTGCTGTTTGTAGAAAATGCAACACCATGAAAGAATCATCAGAATCAAATGAAATTTAATGCAGAAACGACTTGTACTGATACAAATAAATGATGAAATTTTCAAAACAAAAGAAACAAATTAAGCGTCCGAAATCAGTATTTGGTGCAGCCACCATGCGCTGCAATAAGTGCTGCTATACGACGTGGCATGGAGTCAAACAGATGTTGAATATCTGCTTGAGGAAGAGAATTCCATATCGCTTGTATGCGCAACCAAAGTTCGTCTTTGGAAACTGCAGGACGCGGATCACGAGCGAGACGCCCACCAACCATATCCCACACGTGCTCAATAGGCGACATATCCGGTGAATAAGCAGGCCAAGGAAGAAGTTGCATGCGTTGTGCTGAACAGAAGTCTCGAACAGTCCGCGCAACATGTGGGCGTGCATTATCCTGCTGAAAGATAGCTCCAGGGATGCCTTGAAGGAAAGGAACGACTTCGGGCTGTAGCACTTCACGGACGTACCTGTTGCTATTGAGATTACCCTCAATTCGTATCAAATTGGATCGTCCATGATACGAAATCGCACCCCAGACCATAACTCCGGGTGTTCGACCACTATGTCGTTCAATAATACACTCAGGAAGGCAGCGTTGACCGGCATAACGTCTAACACGAACACGGCCATCATGGGTCCACAAATTGAAGCGTGATTCATCTGAAAAGACAACTTGGTGCCAATCAGCTCGCCTGTCTCTGTGCTCAAGAGCCCACTGCCGACGCAGCCGTCGATGATTCGCCGTGAGGGGAATCCTGTATGAAGGCACCCTTGCACGCAATCCACGGCGCAGCAGACGACGACGAATTGACGAAGCCGACAATTGTACACCTGTAGCAGTAGACCAACGTGCTGCCAGCTGCCTGGAGGAAGCTGTGCGATCATTCACCGCCATGCGGAGCAGGTGTCGATCATCGCGCTCTGACGTCACCTTCTGTCGTCCAGTGCCTGTTTTTCGAGTTGTTCGGTGCTCGTCGGTCCACTGCTTCCAAACTCGCATCACTGTGGAACTGTTCCGCTGCATACGAGCTGCTATTGCGCGATAGGAAAATCCTCCTTCTCGAAGGCCGATTATCCTCCCTCGTTCAAACTCCGTAAGTTGCTTGAATTTCTTATTCTTCCGTCGTGGAGGCATACTCAGGTCTCACTAAACGTTTGCCACTAACAAATAATCATAGACTTTTTTCAACGTCCCGCTACAGCACTTTATTTATACGCTTTCAGCATCAATTCAGAGGGCGCTGCGCGCGCCGCGCACGCGCGATGGCTCTGAAACTTTATTAATTTGCATAATATCCTATAATTGACATTTGCTGCGAATTTCATTTGATTCTGATGATTCCTTCATGGTGTTGCATTTTCTACAAACAGCAGTTTACAACTAATCGAGAGGTAATGCACTTAAAAACTTTGCCGATCAGAACGGCATAGATATCTTAGCCCCGCCCACTCCAACACGATTCGGACATAACTCCGCCACCATCGACATTGCTCTTACGGCGAACTTTGATTGGCCCTTCCAGATACACTCGCTACCGGAGTTAAGTAGCGATCACAACCCAGTTCTCATTCACTTTGCTTCTCAAGAGAAGTTTAAGCTTCCTTCGCCGAAGCTCCACACCAACTGGGAATTGTTTAGAAAAACACTCCTTGACACAACCATTAACACTTTTACACTCCCCAAAGCGCACAGAGGAGAGGATATTGAAATTGAAGTAGCCAAACTAACACACAACATTTTAAGTGCTCACCAAAACGCCTCAAAACCAATCCAACAAACAAACAGACATTTATCGGCAGAGAGCTTAGAAACCTTTTTCGAGAAAGGAACAAAGCCAAAAAACTTTGGCAGTTCACAAGATTCCCTGCTGATAAGCAAAATTTAAACAGAATTCAAAACGAAATAAGGCGTAAAGTGCATTTACACAAACAAAAAGATTGGGAAGAAACTCTTGATAATCTGAATGTTGAAAACGGCACTCTATGGAGTATGTCAAAAGCACTCAGAAAGAGAAGACCCCCTGTTTCCGCCCTAAACGGCCCAACTGGTATCGCCCTGAGTGACGCAGACAAATCTGAAACACTCGCTGACTCACTTCAGAGTCAGTTTAAACTGAACGATCTAAATTCACCAACACATGATAGCACAGTGAAACACGTCGTTCACGAATTCTTCATGAATAAAGAAAACTTCGAAAACTCCCCCCCACACACCTACTCCACCACTTGCTTCAGAAATCGCAAATTACATCAAAATCCTAAAAATTAATAAAGCACCAGGTAAGGATGGTATCACAAACAAAATGATTAAAAATCTTCCATATCTCTGCATCTACCAACTCAGAAATATCATCCAAAATATGCTAGACATCGGTCACTTTCCGGATTCCTGGAAAACTGCCACAATCATACCGATCCGGAAACCTGGAAAAGATCCAACTAAACCTGAAAACTACAGACCTATATCCCTCCTCTCAGTGTCGCAAAATCGCAGAAAAAATTATCCACAATAGACTGAGCAAATTCAATAGTGAAAATGACATCCTGATCCACGAACAGCATGGATTCGTTCCAGAGCTCTCCACATCACACCAACTACTCAGAGTGGTGGAACTAGTTAAAACTGGATTCTACAAAGGACAACTCACAGGTGCAGTTTTCCTTGATATTCAGAAAGCATTCGACCGGGTCTGGCATACTGGTCTACTTTATAAACTAATAAAAATTAATACACCCCCCCACCTAATCAAAATTATCAAATCTTATTTAGAAAATCGAAATTTCTCTGTCATCATCAATGGAACCTACTCTTCACCAAGAAATATCGCAGCAGGAGTCCCGCAAGGAGGAATTTTATCGCCGACCCTCTTCAACTACTTCGTGAACGTCATCCCAAAACACCCAGACACAACTCTCTGCGTGTACGCAGATGACACTGCGATACTAGCACGTCACTACTTCCCGAAAAACATAGGCCAAGCACTAAACAACCACCTCAAAGACTTAGAAGTATGGTACTCAACTTGGAAAATAGCCCTAAATGTTTCCAAGACAGAGGCCGTCTTCTTTAATAAAAATAATAGAAACATTGAACCTGGCATATATTTAAACAATAACAAAATCCCCTGGTCCGGGTCCACAAAATACCTCGGTGTTACGTTAGATAAGAAACTCACTTTCAAACAACACATAATACTAATTAAGCAGCAATATAAAGCAGCAGTCAGAAAAATTTTCCCCTTCTCGCGAGAGACTCTACATTAAATAGAACCAACAAGATGCTTATCTATGCACTGATGCTTAGACCTATCCTGACTTACGCCTCCCCTGTCTGGGCCCACTGTGCACCTACTACTATGGATATCCTAGAAAGCTCTCAATCCAGCATACTACGAACAATAGCAAAAGCACACTGGTACATGCGCACTGCTGATATCAGAAATTCATTAAATTTCCCAACCCTCAAGCAATTCATCAAAAAACTAGCGAAAAACTTCTACAATAAAATCGATATCTCCACCAACAGAACCATTCAGGCAATAGAGAAATATACTCCAATCAATAACAATCAACTTCTGCACAGACCACGCGAAATACTACTTGATTAATTCTCAGTTTCTCTTCATCATCATTTTCCTACACCATTTCCTGCCAAAATCTACTTCAAAATGACATGCATCATCAAAAGCCAATAGGAGCGCACCCAGTAACCAATAGGAACGCTCCCTCTCCACACTCAAGAACCAACTTCAATTTCTTCTTAACCAGACATGAGGAATAAGTCAGGATACTTCTACCAACGCCACTAGTATTAGCCTCACTTAACAGTAATAATAATCAATAGCATTTATTTAAAAAATAAAATGGACTACTCAGATTCTAATATCTAATAACTTAAATTTAATTTTAAATTTTAAAAATTTACTGATTCATAGTTATTATAACTTTTAATTTTAATTGTAAAATTAATAACTAAGCATTGCTCGTTTAACTTTTTTTTTTTTTTTTACTCTGGCAATTCATTATTTTTTCAATTTTTGAATTAACTTCTGGGCAAGCTGAAAACCAAAGTTCTGTCTCACCTCCAACTAATTAATTAAAACTGGGGATTAAAGCCCGTGAGGGTTATGCACCCCAATATAAAGTCACATTCCTTCCCTCCTTTCATTTAACATTTTTTTGGCGCCGTCAAAACACAGTGCAGCTGAAGTTTACAGGGGATGAATCAGCTTGAAGGCTTTTAAAAAATGCTGTTAATTGGGGAGGGGGGAGCAAGCCAATCTCTTTTAGAAAAGACGTGCCTACGGCAAAAAGGGGGTGTTAGAATGACCAGATGCAAATATTCCAGGGGATCTTAACTTTCCGGATTTTTTTTACCCGATCTCACTGAAAATCTATTGAGAATCTGAATTTTGGGTCATATATTTACCCAGAAGTAAATTAATATTAATAATATACAATATTAAAAATAATAATAACTTAAAAATACAAAGATACAATTGAAGGAATTTTGTAGGAATTCCTCAAACATAAAATCAATCGACAATGAATGTAATCTTCAATGAAGTCATCCCCTCCCTCTTCTTGGTACCTCATATTCTTTTTTAAAATTAAGCTAAAGCTCTTAAAATCATAAGTATTAAAAAAACAACGCTGTCAATAAATTTTATCATTAGTTTTTCATTTATATTGGCGAAAACAGTTTGATGAATGAAAATGATATCTAAGCTCAACAAATGGAGGACTTGGTATTAAAAATGCCATTGTTTGTGCAATTAATTGATAAATATGCAAATTGATATTTTTAAAAATCGCTTCTGTAAAAGCTGTAAAAATATAACGATAATATTGGCTGATATCGTACAAATAGTACTTTGTTTATTTTTAACTATTATTTTTTATCTAATGTTTAATGTATGTATTTTTTCGGAAAAGAAGTGAAAAAAGCTTCTATAAGCACTTTTTTTTCTTGCTACGATACTCAGGTAAAAAGAATTTTGATTTAGTTTTATTATCGTCGCACTAGAAGCAACATGAGGACTGTTGGCGATGGACCCCGGTCAAGTGACGAGAACGACACCTGAGCTGGCCACCCACTCTCCTAACTTCCACACTACGCTATTTAGAAGACTTTGAACCCCTTCAGATTTAACGTGCGTCAGACTCGGCTACACGGCGGATCTTTAGTATCATCAAGGCTTGGACCCGCGTCTCGACGAAAAAAAGGTCTGCCAGTCGCGAATCCATGACCATGACCACTAGGCTATTGAGGCCACATGTTTCCACAGAGAAATTTTTTTTAATGATTAAAGAAGTGGAAGTAAAGATAATAAGAGGATTACACAACAGGATTTATACAAATTGGTTATTTATTATTCCCAGTTTTAGCAGTTAAGTTGGAATAAAATTTAGTTTTTTTCCCTAAAAATACAGTCCGCGACCTCAAGTATATAATTAGAAGTGGAAAAAAAAATCACATTTGCTTATTAAATAATCCTACTTTTGATAAAACTCAAAACTATTTACAGATTTTCTAAAAGTATTTTATTTAGGCTCTTAAATGCCTTTTTGTCATGAAAAGAAAATCACACCTTTGAAAATCTTAGAAACCTGATTACAAAACGCAATGTAAATATAGGGTTTAATTAATTTCTCCCAATTTGACAATAATTTTATGCAAATCGCCTTAGTTAGAATATTTCATATTTGTCTCAGTGGTGATAAAGTGTTTTGTCTCTTATATGAAATGGGTACAATTACATTCTTATTTTCGACATTAAAATAACAGTAATTGATTTAATAGCACTTAATTCATTTTTTATCATCTTAACAACAAATTCTTCCCTATTAATACTTTACTCAGAATGTAAATTATAGTTTTGAATTTGGAAGAAAATCAAGCTATTAGTCTTGTAACTTTTTAATTCAAATGTTCACTTCTTTTAATCAAATATATCATTTCTTTTATCAGACTCTGAAGAAACTGTGCATTAATCGTATTGGTAAGAGAATATTTTAAGGAAGAAAACTGAGAAATCTAGAGAAACAAAAGTGTACGAAATTTTTTTAAAATTTTAATTACATCACAGCTCTGAAACACTTTCTGAAGCATTAAAAACCGTAAAAAAAGTAGGAAGTAAGTTATATTTATGAGAACAAACTTTTTAAATTAATATAAGTGTTCAATTGTAATTGCTCTTTGTTTCAATTATCTCCATTTTAAGTATATGACTTTAGAAAAATCAGCCTCTTTCTGTCTTTAAATTGTACATATGCGAGTATGCTATTTCACATTCAATAGTAAACTAAGTTTGGGCATAATTTATTATTTTTCGTGCATATTTTTTTAAACAGCTGTGATTTCCCTGGCTGTTATCTATTTCGTTCCGTTTCTCAACCATTTTGGGGTGGGGGATATTTATCATTTGGAAAATTTATAAGCTGCTTGAAGGTGTTTGTCTTAGCTATCATAATTTTTCTAAAAAAAAATTTTAATATTCCTTAACTGTAACATTTTCATTTTAGCAGTTCTGCATTGAATTTTACCAATTCCGATTCCTGTGGGATATAAGAATATTAAAAGAAGATTTTAAAAAAAAAATGTATCGCAATGTGAACCATATTTTTGAAATTATTCTAATTTCAAAATGTAACTTATTTTTGTAAATAATCAAATGCAGGAAGCATAAGTAACAGAAAGCAAAGTTAATATAATACATTAATAAAAAAAAATAAATTTAACAAATTTAATTTGGTCAAATCTTTCAAATTTGGCGTAACATTTGTTAAAGTCGTTTGTAAAAGTTCTGTAAGATGATTATTTAAATATAGGTGATATTTAGGTTCCACGAATTTTATTGTGGAGTAAAGATTTGCAGCAATAAGCTGTGCCTAAAATTGAAATTAGACTGTTATTGATTGATTAATTGTTTCATTAACTTCACTCTGAAAAGTAAAAAGAAAGTTTTTTGCGACGGACCTCGTAATTTTGAACTTTGATCAAATGACGAGGTTGACAATTGAACTCGGTCCCACTGACCAACTTTCACACTACGCCAACTTGAGGACACTGAGCCTCCACAAATTTAACACGCATCAGCCCAAAATCTGCAGGGGAGACTGAGGGTTAAACTTTACCCTTGAGGGTTTGCGATTCTGTGATTTAAAGTTGAGTTTACAAGGAACTGCAATAAATGCTATTTTTTACGATAAGAATAAATAATTAATTGATTAGTTTACATCGTACTTTTAAAACTACTAATCTTTTTACTGTGTGTCATCCTTACTCATACACTTCCTTTAATTATACTTTTTGTTAACTTACAGTTCACAGTTGTCCTAAGACAAAAACACATCGGATTGTATAACAACAACAATTTATTTACACACCTTACTACCGCTCGTTTACAACAGCTCCTCTCAGAGATTCGGTCAGGTCCCGTCTGAGGAGATCGTGTGATATCAAATACTCTCCCCTTTACAAATGAACGCCCTCTAAAGGTGGGCTTTAAGTAGGGAAGCTAACAGTTCTGCCAACCTGATATATACAATTGTCCCAATTGTACAGTTTCAATTAACACAAAATCATTAATAACTGATACACTTTAAAACCATTAATTATCATACACAAAATATCAATGTTTAAATTCCTCAAACACTTAAAATAGCAAATATCAATAATTATACACAAACATCAATACTTAAATTTCTCAAATACTTAAAATATCAAAAATCATTAATCATACCCAAGCATCAGATATCAATTACCGTATACAGATAAAATATCAATAATCATGCACAAATTCTTTTTCATAATCACCCTTATATCTACATTTCATTACAAATTATCTTTCATTCCACAACGCACATATAAAGACAATCTTTCTCCTCTTAAGTAATAATTCTAATTTAAAGCTTCAAAACAAAAATCTTAGTTATCATACAGTTCAAATATTATTTCTCTTTCATAACAAAATACTAAAATTACCAAAACACTTTAAAATACTACTTCTCAACATCTTTTAGAGTGCTACATACACATCACCTCTCCTTTTTCTTTAAAAAAATTACATAAACACATTCACATATTCATATCGAGATATCAACACAAAATTCATATTTCAAAATATCGAACTCATACACATTTTTTTTTATCAAATCTAATTTCAAACATCAATTGCCACATAAAAATTTAAGAAAAAGTACTCATATCTGACAAATTACTATTTTCATACTTCAAAACATCGAATATCTGTATCCTCATAAGATTAATTCATACAGTTGTAAATATTATATAATTTTTTCCTTCCTCTTTTTCTTTTTTTTTAAAATTTTTACATACTTAAAATATTAATTCTCATTTTCATAAAGTATGCTTAACTCTTATAGACTCAAAAGGATTCATACATGTAACAAAGAAATTCTTTAACATAACACAATCATCAAAACACAAATCTAAGAATTCTTACAAAAAAAGATCATTCCTAAATCACTACAAAATCACATTCTTAAGTCCTTACAAAAGCACATTCCTAAATCAATCCTTACAAAATAAATTCTTATAAAATTATATTCCTAAATATTTACAAAATTATAATCCTAATCATTACAAAATATAATAAAACATTCCTAAATCATTGCAAAATCGTATTCCTAAATCATTGCAAAATTATAATACTTTCCCTAATCATTTCAAAATCATAACATTCCTAATCATTACAAAATAAAATTCGTCGAGCATATTACCTTGAAATATCAATTATTCTACTTATCATAATAAATCATATAAACATAAAAACATTTGTTGGCACACTTAAGATTTGAACCGTTTAATCCGTAAAACACTCATTAAAAGCTAGCACATTCATTAACTTTAAATTCTTACACAAAATTTGCATGGTAACCATATTTGGCGACTTATCGCCAAAAAAAGTTAAAGCGCGCCA
This sequence comes from Nephila pilipes, assembly GCA_019974015.1. Classification (NCBI taxonomy): domain Eukaryota; kingdom Metazoa; phylum Arthropoda; class Arachnida; order Araneae; family Nephilidae; genus Nephila; species Nephila pilipes. The sequence goes on from BMAW01119769.1 coordinate 15,681, forward strand.
GGCCCCCTCAAATTAGGAACTAAACATACTTCTTAAAAAATAACATTCAATCAATAGTTTTTTTTTTTTTTTTTTTTTTTTTTGAAAATAATCAAATTAAAAGTTCTTTAAATACTCAGTCCTTAAAATATTCTAATGTTTCATGAGAAAATAACTGTTAATTAATTCTTAATACAAAATAATTGTTTTCCTTTTTGTTTTAAAAAAAGTTCTTTGCAAAATAATAGTTTTTAGTCCCCTTTTTTGTCACTGTATAAAGTCTCTCTAAAAAGAAATTTAAAAAAAAAATCTCTCACCCATTTATAATTCTGCCATTTCGGATCCAAATCGAGGGGGGAACACATTCCCGGAGTGCACTGACTCACCAGACTGGACGTATAAGCTGCTTGGGGGTGGTGAAAGCTGCTGACCCCTTTTACACGTGCTAATTCCTCCTTGAAATTTTGTCTCTTCTTTGTCAATAAAACCCCGGTAACATCTTGTTGAAAATGTGGGGACGGGAATTTTCTCTCACTGTCGGCTTCGGGGGGGGGGAGGGTCTGTTTCCTGGCTTTTATATGGCCTTGGTTCAAAATTTCCCAAACTTTGGGTGTCCATCGCTCTGTCAGCGAACTTGCGGTCTTCTTTTTGCCCTTCTGTTAGACCCCCCCCTGGGTCAAATGGAGTTTCCTTTCACTTTTTCGCCTTTTGAGAGGGGGATTTTCTCCTCGGGAGTTCGATAACTCTTTTCTTTATTTTTTGTTGAAAGTCCTATCTGTACGAAATTTTTATAAATGCGATGTTGGTCTCTAAAACATATTTCTTGGTGACTCTTTCGCGGGACGGGGAAATGTTTCGGGTTCCTTTATTGTTTTTCTTCCTTTGCTTTGAAGTCGCTCCCTTCATTTTAAATTGCATCTTTTTTCTGCAGAGGGAAAACTGGCTAACCACTCGTTCTGTCCACCTAATTATCTGTCGTAAGACTTTAGTTTTCCCCTACTGTATCGGATTTGGTATGGGGCCTGTTTTGAAGAAATATACTTCCTTCTTTCCATCAATGGGAATATTTTCCCCTCTATCATCCTTTAAATTTTTCTCTTTGACTTTCTGAGCTCTAGTTAATTTTTGTCCTTCTAAACGTGTGAATGCCTCTGGACATCGTTGCTGTCTTCTTTTTCCGTTCTTTTCATTTCCTTTCTGTATCTTCCGTTGCACTTCTCTTTGCACTTTTTCTTTCAATCTCTTTTGTTTTCTAAAGTCGGCTAATATCTTCAAATCGTCCTTTTTTCTCTTGTAATCATTTACCTTTCTCAATATTCCTTTTGTTTCTTCATTTAAGGTACAGGTTTCTTTCCGCAATATTTCTAGTTCATTTAACATATTATAACTCTCATTTTCTTTTATCATTCAGTAGCATCGCTGGTGCTAATAACGCTTCTTTTTTTCCTCTATTAATAACATTTTGTTCTCGTATGGCTTGCGTAAACTTTTCATTATGTTCCTGGATTCTAGATAATTTCTGTTCTTTATTCTTCAGTTCAGAATCAAACTTTTCCTGTTGAGACAGAAGTCGCCTTTCATCAACATCTTTCATTGCTTTTATTTCAATACTGGTATTTTGTAAGCCTATAGCTTGGGATAATTTTTCCTTCTCCTTCAGAATTTCGGTAAACTTCTCGTCTCTTTCTTTCAATTCAGATTCAAACTTTTCCTGCTGAGGCTGAAATCGTTTTTCATAGTACTCTTGGATTTTTCCTTGTCTTCTTCTATGGATTTCCATTCTTAATTTTTCTAGTTCAAATTGTCTCACCTGGTCTCTTTCTAATCTTTGTTCTCTTTCAATCCTCTCTAACCTTTGTTCTCTTTCAATCCTCTCTAACCTTTGTTCTCTTTCAATCCTCTCTAACCTTTGTTCTTTTTCAATCCTCTCTAATCTTTGTTCCCCTTCAATCCTATCTTCCATTATCCTCTCGAGACATCCTCTCTCGAAAACTTCTTCATAGCACTCGCTATTAATTATGATAGCCCTTATTGTCACATTGGTAGCGTCAGAAGGGACACTTTCGCCTAATTCAAGCGCAAGCTCGACTAAATCACTTTTACGTCCTTTTGAGAGGAACTACATTTTTAACACTATTTCAATACACTTCAAAATTATTCAAAATAAATCACTTCTTAGCACATTTTCTTTCACAGTTCCGGTAGGGTAGAGTCCTACAACGTACTTTTTTGCACGGCCCACTATATAATCCAGGGAACACTTTTTTGTGTCTTTCACAATTCTGGTAGGTTAGCGACCTACAAAGTACATCCTTTTGCACAGTTCTCTCCGAAAAATGTCAGTCTGACCATGGGCTTCAATACACATCCCGCTTCTGATTTTTTAAAACTACTAATCTTTTTACTGTGTATCATCCTTACTCATACACTTCCTTTAATTATATTTTTTGTTAACTTAGCTAATAATCATTAGATTACAGTTCACAGTTGTCATAAGACAAAAACACATCGGGTTGTATAACAACAACAATTTACACTCCTTACTATCGCTCGTTTACAACAGCTCCTCTCGGAGATTCGGTCAGGTTCCGTCTGAGGGGATCGTGTGACATCAAACACTATTCCCTTTACAAATGAGCGCCCTCTAGAGGCGGGCTTTAAGTAGGGAAGTTAACAGTACATACTTTATTATTTGGAAATAAATTTTTAACTTCCGATTTATGTTTAATCTTTCTATTAAGGGTTTTAGAAGAAATGCATGTTGTATAAAAATGTTATCGAGGAAAGTTTTATAAATTTAACAAGTAGTTTTTAACAAAAAGCTTTCAAAATTTTCTTTAACTTAGATTGCATAAAATAAGATAATTTCATATTTTCATGACGCAAAAAGAAACAAATATTACCAATACATATAAAACCATACTTAAAAATAGTTCAGTTTAATATTTCTATTATCAATTAGAACTATGAAACTACTTTAAAATTTATTTGTAAGTTATAAAGCAATTTGCGAATAATTTACACACAAGTTAGTATCCGTAATTTGAACAGTACAGAAATGTATTAAAATTATTTACTAATATTAGGATTATGGAAGGACAATTTTTGTGATTTTACATAAACACATGTTCAATTTATGTTCCAGTGCATTACCTAAATTTAGAAAGAATGTGTGCTTTAATTATTACACTGACAAATGGTGTCTTTTAACAAAATTGAGCTGAGCTATTTCGTAAAATTATAAGAAAGTAATTATGTTCACCATGGACACACATAAAATATGCTGATTTTAAAAAAGATTTGGAATTGTAAATGCGTGACATTTAGAAAAATTAATAGCAAAGAAAAAGAATCCAAAAATTTTAAAGGTGAATGAAATATGTGAAAGAAAGTTAAAATAATGCGCTAAATAATACAGCGGGAACTATGAAAGATATTTGTCATAAATTTATAAAATTTCTAAAATTAAAATAAGGTGATAAAAAAAATTTAAAAATATTCTGTCATTTTTAGGGTACCTTTTCCTCATTACTTTGCATGGATAAGTAATTCAAAAATGGAAGAAATTTATTTTCAAACAGCAGTCACTTCATCCTTGTTTGATAATTTCTTTACATAATAGCTGTGAAAAAATAAATATTTATCAAAAGTTTTAATAATTTCGCAAAATACTATATCCGCAAGAAAAAAAGAATTCTTTTTAGTTATACTCTAATAAAAGTACTCGAAAAAGGGGAGGGGGATTTTTTTAAAGCAAAATTTAAACATATACTGAATGAAGTAAGTATTAGAAAATATAACATACTATACTCAGTAGAATAAATGTTAAATTTATACGAACTGATTAAAATTCATTAAAAAAAAACTTTAGAAAACATGAGCTGTTATACAGTAGCTTATTTGTATGTTAATAACAGTTTATTTATTACCATGTATTTCCTTTGTTTGTATTCATTTATTAAATGCTTAAAAATATTTTAAGACTTTTTTTTAATTGATATTCAACTTATTGATATGCAAATTTTTAAGAATTCGAGAGAAATTGAAAAATTAAAACGGAAACTAGCAATGCCTACAAACCCCTTTTTATAAGTGAAATTGAATTTTTAAATACAAGAAACATACAATACAACACTTTTGTCAAACAACACTTAGAACTGCCAATCATTGATAGGAAAGAGGGTATGCAATGTCGTAAAAACCTCACCTGTTTTCTTCTCCTAAGTGTTCATCTTCAAGAGGTTAAGAAAAGCTGTCCTACAAATATATATTTATGACTTCCCCACTCTCCTCTGTGAACAGCTGACGAATGGGCAGTTTCGCCTAAAGACAAATCCAGACTATTCCAGTGATTCCCAATTCATTCAATCTCTGGAACCATTTGTAAACTTCGATTTCCATCGGCTACTTATCCCTTGTAAAACCAGGACTAATTCTAAGTAAGAGATAAAAATATGTGGATTTCCTGGCACTCCTGTGAAGACGCCGAGGCACCCTGGGGTGCTGTGGCGCTCGCTTTCCAAACAACTGAACTAAGCAATGAGAAAAATATAAAAATTCCTAGATACTCCCAAAGTAGGGGTCACGGATTCAAGAACAGTGATTAATTTGAAGAAATCTCTAGGAAATATGGATGTATTGACCCCTCCCCCCCAATTATTTTTTATAAATACGTTTTCGATTTAGAGGTAAATTGGAAATATCTTCATCGAATCTATATCGGTGTGGTTCATTACCTCGACTTTTATTTAGGAGATGAACTAATCTATTTGAAAGACATTAAATATATACAAGAGATATTTAGGGGTAAAATTCATCTCTTAGCTTATTGCTAATTGATAGATTTTTTCCACTATCATTAAATAACAGTCCTACTTTATAAACAAGTACGCTGCCTTCGTTCTGACGACAGAAGTAATGTTTTTACAACTGTAGAAAAACACGAAAACCCAATTATATAGCACATACAATGTTCTCAAATCTTTATTATAAATTTAGATTTGCTTATTTTACTACGAAAAAAATCGTAGCCTCTAATGCTATCCTAATAATTTAAATTTTTATTTCTCAGTGCCCTCACAGTTAAAGAAAACAGAATTGTATTTCCGCATATCTCTTTCAGACAGTTTTTCTCTTCTTATTTTCTTCTTCCCTTACCAATTTTACACTTATAGGTATGTCTGTCTCATTATTTTTCTTTAATATTTATGAGTAATAAGAGATTTTGAGAATAAACAATAACCCATTGGCGCTCATTAATTATCTAATTTTTGTGGTATGGATTGATTGTTTCATTAACGTTGAACGAAGAATCAGCACTTGGGCTATTGGAAATAGATATCATTATTTCGAACATTGGTCAAATGACGAGGACGACACTTGAACTGGAATTCCACGCACCAAACTTCCAAACCTCGCCAGTGCAAAAACTGGGAGTATCATCAGATTTAAAGTGCAGTTGCCCCTCTTTTCAGTGGATCTTTAGAGAAATATAGACTAGAGAACCCATGATTTGAGAAAAACAAGACTGACTGAGAGGAGATTGCAATTTTACCACTCGGCTACCGAGGCCAAGTTTGGCAGTAATCGAGTCATGATTACGTCAAAAATCTTTCTTATCAAACAATGGAGTGTGCTTCGTATTAAATGAAATTAAACCTCAAATTCCTAAGACAGTGTGATACTGAAATTAAGAAAATGAGATTCACTCTAGCGTCATGCTTGTCACTGAACCGTAATTTAGGAATACGGTACACATATCTTACAGATCTCGTGTAGCTTTTACAGGAATTTTAATTTAAGCCAATCCAATTTGGAATTTACGTATGTGTTTAATTCGGAAACAGACATATAACAATTTTAAAAAATAATATAATCTGTAATAAATAGACTTGACATATTGAGAAAAAAAATCGAGGATTCAGATTATAAAAAAATTCAAAAATCTCTTTTTTAATTTTGTATTATAATAAGTTTAAAGCATTCACAAATTGATACTTTTTTTGTAGTAAATAAGTGAAGTACAATAAACAAAGTTATTAATCTAAATGATTATCATGCAAATTATTAAAAACAGATTCAAGCGTTTTATGTATATAATCAGCCATTTTTAAATTTTAGGTTGTAAATTTAATTCAATAAGTTGATTCTATTTATTGAATGCACCTAAATACTCTACAAAAACAATAATCAATTATTTAAAATGATTTAAATGGTACCCTGAGATTTAATATATGTTCCCGATTCTTCTGAGCTTATCAAAATCATATTATTTGAAGGATCCATCATATCTATAGGATAGAATGAACTTTAGTTTTATAGATTATTCGACTTTGTAAATGAGAGAAAAGTGCAACGCTTTAAAATTTAAAAATTTAACACTTATTTATGTTTCGTTATGGCTCCTTATAGATGTTAATTTCTCATAATAACAATTCACAATTGAAAAGTGTGTATAAATTTTAATTGTGCCGCATTGCTAATTACAGAAATATAATGAGCAAAACGGATAAAAAACTTTAAGATAATACCCATGTTACATGCTAAAAATCCGATTTAACAAAAACCGTTCTATAACAACATCAAACTTTGATATCATTTAATATAGAACAATGAAAAAATAAGAAAAAGGGAAATGAAAAAAATTTAAATATTTTGTTGCAATTATTCTTAAATAACTTTATAACTGTTTAACTGTAAGAAACTTTTGATAACGAGATAAGATATAACTTAAAAGCGTTTGAACCTTTTTTTTTTGTCACAAATCATGCTACAATACTCGTCTTTTGTTCAATCAGTAACAATTCAAACACTATCAAATATACAGCTGAATTTTTATAGATATGTTATGAATTCCAAAAAAAGTTGTTAATTCATTCTTGCATTACAAATCATTCAACTAAATTCAATTTCTATAAAGTTTTTAATCAAATCTTTTGTATTTGAAGAAAAGAATAACATTCTTCTCTACAGATATTATCAATCAACTTTTTATAACTGTTTTCACAGATACAATTACGAGAATGTGTTAATAATCTTCCATAATTTTTTTGAAAAGACATTTCTCTTGTTGTGAATGAAATACTTCAAGAAATCAGAAAAATATTGATAAACAATGAGAAATTTTTTTAAAAGTAAAAGGTTAAAAAATGAATTACTTGAAGGAAGAAGAGAAAAAAAAAGCTAACACATAAAATTCGTTATTATAATTTGAACAATAAAATGCTTGATGTCATAAAGAATCTAAACTATTTACAAGACACTATTAGACGTGAACATATTTTTTTACAATTTTTCTTAATTGAAATATGATTATCAGTACAATTTAAATATTCGTTTGAAAATGCTTTTGTATTGTAGGAATTTTTGATTCAGTAGATTTTAATGATGTTTCTACGATAACTATTTTTTGCAGTTTCTTAAAAGAACAAAAAATGTTGAGCTCCATTATACTCTAGAATTTTCATCTATAAAATAACTAAATAATAGGTGTAGTTTAAAAATAATGTATATAGTTTAAAAATAATGTATAGAAAAAATTATACTTTTTCTGAAATGCCTGAAATAACCTTTTTAGAAGCACGACAAACATTAAAATAAGCTAAAGTTGTTATGTTTGCTATATAGCATCCAAATAAACCTTGGAAGATTTTAAAAAAAAAACTTCACATATTTCGCTTAAATGAAATTCACATTAAATTAAATTTTTTAAAAGCTTACACTGGAGATTTTTAATGTTTGTGGAGAATACGGATAACAAAGATTTTGAAAGCATAGAAATTTGCTGTATTCATAAAACAAATATATTTTCCAAAAAAGAAATCCATTGGGATCTATGATTAAACAATGTAGAAAAACAAGCTATTGATTGAAGTTCCACAAATTTTATTGAAATATTGCTTACCATTTGGATTTAAACATAAATTATACTTGAAATTATGAAGTCAAATGCTAGTTCATTGTAATATTAAATTAAATATTTTATTTTATCTTTATTAGAAGGGAATTAAACAACTGAATCCTATAAATTTGTTTTTACTTTTCTTGTGACTAATTCAATGTTTCAAAGCAAGACGCAAGTGAGGCGTTTTTCTCCAGTTTTGATCTGGAAGTTGTAATGACTCAAGGGCGAACGTATTTGTAGGTAGGTGTGTTAAGTCGAAACAATTCTGATTCGAAATTTTTGTACTTTCACACGGAGAATATATTTTCCATTTTTTAAGAAAATTATTTATAAATGATCAATCATATACTTTAAGTTTTAAAGCTGTAATTTATTGTCTTGAAATTTTATTACCAATTTGATTTTATCAGCTTTTACAACAAAGGTAAAAAAAATTTCTAGTTAAATTATCAGTAATATATTAATTAAAACACTAAAAGTAGAAATTCTAAATATGTTTGCATAATTATAAAATGGTTAAAAATATCCATGATCACAACAATAAAAATTGAGAAAATGTAAATACGAATCTGAATTGTGTATGTTATTTTTTGAAAAAATGCTTTTAAAATTCTCAGAATCAATCCTAATCAACGACATCCGTAAGGAATAGTTTATACAGTTTACATTTACAATCAAATGACGTTAATTCAAATATTGCTAACTTGAATTCAGCTTAAAGAGAACGCAATAAAATTATTTAAAAAAATAGCTAAGACATTTCGCAAAATGCTTAGTCAAATACATTCTTGTTAAATTTGACATCTATTGAATTTAAAAAAAACCCAATTTACTAAAAACAGAAACCAAATAATAAAAGTTTTACATCATCTTATTAAGAAATACCGGTGAGAAATATAAGACTATTTGTATAAATTTACAATACATGAGTAATTCTATTCAAAGGAATTAAATGGAGTATTGAAAGAGAAGAACGAAATGAAATGTTGTATTATTTCATCTAAAATGCCCCAAAATTAAATGAAGTAAGTTTATTGAATTTTATTTTCCTTGGATTCAACATTATAAATGAAATGATTTTTTCAATTTTTTCTATTGTAATTTCATATTTGAACAGTTATGAAATAAATGTAACAATTACTTTAGAATTAAAAAAATAAAGGAGAAGAGAGAAAAATAAAAACTCACTTGTAGAAATTCAGTCTATATTTTGTGTTACTATTCTCACAAATTGATAAGTGAAAGTTGGTGAAGATTTATAGCGCGAGAGCCAAATACGGCTATGCTGTGCAAAAAAAGGTGTAACTATGATTTAAATACTTGAAAAAAAAGGGGGGGATGTTGAATTGGTTGAAAAGAAGGAAAGTCGAAACATCGCTATCGTATCCCGGGGGCGCGTCACCCATGTTTACCACAGACACTAAACTCCATGGGAGAGAAAAAGAACGCTACGGTACCTCAATTATCGTGAACACAAATTGATAAGCTCTATGGCTTTCCATTTTGATTAAATAATATGTTTTCATGATTTTAATAATTATAAACTGTTTCAATTAATAAAATTGTAATTTCTATATATAATGGAATGTAATAAATATATCCTTTTCCGCGTGCATGACACACCTCCTCATCTCTAAGACATAATATCTCTTTAAATTTTTATTTTCCTTGACAGCATTTAAAATATTCACCAAGAGTGTTGTAAAAAATTTTTAAAAGAAAAACGAGCTTAAAAATGGCGAACAAAATATATTTTTTTAAGAAATATAATAATTATAAAAGATATAATCGTATTTAAAGCTTTTTTTATTTGTAGTAGAATTCGAATCTGATGTAAATAATTAATTTTTCAAAAATGCAATTAATACAAAAATATAATTGCGTTTGGAACCTTTATATATCATATCATATCATATATATATGAGAGAGTTGGTATTTTTTAAAATACTATGAATGATAAAATATACAATTGCATTTGGAACTTTTTTTTTTTTGAAAGAGAATGTAATTTTCTTAAATTCTGTCAATTATAAAATATATTTTGAATTTGGAACTTTTATATATATGAGAGAATGTATTTTTTTGTAAATACGACCATTTGCAAAATATATAATTGTATTTGAAAAATCTATTTGGAACTTTTTTTTTTATTATATATTGTGTTTTTTTTTTTTAAATAAGATGAATTACTAAATATATAACTTTATTTGGAGCTTTTTTTTTTTTTTAATTAGTGAGTGAATTTTTTTGAAATATTATCAATATAAGAAATATATTATAATTTTTTATGTAGCAGGGTTCAAAACTGATACAAATAATTCATTTTTTAAAATACAGTTATTATAAAAGGTATAATTGTATAAAAATTTTATGTAGCGGAGGAAAGCTTAATTACTCAGCTTTTTTATTGATTCTTTCTTACGTCATCGTGTGTGACGTAATGACAATTGGACGACTACCGCATTGGAATGTTAATTGCTCTGTTTGGCGATTTTGGCACGTTTCAAAAAAACCTTCAACCCCTCTAAGTGAAGATTCCCCCCAAAGATCTTTTGGTAGTGCAGTAGATAATAAAACAAGTGAAAAAAAACAATCTTGCAAAAAAAAATATATGTTTTGGTATCTACTGAATTAAAAGAATATTTTATGACAGAAAACAGCATTTGTTGTTCTAAATCTCAATAACTCAATCATTCAATAATTAACACAGAAGCATTTAAAATAGCCTGTAGCGTCCGCAAGAAGAAGCTACGAACTACTCGACTTGTGAAAAAGATTTTTTTTTATAAAACGTGAGTGCGCTATATTTGTAGTTGAAATTTATGAAGACGAGCGAATAAAGTTTATTGCTATTTGTATTTTACTGAGAATAATCCTTCTTTTGAGTTTTTTTATTTGCCTGAAATCCGTAGATCATATTTTACGGGTCAAAGAATCTGAGCATTTGAAGGAAGTTCTAAATTAATATATTGTTTTCCTAAGTGCCGATGCAAAAGCAACATAGTCCATTTTTTTTTTGAATTCTCAAAATTAGTGCGCTAAATCATTTCAGAACAATGCTACGATCATCTCTTTTAAGACCAACGTTATTGAGACGATATTCCTCTTTTATTTCATCTCTGAGCGTTAAGGAAACTTTGCGAAAAATGCCAGTAAATGACAAAATATTAGTCCAGGTGTTTATTATTTAAATTTTTACTCACAAAATTTGTTTTAATTGAGTATTATCTGTATGGGTGCTATGAATATATCTTTCAAGATTTGAAAACTCATTTGTGTAGCAACTCGGCTAGAAAATTAATACGATTTTTTTTACTGTGAAAGAATGCATTTAAATTGATTGAAATGAGTAAAGAAAATACCATACTTTTTATTTCATCTCTGTATGCTTTAAAATAGATTTTTTTTAATTGAAACTTTTTTAAAATTGTATACTATTTATTGAGGCTCAAATTGTGTACTATTTTAACAGTACCAAGTAATAGGAATAAATCTGAACTTCAATTTCACTAAAGAGTGAAATCGTCGTTCCTTCCGTAAGAGTATTTCTTTTATTTTGAATATTTTCATATAATTTTAGCTTATGTGCTGAAGAGGAAATTCAGAACAATTTCTACACTGATTAACATATTTACAATAGATGCGGTATGTAACAAGACATTAATTGTATCACTTGGATGCAAAGAAATATAAGCATAAAATCATATAAACAAGTTTTATTGTTGAAAAATTGTTATTTCTATTGATTTGTTCAATGTTAACTATGCTGACTATGAAATGAATAACATTAGGTTACTTTAAAATTTTAATTGTAATTCTTTTTTTAATCTCGCTTTATAATGTGGGATAATATACTTGTGTTTGTTACAATAGCTTATTTTTATGGTCCTGATGTAGTAAATACTTGTGCAATTTTTAAATAAAACGTTGAAAAGTTATGGTTGTATTTTATCTTCAAATTTCAATTTTTTTTTGAAAATTTAGTGCCAAATCAAGATGCATGTTATACATGTGTGCATATTCTGGTCAAGATTTTACAGTATTCAGAATTTGCTAGAAAGAATGGCTCTATTTTATTACATTTTTTAATTCAGTTGGTAATGGTAGGATATGTATTCAGCATTTAATATATTTATGCAAATAAGATGAATTTTTTTCAAAAAAAAAAAAAAAATCACCATTCAAATGAAGGGGAAATAAACTATGAAAATTACGTTCATATAATACAGTATTCTTTTTAAAAAAAGGTGTATAATTTTTAAGTATATATATATGTATATACTGGCCTCAAAAAGTTAAGGTACAACATATTTTTCCAAACTTAACATAAAAAAAAAAATGGCAGTAACAATAAAATTTGTTGTTTATATAAATGATAATAACCAACTTTAAAAATACTCTTGTAAAAATGATAGATACCGCTTTTATTTTATAGAAAAAAGGTATATGTGTATGAGAAAGAATATGCAAATATCAAGCTTTCATAAATTTGTGTGTAAGTTTTGTTGATTTTCAACTGTTGGTAGTTTTTTTGACAATAATCAGTAGAGTCTAGCTATGTCTAGGAGAAGTCATTTGCTCAATTGGTTGAGGTGACAGGGAATTGAATGGATGGAAATGGAACTGTCACAGGCTGATGCTAGTAGACGTCTCAATGTGTCTTGCAGTATGGACCAACAACTTTGAGATCAATATCAATCCAAAAATTTTGTATTCCAGAAGACATGTTTCAGGCTGACCATGAGCCACAACACCTGCTGAAGAGCATTTTCTAGCTCTTTCAACCCAAAGGAAAAGAACCACAGCTTGTTGCAGACCACTTTGCAGCATCAGGGAGAAGGCTCTTTGCTACTATGGTGCGAAGATGCCTTTAATATGCAGGTCTCTCTGCAAGATGACTAGTTGTGTGTGTCCCCCTCAATGGACTACACAGAAGGGCCAGCTTGTGTTGGACAAGAGAACATGTTTCCTAGACCAAACAGCAATGAGCTTCTGTACTCTTCACAGACAAGACCTGATTCACATTGGAAAGAGATTCAGGGCATCTGCTGATATGGTAGGAACAGCGCACTAGATGCCATCAATCCAACACTGTTGAAAGACACAGTTATTGAGGTGGTGGAGTCATGGTTTGTGCTGAAATCTCATTAGGTGGTCACACTGTCTTGCATGTGTTCCATGAATGAACTCTGACTGGTTTTAGACATCAGGATGAGATCCTTGGTCAATATATCCTCCCATATACTGGTGTTTTTGGTAATGCTTTCGTTGGGGGTAGATGATAATGCATGACCTCACCAAGCTGAGTTTGTTGAGGACTTTCTTGAGGGTCACAATGTGGAGCAAATGGAATGGTCAGCTGAATCACCAGACCTGAATCCATTAGAACATCTTTGGGACTATCTCAGCTGACAGGTTGCTGCTTTAAGTCCTCCTCCATGGTTATTATATGAGCTG
>BMAW01119770.1:0-17538 GCA_019974015.1 Nephila pilipes
TGTGTGTGTGTGTGTGTGTGTGTAATATGCAATTGAAAGTACGTGATGCAAGCCATTTTTCCTAGTGTTCCACGACAGGTTTTTTTTTAAATTTGAATCTAAATATATATTCAGTGGTGAAAATATTAAAGGTCAAAGTTAAGTGATGTATCAGAAAAGAATATGTAATATTAAAATATTGAAAAACTATTTTTTTCTATATAAGGTGATATTTCAAAATAATCTGGAAACTGTTAAAAAAATTATTTTTACTTTATTGCTTCATACACAGTGGGGAACTATAAATCAGTGTTAAATTTCTTTTGGCTCCGTTTAATAAATTAGTATCATACAATGGTAGCATCAACTGTTTAGCAAGAGGAAGCCAACATGGCGGAAAGAGGTGATGACGCGTTTTACGATGCTCTTGAAAAACAGTGCAGGATTATTGAATCAGCGCTTCAATCCAAATGCAATATGAATCAACAGATTCGGGAGGAGGCCAGGCAAGCTCTGGGTGAGTTGAAATCTTCTATTTATAAGAATTTTGAAAGAATTAAAGGTGCTAACTTTTTGGAATGTTGTAAACAAAGTCTCAAGGAAGCCATAAGTAAGCCTAGCTATGCTGAGATTGTGGCGCCATCTAGTGTTATTAAGAAGAACCCTATTCCTTCTGATTTTTGTCTGGTTGTGGACTCTGATAAGTGTTCGTCTGATGACGTTAGGAAGATGATTAAAGTTGCTATCAATCCTACAGAAGCTCAATTGGGTATTAGTAATTTAAAAAATATTGGAGGAAATAAAATATTAGTAAAATGTTTATCTGAAAATGATCGGAATCGACTTCAAACAGAAATTAAATCAAAATCACCGAAATTGAATACTTCTCTGCCGAAAAGAAGAAATCCAACCATTCTAGTGAAGCATGTTCCAAATGAAATCACTAATGAGGAACTTTTAAAAGTGATCTTTGATCAAAATTCCGAAATAACGGAATCTGATAAAAACATGAGTATGTGTAGAGTTCGTTTCACTCTCAAGAACTTTCAATTTACGAGACACGTTGTTATAGAAATACATCCCCTAGTTCGTAAATGTATTCTTCACCTACATAAGTTGAAAATCAACTGGAGTGTGTGTGAAGTGGATGATTTTCTAATCATTAATAGATGTTTTAACTGTTTGGGGTACAATCACCGAGCTTCTGAATGCGTTAAACCCATGGCCTGTTTTAACTGTTCCGAAGAACATAAAGTAAAGGATTGTTCGAAGACAAATGTTGAGGTTTGCGTAAATTGTGTCCGTTTCAATCGCAAGACGAATTCTTTACGTAAAAAAGTGAAGGTTGATCACAAACCTTTCACAGAGAGCTGTCCTAGTCATGCTTTTATGAAAATGAACACTCAATCACGAATTAATTATGGCTAAGTCAACTAAACAAGATCTGAAATGTGTTCAATTAAATCTCCACAAATCAAAATCTGCGACGCAACAGTTAATCTTGAACATGGAGAAGGAAAATATTGACTGTGCTCTAGTTCAGGAACCACACTGCTACAAAGGATCTCTCCCAGGTTTTCCAAGCAGCTATAGAATCTATCATGTTCCTGATTCTGACTGTGTTAAAGCGGCCATTATAGTACGGTCACGTGACTTTTCCACTTTTTTAGACTATAAAAATACTGATTATAATATGGTTACATTGGATGTTACTATTGGAACGTCTATGTTCACTTTTTTGTCATATTATTTTGAACCCTCAACGAATATTGATTTAGATCTTCATAAAATTAATCAAGTCTTCATGCGTAAGAATATTAATCGACTTGTCTGGAGCATGGATTCAAATGCTAAATCCGAATTATGGTTTAGTCCTTATTCAAACAGTCGTGGAAACAAACTAAGTGACTTTATTTCTTCAAACAATTTATTTGTTGTTAATGAGGACTGCGGCCCTACTTTTTGTGGAACCCAGGGATCAAGTTACATTGATGTCACAGTTTTGGGTGCAGATCTGCTCCAGGATATAACATGTTGGGGTCTTTCTGATAACGAATCCCTTTCTGATCATATGATGATAGAATTTGAATTATGCATCTCTGTTGCTTGGCGTGACCTATCAATTGCTCCTTTTAAAATTTTCAACACTAAGAAAGCAAACTGGTGTCGTTTTCGAGAGTTTTGCCTTCCTCGCATTGCTCATATTCTTAGTGCAATTGAAAATTGCACCGATGGCCCTTGCCTTAATTCTATTGTTGAAGAATTTTGTTTGATT
Source organism: Nephila pilipes (assembly GCA_019974015.1). NCBI lineage: Eukaryota > Metazoa > Arthropoda > Arachnida > Araneae > Nephilidae > Nephila > Nephila pilipes. Next base: position 2,255 of record BMAW01119770.1, read on the forward strand.
CTATTCAACGCATCTTCTTCTTCTATACCTATTAAGCACCATGGTATCCATAGGGTTCCTTGGTGGTCTATTGAAATTGGATGTATGAGAAAAAGACTTAATGCTTCCAGGCGTAGATTTCAGAGGTCTAGAAATCCAATCCTCAGAGAGATATATAAATGTAAATACATGAAATATAGAAAAGAATATAATCAAATGCTTACTACCGCTAAGTCTGATTCTTGGAAGGCATTTCTTTCGACTATTGACGTCCACAATGTTTGGAAAAAAATTTATACATACGGTGTCAAGAGAAATTTCATGAAGAAAATAGAAATAACTGGTATTCTACTAAGAAGTGGTAAGACAACTAACACTTTAGAAGAAACTATAAATGCGGTGCTGCATAAGTCTTTCCCTTCGGATCCAGTGGAGGATGATGACTCTTTGCAAAAGGAGAAACGCCAGTCAATGCTAACTGATTATAATTCCCCCCTCGATTCTCCTTTTACTTGTGATGAAGTCAACACAGCAGTTGCTATGCTTAAGTCAAATAAGTCTCCTGGTCCTGATTCTATTTCAGGTGAAATAGTCAAACAGTTTCATTCAATGTTCCCTTCTTTTCTTCACAAACTTTTCAATGTCTGTTTAAGTGTAAATACTTTTCCACGTAGTTGGAAATGTGCTCAGGTGGTGCTAATACCCAAAGGAAATGATTTTAAGACTCCTCATTTGGATAATCTTAGATGTATAAGCTTACTTCCTGTTTTGGGAAAGTGTTTGGAAAAGCTTTTCGTCAGCAGAATTTGCTGGCATCTGCGACGCGGTGACTTTCTTTCATGTGATCAGTATGGGTTTACTCCTCAGAGAAGCACCGAGGACGCTCTATTACGTCTCCAGGAGATTGTCCAAAAAGGCAAGAAAAGGAATCTCCACACAATTCTGGTATTCCTAGATATAAAAGGTGCATTTGACAATGCTTGGTGGCCTGGCATTCTACACCTCCTTCGGGAAGCGAATCTGCCGGCAAATATTTTTGCACTTGCTACTGATTTTTTAAATGACAGAGTGGCTAAAATGAAACTTGGTTCAGTTTCTGCGGTTCATCAACTAGAGAGAGGTTGCCCTCAAGGCTCAGTTTCAGGACCTACGTTTTGGAATATAATTATAAACGATCTCCTAATTAAGCTCAATATTACTGCTTGTTGTGATGCCATAGCTTTCGCAGATGATATTTTAATTTGTTTTCAAGGTAAAAATCTTCATGAAACTTTTCTACACGCTCAAGAGACTTTAAACTTTGCCTCTGAATGGTCAAAAGCTTTTAAACTGGAATTTAACCCTAATAAAACAAAGGTTATGTTCATTGAAAAAAGAAATATTTGTTATGACTCTTACCAGCTATGTCTTAATGGTATTCCTTTGACTATCGTTAAGCAAATGAAATATCTTGGTGTTATTATTGACTGTAAATTTTCATGGAAGCCCCATTTAACCTACATATCAGAGAAGTGTGAAAAGCTGCAACAGGGATTGGGCAGAGTTGCACGAAACACTTATGGCATCAATTTTAACGTGCATTCACTTATCTATAAACAAGGAATTCAACCGTTCATTATGTACGGCTCAAGGGTTTGGGGTGTTTCGTTAAAGAAGAAAATTAATTCTAAACTTTTGAGACGGATCCAAAGACGAATACTCCTTCGAGCTATTTCTGGATATCGAACTTTAAGTTATGAAGCTGTGTTTATAATTTCTGGTTTTCCGCCAATTGACATTGTTATTTTAAATGACATTGGTCTCAGAGAAAAGCTCGCAGCCTCTTCCTCTTCAGGTTATGATTGTGTTTTGCTTCCCTCTGATCTTCCCCACCCTTCAGAGAGAAATGCCATACAATTGATTGAATATAGTTCAAACTCTGAGGAAGAATTCCCTATCACGGTTTTTACTGATGGCAGTAAAATTGATGGTAGGGTGGGTTTTGGTTTTGTTGTCTTTCGGAAAGGTATTGAAGTTCAGTACTTACAATACAGAATCAGAGACGAGTGTACTGTTTATGTGGCTGAACTTTTATGCTTAAATTTCGCCATCTAGTGGATTGTTCAACAAAACTGTGTTGCTTCGAACTATTTGATCTGTTCTGATTCACTCTCATCCTTGGAAACATTAAAAAACATTTCTTCCTCGAATGATATTGTTGTTGAAATTCAACAGCATCTCAAACACCTCAAAGATCAGAACATTACTGTTTGTTTTTCTTTTGTACGTGGACATTCTGGTATTTATGGTAACGAAAGGGCTGACTTTCTGGCAAAGACTGCCACGAAGCGGGAAATTGATCTTAATGTTAATATTCCTCAATCCTATTTTAAAAAGATTACGAGGGAAAGTGTCCTGAAATCATGGAACGAAATATATATTAAATCAAATACAGCAAGCATCACGAAAAGATTTTTTCCAGACGTCAATATAAGAATGTCTTACCATCACTTCTTCACTAGCTTTAAAATTACGCAATTTCTAACAGGTCACGGTAACTTTAAAAAATACCTGAATAGATTCAATTTAAGTTCGAGTACAATTTGCAACTGCAGCGCCGGAGGTGATGAGGACATTGAGCACATTCTGTTTCTATGTTCAAAATTTGTCTCACAGAGAAATATTCTTAAATTAGCTTTGAAAAAATTAAACATTAACTGGCCTCCAAATTTTAGTAATTTAATTTCTAGTAAAAGTTATTTTGTTCTTTTTATCAAATATATTGAAGATATTTATAATCCTTCTTAATTTTTGTTTGTACATTGTTTAATCACATGTTTTTGTTGTTTTTGCCTACTGTAATATAGTGTTTTATACTTACTTCTGTAAGCCCTGTGTGATACTTAGTGGTACACAGGGACGTTGTTTGTTATTCAATAAAAAAAAAAAAAAAAAAACTGTTTAGCAACGTCATCTGTCTTCAAAATGGACATTTTTAAACCCTCTTATATATTACAACTAAATGCTTTCTTCCGTATTTATGTCAAGGAAATATGATAGTAAAGCATATGATGAATATTCAGAAATATGACTGATAACTGACACATTATTTGATGTTCCTTTACTCCTAAAACAATCCAAGAGGTTACTCAATGTGTTTCATTGTGGTTTCACGCCGCTTTTCTTCGAATAACTGATACTTTTAGTTTTTATTACCCCATTGTTGATGCGATGACCATCAAACTATTTATTTTATTTTGGTTTAATTAGTTACTTCTGTATAAAACTATTTCTAATAATTGAACATTGTGGAGAATATGGATAAGGATTTGGTTTTTTCTGGTAGAATTTCCTTTAAATGTTCCAGATTTTACAGCCGTAAGAAATATATCAAGAATTCTTATCGCAATACATTACATTTAAGACGTTTGTTTTACGTCTAAATATAATTCTAAAATAATGCATTTGTTCATGTTATTCTCCGATTCTCGCATATCTTTTTAATTGAAACTATTAGTTTGATAAGTTATAGGAATAAAAAAAATTCTACGTGCTAAATAATGCATGCTAAAATGCTAATATATTGCATTTAAAATATGCTAAATATTTCCGTTATGCTATTAAATTTAAAATATGCTAATCCGTGCATGCTAAAATATTTTTCTATTGTAATATCATGAAACTATAGCATTGCGTAAGGGAAATAGATTTTAAAATAAATATGTCTTTAATTATAACATAATGCAATGAATTGAATGGTATGAATTTTCATTAAAAGGCTGAGTTTCAAAATACAGCAATAGCTCCTTTTTCTCGTGTAACTGATCACACGCACGTTAACATAACCACAATCAGCTGCTACTAAAAATCTTAACGCAAGTAATATTATGAATACGCATTCACAGTTATGTATATACTAAGAACCCAAACTGAGATAGAACATTTTTAATTGAAGACTTTTTTCTCATCATGAATCCGCGCGACATGGACAGTGCAAGTGTAAAGTTCCATCAGTATTCTTTAGTCTCCACATTTTACTTCTTGTGAATAATTAAATAAAGTGGCAATGCGACCAGCGATATCTTGTGCACAGTTCGCAATTTTTTCACACAATACTCATAGAATAAAGTGGGATGACTCTGTTGAATAGGAGTAAAATATATATTGCGGTAATAATTTAAAAAGTTAATGATTGTATCGACATTATCGAATTGGCCCGCATTCAATGATTCTGTAGAGATCCTGATCAAAAATCCTAGTTCTACATTATAGGCAAAAAAGGATTACAAAGATAGAAAATATTACTATCACCACGGCATCCACTTTGGTGCGATCGTTACACATAGATTTCTTGTGGGCGTTATGCGTAACTATCTTCCAACCCGATATATTATAATAAAAAGCTCATCAAATATGTAGCATCCAAGGTTCATTCTCACAGGGCTTGTCCAGGTTCTTTATCTAAAAATTAAAGAAAGGAATGTTCCAGTCTGTGCAAAATAATACAAAGTCTCAAGTGAATTTCCTGTCTTCTCTACCGGTTTGTCTTCAATCCACTATAATAACACTTCTAGTGGATAAAATCTCTGTCAGCCAGAATAAAGTTCAAAGATCGCAGTTTTTACTCGGAAAGGTCCAGAAACTTTGTCCGTCACTGATGGAGCTTCAGCCATCTTTCCCACCTTCCAATAAAATGTTTTCTTGTATGTTGTATTATGCAAATACGGCATCTTCCAATTTCATTGCAGTAGGATCTCCAGGTTTCCCTTGGGAGATCAGTGCTCCTAAAGTTTCCAGATGGAATAATTTTTTCGTATGTTTCTTTAATTGATATTCATGACGAGCTCTTCTTTGAGGTTTCTCTTCATCAATCCCGTCGATGCCCGGAACATGATTCTCCTCAGATTCAAGTAAAAATAAAGATGTTGATAGAAGCATATTTTCTGGTCCTTTAACGAGTATTGAGGATTCGTCTTTAATTTTTTATTTTGATTTACTGGAATCAATGTCTTCTAAATTAATGGATTTTTCCTTTTCCTTCATTAATCCAAAGAAACCATTCACATCATGAATAGTATTTTTCGTGTCATTCACAGCAAGACATCATCTTTTAATATTCCTCCAACCTCATCTGAGATTGAATTATCTTCCAAAGGGCACATTTTTCTTATCCTTCAAAATTTCATTTTTCTTCATCTCTCATCTGAGATTTAATAGCCTTATCTTGGATCAAAAGGTATATTTTTTTATCCTTCAAAACTTCACTTCTCCGGATATCAAAACAAGATGCATGCGTACCATATCTTCCTTTTGTCTAAGCCAAAGGGGCCCCCTCCCAACATTTAGATGCTAAAATGTAGAGGCTTTTTGTGGTGGTTCTTCGGTCAATGACTCCGTTGAGATGGGAATTGTGAACCTTGACCTCTGGGGGACCATTCATAGTGTCAGCGCTGCACTGCTTCAGTTTGCGTGTTGGTTGAACAAATAATATTAATAAAATTAATATCAATATTTAGTTTAAATACAATTATTTGCCAGCAGTTTTGGGGTTATTGTAAACCACGGTTTCCCATTCACATGAAATCATCATAACGTATTTCCCATTTTACGAAATTTAATGAAAAACAGTATAATATTTTTTTTTAAAGAATTAACTATTGTGCAGTCAAAATTAAAAAAATAAAAAGAAATCATAACTTTCTTCTCCTTTATGCATATCTCTCGATTTCCATTTAACGACACAAAGCGGATTGGAAAAGACCGTCACTTCCTCTTTTTTTTTTCATACGTATTCCTTTAAAAAAGCGTCGCATCAGCATAAAGGCAAAAAAGAGGAGCACAATTATTTTCCAGCAGCCTCTGCACAAAATATCCACCTCTTCGATTCACAATGGTAAAAATATGAAAGAGAAAATAACAATAAAAAAGGACCCTTTCTACTAATGCAGAGCGCTGTTGCTGCCATCCACACCACAGACCCACCAAAAACTACCTCCTTTGTTACGATCATTAAATTCCATTCCTCGGGGAAAAGTTTTAGTTTCTTCACTTCGCCTCTTTTCATAAGTCGCCCAAAAGAGAACTTTCGATCTTTCCCTATTTTATTATTATTATTTACTTACGACTCTAAGGAGGGGAGGAGTAAAAAAAGAATAACACTATCGTCTGTTTAATTACGGATTTTATCCAGAATTTAATATCGTTGCTTTGTTCGACAAAGAAACACAATAACATGTGATAACTATACGAGATGGGAGAATATAACTTTGTAATAAAATGAATAAAAAGGAGAGAATTAAATTGAATTGAATTATTTTAACATAACCGAATAATTTACCTGTAGCAGTCTGATTTTTTTTTTTTTTTTTAATTTAGCCTCAAACGGGATTTTAAATATAGTAAAATCCAAATGATGTGCCTTCTATAGAATTGGAAAACCTCTTTTATTGATGATGGATATTATGTTATTGAAAAATCTGGAAAATACCCCCTCCGAGTTTTCCAGGAAGCTTTAAATATTAAAAATTTGAATACAGTTTATCTTCGTGAATTAAGTTCTATTTAAATGAGAAACAAATTTTTAAATAAAACTTATTAATAAAAAAACTGTTATATTTTGAAAGAAAAAAGTATGTGATTATATTCTATAAAATCTGTACATAAAAGCTACAAAAAGTATTAAATGAATATAAAGTTGAGAGGGGATTTATTATTATGGAGTATTATTTTGTAATTTCATGGTAAACAAACTTGTTGCGTTGTACAAAAATGTTTAACTTTATCGACGGCGTGTGATTTAAATTTTGAAAAAACAAACCAGCCGTTTTCGTTTATTTCTATACAGCAAGCAAATGTAAAATACGTTATTTTGAATCAAATTTAGGGGACAAAATATTCAAGTGCTGCTCTTTACTGTGATTCTAGAGTGTATAAATAATATGGATTTGAATAATGGCGATAGAAAAGGATTCCTTGCTTTAGAAGTTGTATAGCTTTCATCAACATTTATAAAAAAAATGAAGATAAATAACAAAGGGAAAGAGACAGCTTTCGCGGATTATTTATGAAAGCCAAAGATTTACGATGAATAGGATATTTTTTTTTAAATTTTATTATTAAATTAATTTGAGCTTAAACAAAAACTTGTCGCTTTTTACGGATATATAATCTTCAATACGTTGCAGAAAAGTGCTACTAATTAATTTTTTATCACATTAATGATTAAACGCTCGTTAGGCGTTTTTTTATTATTATTATTATTATTAACCCAATTTCGCTGTTGATTAATTTCCCGAAGAAACATTTAATGACCAATTTTGTTACACAATATAAATAACCAATTTTAAAATAGGTTTAAATAATGGTTTTTATTTTCGAACAAAAATAAACTTGATTTTTTTTTCCAAAAGAGAAACGCGTATATGACTAATTTTTCAGGGGAAAAATATAAATGATGATTTTTTTCTATTTTCAAATAGTTTTCCTATTAAAAAAGTTATATGTTTTTTGTTTCTTTTTTTCTAAAAAAAAAAAAGAGAACCGTATCTCAATATTAATATGAAAAAAAAAAATGTTTTCCCCCAATTAACCTGTTGGAATTAGCTTATTTTCCCGAATTTCTGATAACAATAAGATGTTTGTGAAAAATATTTTCATATCAATATAAAAATAGTTACATACATATATTGCTGCATTTAAAATGAAAAAGTTCAATGCACAGTTTTGCAAAGGACAGATTTAGCCACCTAAGGTGAGCTTTTATTATAATTATTATTAAATTACTCAATTAAAAATATAAGTATTAAGTAAACGCGGTGCAATATCGAGAAATGGACAATAGCAAACTTTTCTGATATTAAAATTATAGGAAACGACAAATTATTAAATTGATTATATTTAAACCAAATGTAAATTAAAATTAAAGCAAATGATAAACTATTAAATTGAATATATTTAGGCTAAATGTAATTAAAATTGATGCAAACAATAACAAATTGAACTGTGATTTGGTACGCTAAAACGCCCCACATAAAACAATAACCCATTGGGTGGCTAATTATGTTTACATCTCACATTTATTGTCTAATTGGAATATTTTGCTGATGTATTATTAATTGAAATGACAAAGCAATGGCATTTAGTGAAATGTAAAATTCTTGCGAGTGTTAACTTCGATCATTTATCCATTACTGAAACATTTATTAAAAATTGTATTTCAGTCCCCTAAAACACTACAAAACTATTATATTAAATGTTAATGTAAAATTGTAAAATATACGTTTCAGGAACATATTTTTTTGAATAAAACTGTTTATATCGCGGTCGTCCGCGGAAGAATAGTAATCATGGTCGCGAACTCACTGCCGGGATAGTTTAGTCGAGTTGTAGGTTCGATGTCACTAAACACTCACCGTGTAGCGGGACTGATGCACGTTAAATCTGTCTTGCTCCTAAGTCTTTCATTAGTACGGTGTGGAAGTTTGGAGATAAGAGGAACCAGCTCAGATAACGTCCACGCCACGTGGCCGAGACTCAGATTACAAGGTCAGTTGTCAAAAGCCCCGTGCAACTTCTAAGTGCGATCTTTACAAAAAATCAATCAACATTCATTTGGGGGTACTTTACTGGGATGTTTGATATGAGAACCTCGCCTTGTAAAAAGAACTGTAATCTATGTAAATTGGTATTACAATATCAGAATTACATTGAATAGGATTTAGGAGAGAAAGGGGGGATTAATGAGAGTGATAGGATCACTGTATTGGACCACGCTTTTCATTTCATTACTGTGTTTCTTGTCTTATACAACTTGTTTTCACTCAAAACGAAATATTCTAAGCCTTTATACAGGACTTGGATCCCATTACTAGAAATCGTCTTCAGTTGGATACAGTTAATTTTAAACCTACTGTTTGGTATTATTAAGACAGAAGTGAAATTCTCTATTGTATGTACTCAAGGACGCGATTAGTTGTGAGCTGCACATTAATAATACATATTTTTATATTACTTGATGTTATAATACTTGTTCATATTTGGCTGATTGTCAATAATATGTCTATTATTTATAATGACACGAAGAGACGTTTCGTTCTTATTTTAGCAAATAACAAGCACAGAATTTATAGCATCGTAATAGAATCGAATATATACCATTTGAACGGAATTAAAGTTTCTTAACAAAATGTAATCAACAAATAAATCTTAATTTTTTTTAAAAAATGCAGTAACTTCTCTTTAAACATACATTATATGGTTCAGCACATTCTACAAACCGGCGTCCATTGAATAGTTTGGTTTCAGCGTTTTTCGTGGGGACTTACGAGTTTGTTGAACATAACCTCCAGAACTTCGTCCTGTGTTTATTGTAACTTTCAGTTTTCATTTCAGCACTGTGTTTCTTGTCTTACAGTAAGTTACTTATCACGTTTGTACAGTATTACAACTGTGTACAGGCGGTGAATTATACAATAAATTCTTCTCAAAACCCAACAGGTGGTTTTTTTTTTTCCAAATTCTAATAAAACTAATGAGAGCAATCATGCGACTAGAGTAGCTCATCACTTCTTGTTTTCACTATTAACGTACTGTGTTATTTTTTCTCTCTCTCTCTTAGACTTTATCAATAAAAGAATATGAGTATTTAATTCAGGACCAATGTTTGAATTTAAATTTGGAGTTGCGACAGTTGAAAAAAATATCGTCTACATAGGTTCAGAATGCACGTAAAAAATTTAAATATATGTTTTAATAGCTTAAATTTCATCAAATAATAATAATTCTTGGGTTCTCCATTAATGCTGTATTGTTGCTCGATAATACGAAAATATCCTGCTCGATCGTAGACCCAAACGTGCTGGATTACATATCATTTACTAAATCCGAAAAGTGGTCGCGTAATCTGAGTAGTTATTGTCATTAGCGGTGTGGTTTGAGTCGAGTCGTGTGTTCGATTCCCGATGCCTCTAAAGACCCGTAGAGAGCGGCTCTTCAAATCTATCGGAGCTCAGAGTCCTCACGTTCGGCTGGTGTAGATGTTAGGACAATAGATACCAGTTCAGATGTCGCCTTGTCACTTGACGGTGGTCCGAAATGTCGGAATTATTCGCCAATAGCATTCATGTAGCTTTTAAATGTAATGTTGAGGAAGAGTCAAAGTAAAACTCAAATTCATCGTAACTGGCCCATACATATGAATATGAAAAAGTATCTCTCTGAAATTTACTCGCAAAAAAAGAAAATAAATTATGGTTTTACCTTCAAAAATTATTATGTTAAATTTATGTTAGTCGAAATCCATGTTTATATTTCATTAGAACGCCTAATCATCCTTAACGGATGCATTAACACATGGAAGTTAAAATCTTTCCTGGAGGGTAAATTCAAATTTTTAGAGTGCTATTCTCTTCTGTTTAGCCGCGTCATTCCACATCAGCAGTTCATTTTATGATGTTGCTTTGTTTCTTCACTGAACAAAGGCGTTATCTTTCCTCGTCTATTTTGTTCCTAAGTAAAATCCGTAATTTAGCAAACAATGAAAAGAGCTCCACCCCCTTCCTTATACTGAAAGTGAGTAATTATAAAATATGGAAAGACCGAAAGTATTCTCTTTTAGATGGCTGATGAAAAAAGGCTAAGTGAAGAGGATAAAAACTTCTTCCGAAGGAATTTATTGGGTTATAGTTTTTTCGGTGGTTTTCTGGTGTGGATGGTGGGAACGGAATTCTGCATTTGGAGAATGCGGTACTTTTTTTTTTTTTTATTCCCTCTTAAATATTTTTACTACTGTGAATTATTTTCTGAGATTGCTGGAGAATAATTGTGCTTCTTTTTTGCCTTTATGCTGATGCGATGTTTTTAAGAGAGTGAGAGGGGATAAGAGAAAGGAAGTAGAGCGATTTCTCTCTACGTTGTTCTTCGTATGGTCGAAAGAAAAGTACATAAAGGAGATAGCGATTGTTAAGATTTTTTTTTCTGTTGAATTCATCTTCGATCATTTTTTCTAAATATCAATCTTTTTCTTATTTCGGCTAATAGCTATTGCATTCATTATTGTTTTCGAGCAAGGAAAGCTTGACGTAGAGTAACCAAAATATATATGCATATTGGAAAAAAATATTTTCAAATCCTATGAACTATTATTAATTTTTCAATTTTTATCAATAATTTACGACTTGTGAGCTTTTTACGTTGAAGACTACTTTGTTTAATAAAACTTTTTTTTTTCTTGAAAACACTGAAAAAATTGATGCTCTTCATTTGAACCGTGTAGCCGAGGCTGATGCACGTTAAATCTGTTCGGGGTCCAAATCCTCCCTTTGGCGTGGTGTGGATGTTAGGAGATTGATGAACCAGCTCAGGTAACGTCCTCGCCACTTGGCCGAGGTTCAAAATTACGAGGTCCGTCACCAATAGCCCTCGTTTTGCTTCTTGTGCGACGTAAAAAAAACAAAAACAAAAACAAGAAAATCTTCAATTGAAAAGTGTTATTTTCAATCTTTTCTCTTTTGATGGTATTTTTAAAATCCAAAAAGAAGTTACATGTAGTCATATCCATCATTAAATGTTTGTTCTCAATTGTCGGTTCTTATAGAACATTTACTAAGAATATGAAAGTCTTAAAAATATTTTTACGATCTACTTAAGGGATTGTAAACTCGTTTATTTTTACTGATAGCTCTTTTTTATACATTATTGAAAGAAATCTAAAAAAATAATTGATATTTACTGTACACATTTTTGGTATAACTACTTTAATAATAATAATTAATGCTGTGAATGAGATATTATTATATAGTTTTTTGGGGTTTTTTTAATGGTGAGACTGAAGAGATTTCTTTATTGTTCCGTATTTCAATTTGATTTAGGTTTATTGACTTCGTCTACGAGAGTAATAGAGATGGATCATGTAATTCCGAACAACAGCCGAGAAAACAGGTTAATTTCTGAGATAGTACTTAACTCTTCTAACCCCCAACTGATGAAACTTTAAAGCTGCGTTTCATTTAATTTGCAGTAAGCCTTCTTATTCCAAATGACGTGTCTTTAATTAGAATTAAGTGTATATCTCGCAGCTTGAACTGACTGTTTCTGACTGCGAAATTCACACCATGACAACTTGGCTATTGGGATAGCAGCGTATATAGGTATATATCGTCACAGAAGTTTGTTATAATGCATGTTTAGTTACAATGAGAATTTTGTAAATTTTGTGTATTCTGTTGGGGCATAAATATTCAAATTTTATTTCCCAGATATTATGTAATTAATATTTACAAGTATACCAACATTTTTTTGTTTACTATATTAGTTAGCTATTTTGTCTACTGTATAAATCACACAGTAAAACATTTATTTAATTTTCCAAATTATAATTTAAAGCATTATTAGCCCTACTTACTCGAAAAGAAATATTCTATTATCTTGATAATTTTCTTTCTGTGCTCTTTCATTGTTTATGAACTACAGTTTTCCCCAGCTTCATCTTTTAATTAACTCGTTATTACAAGAATAATAAATACTTGGTTCCAAATACATTTAAGGATTTCGCCAAATTCCAGCAAGCAAGGCTTCAGTTACGTGTATCTCATCCAATATTAAACGATTTAAATTCAAAACAGGTTGAATCGAAATCATTTCATCGATTATGTTAAGCCATTTCGTTCTCAATGAAAAAAAGTGTGCGCAAAAGATTTTTTTTCTCCGTCGGTGAAAGTAAAGGGGCACTTCCTGAAACCGAATAAAAAGTCTTGAGCTTTTACAAATGAAAAGATCTGTAAACCTATTCTAGAGCATCTAGACGTTGACATCAAAGAGCAAATAAAGTTATTTTTTAAGAGCTCCCTCTCCCTGCTCTTGGAAACTCTTAGAAAATAAAGAAGACGGGAAAAGCTAGGAAATGCTGCTCTCCCTTTTTTTATAAAAATGCATTAGGACAAATCGTTTTGAAGTAGAAAGTACATTGTTGTTCTCTAAAAAATAGAAGAGAAAAAAAAAAGAAAAGTTTTCGAAATGTTCCCAATTTTCAAGAAACGAAGTTAATTTGAAATATCGTCAACCATCACGCAAGGCCGACATTTTCGAAGGTCACGTGCTAAAGTTGTTTTGGAGGAAGACTAGTTGCTGTGAAAAAAGATTTTCAAAAGATTAGTTACTGGAAATGTGTTGCTAAGGAAATTATTGCTACTTGAATAGGTTGAAATCGCTTTGGGAAATGTGTTGACATTTTATTTATTACATCTCATTTATTACTTGCGCTCTTCACTTTACTGGAGTCAAAATATTTTATTTGGAATAAATTTATCACTTTCTGGGAAATTCGAAAAGTTAAAACAGGATTCCCTTAACTTCGTTTCTTTAATTGGCGTTTCATTTCATCTTCATTTAACGAAACTTCTATTAAATCATTTTATAAATTGCAAATATTTTGTGGAGATGTTTAATACATTTATTTTGAATTAAAACGTATAAAACAAATTTGTAATCCATATTAAATAGAATGTTCTCGACCTTACATTTTCCTTCACTTTATAAGCTAATCTCTTACATATCCCTTAGAATGTAAAAAAATTACATTCCTTAAAGAATTTTATTAGCGTGTTGCTTTTCCTCCACTTTAATTTAATTCGACTGCTACAAAGCGAAATTGCAGCTTGATTTACCAGTTTCATTTTTTTACAATCGATAAGTCTCCATGTTTGTAAAATAGGTAAAGAAATTTTTAGGTCTTACTTTTTGAAAAAGAAAACATTTTCCAGCGCATCAAATATTTTTAAATTGTTTTTCGAATTATATTTGTACAGTAGATTTTACTTTTTAAATACGGCTAAGTAAGTGTTTTTGCTTCCACATTTTAAACATTTTAACAACAAGTTTAGATTTAAAAAAGAACTTTAAGTTATTAAAGAAGTTTATTAATCATTATTTATGTTACTTACAAATTAATCAACAAGATAAAGTTATGAAAAAGACACTCATTTTCTAATACTTCCTTATTTATGTGTGTGTGGTGTGTATGTGTGTGTGTGTGTAACGATCCTGTCGACTAAATGTAACGTATTTATTTTAACTATTGCTCAATAGTAATGAATCAGTCCATACATGGCCGAAATACTTTTAATTCCATATTGTAGCAGACTTTAGTCGGATTTCGGCCACCAAAGGCCGAAGTGAAGTTACCATACAAATATCAGATGATCATCAGAGAGAGAAGCATAAGAAGAGCAATCAGAAGAGAAGAGCGCGTTTTTCGCTGTGTTTTGCTATTTATATGAGGGAAAATTCAATTAAACGTCAAGAGTCCAAACTGTCTGAATGGAGGGATTTCCAGGGAAGATAACTATATACCTAAAGTCTGGTAGGGATCATCCCTACAGGTCTGTTCCGATGGGAAGAGAGCATAGTCAGCAAATTTTTCAAAACGCGTGATTGAATTAATTAAAAAGAATAGGAATTGTATCAGGAAATACGAATGAACATTACTTTTAAATTAGAGAATGGGCAAATTTAGTAAATTAAATTATTTAAGTGAAAAATTAATGTGAATTAAGTTAAATCATTACATATATATATAGTGTTGACGCACAGATAAAATTGCACTAAGCAGAAAATCACTACCAAATTTAAAAGTATTTATTTTAATGTTTTACTTCAAAGTTGTTTGTTATATATATATATATATATTCTGAAAATGTATTAAAGAATAATTTATAAAATATTTAAAAAGACAAAAAGCCCAAAAGAAATGTGAAAATAAATTAAAAAATAAATGAAAATATGGAACCGAGCAAGTCCAGTATTTCAAGCTGCGGACAGAATAAGCGGGGTTTAACTAGTTTCTTGGTACCAACCTTCCCCCTTTGCGACTTGGTAGGCTGAATTGGGAAATCCGAAGTACAAAAGAGTTCAATGATGAGAAATGCAAAAGAGTTCAGTGATAAAAATTGCAAAAATAAAACTTATTATTTTAAAAATTATCAACCAATCAAAATATAAAAATTACTTACAAAAATTCAAAGATTCAAATAAAAGAGTAGAAAGGTAGAATAATCTTTAAACAATCAAAATGCTTCAAGTTGTATTATATTACTTTTTTTTTATAAAAAAAAAAAAAAAAAAAAAAAAACCATGTCATCACCATAGAAATTCAAAAAAGGATTCTAGCTGTTGTTTGGTTGGTGATAAAGTGTAAAAGGATTCATTATATTGGTTGGTAATAAGTTGTTTTTTACAGTAAACTGTGTAAAAGTAAATAAAAAAAAATTCTTTAAGCTCTTCACGGCTAGACTACTAACTATATATATATGTGTGTGTGTATATATATATAT
>BMAW01119780.1:0-36371 GCA_019974015.1 Nephila pilipes
TACCTTTGGCTTCGCGGCGCCTGAAACTGTCGCTCTATTATCATTTCAAAATGTCATCTCTCCCATCTCACCCATTACAGAATATCACTACCAGCCCGTCTTTAAGGAGATTGTACAGTGCTCGTCCTTCTTTCATCCGTCCTTTTTCTGAAAGGGTGAAAGACTTCATCGAGGAACTCAGCCTACATGACTTGGGTATTCAACAAACAAATTTTATTAAATTTCCACCTTGGAATGTGCCAAGGTTTCTTTACCATAACCCCTTTGCTTTATTTAGCAAATCCAACACATGTCCCATTGTTCTCCAGAGAATCTTTGCCTTCCATCGCTGTCAGTATGAGGATTATATTCCTGTATACACGGATGGATCGAAAGGAACTGGATACGTCGGCTGTGGTGTCGTTTCGAACGACATCAGGCACAGTTACCGGCTCGACTCTTCCTGCAGTGTCTACACTGCCGAAGCAGTCGCCATCTACTGTGCCCTAAAATTAGTCGAGACATCCAGTTCTCGAAAGTTCGTTGTATATACTGACAGCAGGAGCATCCTGGAAACATTGGTACATCTGGACGATAGAAGTCATCCTATCGTGGTTGAAATTGCTGACGTTATTTGCCAGCTTTATAGCAGGGGTTATGACATAAAATTCTGCTGGATACCTAGTCATGTAGGTATTTTAGGAAATGAACAAGCGGACTCGGCTGCACGTTCGGCAACGAATCCTCTGCAGTTGGCAGTCCCATTTCAGGACTTACGACGTCACATTTTAAATCTCATTCATCAGACATGGCAGGAATCATGGAATTTACAGATAAATAACAAATTACACTCGGTGAAGCCGATTATCGGAGAATGGCCTGTATTTCCGGTGCGAAGAGCCGATGTCAGATTGACTCGCCTTCGCATTGGACATACTCGTTTTACTCACAAACATCTTTTGTTTGGAGAAGATGCTCCCGAGTGTCCTTCCTGTCATGTCCCTTATTCTATTCATCACATTTTAATTGACTGTCCGGTGTTTGATCATTATCGCCGGACTTTTTTTCAATCATCTGTTTTAAAACTTTCTGACTTGGTGGGGGAAACCCCCATCATAACTTATTTGCCTTTTTAAGATATATTGGCCTTTTACACCACATTTGATTTTTTACTTTTTATCTTTTGTGTGTTACATGTGTTAGTCTTGTTTTTTTAATAATGCCGTTAAATTTTAATCGATTTTAACAAGTGTTTGGCGCAGCATAGCCTGCTTTGGCTCTTGCGCCATTAAAATTGACTGTCACTCACTCACTCACTCAAAACAAATTTAACACAGAATTTAAACTTGATTCATCTTTTTGCCTAAAATTAAAGAAAACTTATACAATGTTCATGAAACTGAACACTTATATATTGATTTCTTATTTAAAAAAAAAAGTGGATTGAGAGATGTGTAATAATATTTATGATGAAATGGACAGTAAGGATTTTTTTTTGTTCATAAAGTATGTTTTTAGGAAGCAAGTTCAGCTTATTGATTTAAGTATATTTTATCTAACAATATCCTACGTATTATTTCACTAGTTTCTAGACCTTTAAATATTCGATGCAATATAATTGAATCCCAGGATATAGGTATTTTATCATTATCAATAAGTATTGATTTCCTCTTTTGACACTTTTTTTATTTTATTTTTGCTTTAATAATTTTTAAAAAAATATTTTTGAGAAACTTTTACTTATGATTCATGTAAATAAATACACTTCTAGGTTTATTTTAAAATTCTAACTTTTCTGTATAGATAGGAGTTCCGGTATTTAGATAATTAGTTTTCAAGGCATCAAAATTTATTTTGGGGTGCCTACGCTTTTTCAACTTAGGCTAAATTTTTTTTTAAATTTTTTTTTTCTCTTTTCGTTTGCTTTGCTTTAATGCATTCTACAATTCCTTATTTTGATTCCCTACAGTTTTAGATTTATAAAACACTTCCTTTCGTTTCCTGAATAATTTCTCATTGTGTGGATTATTATCTGAATAATTTCTCATTGTGTGGATTATTGTGTAGATTCATATCTTTTCCTTTAATATGAATCTGTTCCTGAAGCAACAGTTTAATCAATAATTCTAGAATAATTACGCTGCACCAATGTTTTAAGGCATTGTATGTATAAATGGCTTTATTTCTCATTTTTATTATTTTTCAAGAATTTTGATTTTTTCTCATTTACTTCGTTGTCTTTTTATGTCTCGTTTTTGTGTTTTTATCATAATAGGTATTTTGTATTTCTTAATTCTTTTCTTCTTGTAGTTCTCTCCTATTAATTTTTTAAAACAATCCCAGTCCGATCACTCCTTGAGATCCGGTTGGGCAACCATAGTGCAGGTAATCCGGCCGAACCCCCATAAATTTTGTAGATATTGGGGTGATGGAGTTGTTCATCCCAGATCTACGATAGTTTGCTCTACGATAGTTTGCTCCAATTTACATAATGCGGGCTGGTTGTCTAGAAGAGGTAATTTCAGTTCCATATAATGTTGTTGATGATATTGTCAAAGGATGAAGCTTTGGTAGCTACTTGTTTATTAGGAGAGATGATGAAAAGTATTTATAATAAAGTATTAATAAGTTATTAGTTCATCAGATAAAAGATAGATGGCTGCCTCTCATTTTAACCCATATTATCGATGGACTGGAACGCGCTCGGGCGTTACTTCCGACGCGGGTAGCGAGAGAAAGAAGAAAGCGGAGAAAGTGGCGGCAAAAGAGAGAGAAGCGAAACAGAGATGTCTACTCAGTTTTGTTCTAGAATGCTTTTCATGAGCATCTGACTCTTGAATCGTGAGCATCTAGCTGAGTATCAGGAGGAACTGTTTACAGTAGATTGAAAAAATAAAGTGTTAGCAATAATAATTCGATGGAAAATCACAGAGTTCGACCCCTCCATTAGAGCTGGCCTCAGCTATACTGGAATTTTCAAAACTTCACTAATTATACTTTACTTTTTAAAATAGCTAATAATACAAAATAACGCTAATAACACAATAATGAAATGAATTTCCAAAATTTCAATATTCACACATGGAGCAAAATATGTAGTCAGTTTTCATACTTCATAATATAGGAATGATAAAAATTCTGATATAAAACATAAACTAAAAAAAATCATATAAAAATGTAAATAACACAATATAATATCTGGTACACCAAAAGAAAATAGTATAGCATGAAATTAAATCAAACGAACTTCACCAAATAATAACTATGTGTGATATTTAAATGGTGTTGATAGAAAAATGTTTTATCATGTCATTTTTGTATTGACTGTATCACCTCGGTAATTTTTTTTCTTCTTCTTCTTCTTGTAAATCTTCCAATTCTCGGATTATTACTTCTTCTGCATCCTTCTTCTAGTAGCATCTTTGCTTTGTAACTCTGTTCTTCTTCTATATTTGTAAATAGCAAGCCTGGACTGGCGTATTCCTGATGAGCTTGGGCTTCTGATTACTTCTTTAAGCCATTCTTCTATCTGTTTATTTATTTCTATCTTTTGTAAATGCTAATCGGCGTGGCGATTAAAATAAACTGGTTCATCCTTCTTTAAAATTAATTCTCGTGGTAACATGGTTAGCTTCTTCTTTTCGAGCTTGTAGCTTTCTATCTATTTTTAATAAATTATTTTTTTGATCTCAAGGTCATCTTGATTCAGTTCTATAGACGTTTTCCGCTTGCATCTGCATTGAGAATGCTTGCTTTTCATATTTATCAAATTCTACATATTCTCCGTAAAGTTATTTGATGCCTCGATTCTAAAATATCTAAACCTACTGGCTACTTCGTACTTCGTTTCGTTGTAGACACTACATGCCAAGTTAGAGGAGTAGTTTTCTTCATCCATCTATTCTTGTTCGAAAGATCTATCGGGCTTTTGACTTGAGCATCACCTATGCCTGTTAAAAATTTTGTTCTTCGCTAGTTTCGTTGGATCAGAAGATTCTTCTGTTACACTATAAGCAGTAGACTGACGGTACTTCCGGTGTCGATAAGCGCAATGTTTTCTTGTTCCAAACATTATTTCCTTGGTGCGTAGATTTTCTTGACGTGGCTGGCACATGTTGCCGTTGTAAGCACTTGTTTCTCTCTATTGAAATTCGTAGTTCTCTTCGGCCAGTTTGTATTTAGCTCTTTCCTTGAATCGTTGAATTCTAAACCTGGGTAATTCGTTTGAGCGTGATTAGAAACATTTGAATTCGAATACCTTTCTCTGCCGTAGATTTCGATTTTCGATTCGTCGATTTGAGTTACGTGATTTCTTTCATGACTTCTGTGACTGGCGGATTGAGCATCGTGATGTCGATTGCCAACTAGTGGTTGCTGCAGCTTTCCACCTGATCTACCTGCTCGAACTTTCCGTGGCGATTCAAGCGGCAATTGTTCTGAGCTCTGAAATCTGTTTCCCCTAAATGCGTATTAACTGGCTTTTGACTTAATGTTCTCCTGACGTCTTCTTATGCTGAACTTTTCTGCCCTTCAATTCGGCTGGCAGGAATTTATCGTTGTCATTCGTCTAGAAAATGTTCTTAATGTCTGTAGAATTACATTTCATTTGATCACGAGATGATCAGTTTCCTTAATTCTTCAAAGATTCGATTTTTTAACCCTGATGTCCATCAATCCAAAATATGTTGCAAGTTCGTGATATCGGTCCAAGTAAGGCTATAAACTTTTTTGATGCGTGGTAAATAGCTGGCGAAACTTTTCACAGCGTTAATTTTAATCTTTTCGGTAAGTTCTTTGCATGGTCGTAGTCGTTTACTTATCTCCTCTGGTTCATGTGCGACGATGTGTAAATTTGATAAAGTCTAAAAGATATATTAATGTTCTTTTGAAATTGTTAATCGTTGCACTTGACGTTCGAATAAGACGAAATATAAGCTATCTCTTCTTTAACTTCATATTTATGGAGAGAAATCCTGGATATTTCCTTGCCTAGTAACTTCGAATGGTCATTTTTGGTTTCGTCAGCCGTTGAGTATGATTTGAGTAGATTTTCTAATTTTAATCGCTCTAACTCTAATTTTCATGTTGATCTTGTCGTCGTTTCTCTTCTTAGGGTTTTCCTAGACGCAACTTTTCTTCCAATTTCTTCACTGGTAGTGTTTCAAGGCGCAATGTTTCTTCTTTTCCCGTTGCTCTATTATACTCGTTAACAAAATTTTTTAATTGAATTCCTCATCATATTCAGTATCTTTAGTGATTAGAATGTCCTTAATTTCTTAACTGTCATTTGAAGAATCCAGAGCTTTTAGATCTAATTCTTTCGCTTCAGGATAATATATCTTCCCGCGTCCTTTAGTGGTGACATTTTTTTTAAAATTAATATGAGAATAGTTAAATAGAATCAATAAATTTGAAAGTACTCTAATCGATTTGCGTAGTAACAACAAAAGTACCGTTTTAAAATAAGTACGCTTATTATGGTGAATATCGTTTAATTAATTTCTTAAATAAATGTGGTATCAAAATATATATCGAACACAATTAATGCAGGATATTTGAAATAAATTGTGAAAATAATATTACAATTTGTTAAAGTACACCTTTTTTTTAAAAAAGAATTATTTATCATATCGAAATAATAAATCATAGTTAAAATTTCCACAAGAACTAAAACTAAACAGAAAGAATATAAATAGTCAATTGAGTTCAAAAAAAAATAATTCAGACATACAGTGAAATAATCATGAATAAAAAAAACAAAGTCTTTTATTTTGAGAATATGCTTTCAATTTGCTTAATTTGGAATTCACTAGACTATATATTTTTTTAAAAGTAATAAGTTATCATTCATTGAGAGGTGAAGGCTGGAACTGGCAGAAATTTGTTTTAACTACAATGAATATATCTCATGGAAGGGGGAGAAAAATGCCCGATTTTGAAGAGTCTAATTACTTATGCATTTTATTCGTTTCTGGCGCGAGAACGCTGACGACCAGTTTGATGCCAGCAATAATTCACACACACGATATAAAAAAAAAGACACTCCTAAATTTTGGACAAGATGACAATTTGGATATATATATATATATGTCATGCACTTAGAAAATAGTGCATTTAATTTACTTTTCATAGATATTTCTTCTTACTAATTAAAAAAAGCATTACATGACGGCACTTCATTAAGGTAGATGATTGTCGAAAAAAATAAACTTACAGTACGCAGAATCTTGCGGTGAAACTTGCACATTAATATACGCTGGATTATATATATATATGTTAAAAGTAGCAGCTCTTTCAGGAATCGACGGCCTAGGAAGCAAATAACACACACATTTAGATTATCCTTCTTTAAATAAATAACTTGATGCGAAGAAGCATTTGATGATGAAAAAACTGAGGTTCTATTTGTAAGCAGGACACACTCGTCGTCGTAGAAACTAATCGTGGTAAAATGGATGAAATACATTTTCAGAAAGGCCGTATCGTTACACTAGCTATTTTTTGCTGTAGAGGCGCCGTTTGTCACTGGACACTGGCTTCTTCACTTGCTGTAGAGCGCGTTGTCACTTTTGAACACTGGCTATTCTTGTTGTAGAAGATACATCATCGCTGGACACTGGCTATTCGTGCTGTAAAGGCATACGTCGGCATTAGCATCTGTGAAATTTTGATCTCAGGGCGGTATCAATTTTCTTTTCTTCTGTAGTTCTCTCATTAATTTTAATCGGTCGATCCTCCTTACATTTGAAGGAATCCCGACGGAGCAACTATAAATTTTGAAGTAATCGGCGAACTAAATTTTGTAGCACAGATATTGGGGGTGAGTGGAGATTGTTCTTGAATCGTTTACTCTTACGCAATGGGCTTCCGGTGGTTGTCTGAAGGGTAATTTCAGTTCATGTAATGTTGTTGATGATATTCAGGATAGAAGCTTGCAGTAGCTTTACTTGTTTATTAGGAAGATGATAGAAAATTAGTAAGTTGACAATTCATCGATGGCTGCCTCTGTTTAACATATTATCGATGATGGACGTTGGAACGCGCTCCACGACTGAAGTTTACTTCTACGACGCGGTGAAGGAGAAGAAGCGGAGAAAGTGGCGGCAAAAGAGAAAGGCAAAAGCAGAAGTGTCACTCAGTTTTGTTCTGGGATAGATGGCACTGCATGAGCTTATCACATGACTCTTGAATCGTGAGCATCTATTTGAGTATCGGAGGAACAGGCTTTGATAGATTGAAAAATAAAAATTAATTTGCTTATGTAATGGATTAAAATCCTACATATATATATATACAAGGTAAAATTCAATTATGAACACATAAAAATCACAAGAAAAAGCAATTCAAAACATTAAAGTATTTTTGAAATTTATAAAACTTTTAGGAATATGAAGATTTTTTACATAGAAAGAATACAATATAATTTAAATTGCTGTTTTAAGCTTTGGATTAAAATGTGTGGTCAAACAATTTTTATGGAACTAAATATTCACCTTCTCAACAACTTTATAATATATTTAGTGAAAGGCTTAAATAGAAATATAAAAAGGGCAATAAATTTTGGATGGCAATTCTGTACAACTTAATATATATTTTAAGTACCATAATTATTTGAATATATATATATATATATATTTGTTTATATATATATATAAATTTTAAATTAAAGATTTTTTTTATTTGTTTTATACAATCATTTCCTTACTAAATATATGCTATTTTCCTTCTTATTTCTAGCTCAAAAACAAAAAATTTAAAAATGTTTTTGCCCTAAGATATATATATATATATACATAGAAATATTCTTATTATATCCTATGAGTCGAAAATTACACTTGTAAACCGCAAATTAAGGCAATTATAATCACTATTATTTGCATTAAATTGTAAAATTCATAATATTATAGTATTATATTTCTTTCGTTATTGTCGATCTCATAAGTAATATGTTTAACTGCTTCAAGTTTGTCATTTCAGTTTCCAGGCAATCAAATTCTTTTCAGAAGATTAACTACATATGTGACTTCATAAAGTCACATATGCAGTTATCCAAATCCTGAAATTTATTAAATATGTTAATTCAGAAACAATTTTCAAAGACTTAAATTTTTGTATTACGTTTTCAATTGCGTACTTTGTTTTATCGTTTTAAATTTTATTTAAATGATTGCTTTTGGAGTAAATTGTTGGAATCTTTTCTTGCAACAGTGAGAATTTTCAGTACAAGATATTTGAAATGGTCTTTAGAGAGAATAACTAATGAATATAAAATTTATCCTTAATTATCTAGGGAATTCAAAATGTTGAATCCCTCAAAAAAATGAGCAATCCCTCAAAAAATACCAGTATGATGGTAGCAGCTAATTGTGTCAAATCAAAATGATAGAAAAACTTCTAAAGCTCATTTTGAAGAAACCAACCAGAGTGTTGAGAAAGGTTTTTAATTTTCTTTTTTTAAATAGACGCCACGTCTCTAGAATTCAATGTGCATTCAGGTAAAAATAAAATATAGGTCTCTATACATGATTTCCCTGTTTACCAAACAACTATTTCAATTCAATACGATAAGAATATGGGTTAAGTAAATTAGCTAGTAGACAACTTAAATGTATTGAAACTAATTATTTAAAATTGTTTAAGCACTCATTTAAGCCCAAATGATATGTCTAGTGTCGTAAATTAATTTTGAATCAGAATAGCTAATCTTAAATTTGCAGGTGTGTTAGCAAGTCTATTATTCTATACTCAGTCTTAAAACAACATCATAACATGAGGGTTATTCAGTAAAACCTTAGATATTCCAAGAGATGGTGCTCGTAGCATCAAAAATTGTTTGTTTTTATTAGGCATCATGACTCACTGGACAACTGTCTATGTTTCAGTTATTCGTATTAATGATCATAATGCCTTTCGCCCATAAAAAAATTCTACGTTATAACTTTTCAGACCGATGAGACTATCTTTGCTGTTTTTGGAAAAGATTCACATGAAGCAACCCATTAATTCGATTGTTTATTGCTTCCAGCGTATAATGCGGAATCAAGGTCTCACCGACGGTGACAACTCGACTCGTAAGCAATCAAGTTTTGATCTGGCAACAAATTACTTCCAAATTAAAACTAACTTATGAATCAATGTCCAATTTGTTTCGGCTCCGGTTAATAGATGGAAGCACCCAATGGTTAATACAATTTGTGGCGACATAGTTTTCCTATTCGCCTCTTGTGGCATAACTAAACCAAATATATTAACACTAAGAAGTCAGTAACTTACACAAGAAGACGCTAGACAAATCTCACGCACAATATTTATTCCACCGATTTGTACTATAATGACAAATGGACACCTGCTCTCCAAGGTAACACCCTATATATATTCACCCGTCCCACTAATACCGAATCAAGATTATCTTTCCACAATTTTCCCTTTTGAAGTTACCTTGATTCTTGGCTAGTCACGATCGCTCTCACCTGTAGCCACTCTTGATCTCGTCTACCACCTGTAAGGCATATACTCAACGCTAGTGACACTCAACCTCCATCGTGCGACTCTCACTTTTTTTATATACTTTCCTATCTACACCACTTCACTTTATTTCTACCTGCCTCTAATTTAACTAATGACGTTTCATTTTGGTTGGGGAGAAATTGCTTAATTCGTGCAATCAATCTTAATTAAAGTCCCCAAGGTTAGTAAAGAGAAAACCGCAAATAGCTCAACGTCACAAATTTACCTCAATGATGCCCAATGTCTTCAAATACAAGTACTTTTGAATACTCTTGTAATGAGAACAATCCACCCCTATTAGAAGATATTCAGTTTTCAGAAAAAATTAGAAATTTAAATCATAAACTCCAGGCCATCTTGAGTGTAACAATTTTTTTAGTATTAATATGAGATAGGCCATCTGCTATTACATTAGAGTTCAAATTATTTTAAATATTTTAACTCAATGCTCCTTACCAAATTTTATTAAACACTACTAATTATATAAGTTCGAGAATATACAAACAGGCAAATTTTTGCATTTATTCCTATTACGAAGGAAGTGTTCATTAAATGTTAAAATAACAATTAGAATTTTTAAGACCGTTTTTCACACTTGATATTTTCTTCATTTAGATAATCTACTAAGTTTTTGGTGAATATAAAGGTGCGTTTTACGTGGTTTTATGTGTTTTTTTATTATTTAATTTTTAATGGTTTATTATTTACCATGAAGAAAAAAAATTATAATATTATAAAAATATTTTTTTCTACTATATCATATTGATAACGTATAGTGACCACAAATTCCCTGTAATTCTTTTATAGTTTTGATAGTAGTTGGATACTTTTTTTTATGTGTTTAACAACAAAGAAAGGCAAATCAACTGAATTGCAAAAATTCGACAGTGTTTTTCGACAGTTTTATTTAAATTAGTAAAAATATTTTTAATCCAAAAACATTTGAAAAACGGATGAACAAATTCAAGGAATTATATAGTAACATAACGTTTTATGTTCAAGTCGGTTTATTTTCCTTTTCGAAATCAAAGACAAAGAAAATCACTGTTATTCGAAACTTTAATGAAGTAGTATGGAAGCTCAAGATTTCTAAGTTTAAACCTCCCTTATGTGTTATGAAATACTTTATCACAATATATAAATTATAGGTTAAACGATGCAAGTAAATAAAACATTTTCTCTTCCATGTCAACTTACAAAAATACGTTATCATGATATTTGTGAACTGTAGAGCGAGAAAAGAAATTCTATACTTCCCATTTTCACTAAATCATTGTGGAACAAAGCCAAAGGCTGTAGGCAAACAAACATCTTTCAAAATGTCGAAAGTTTCTTCACACACACATTGTAACTTCTGATAAAAAATACGTATAGTTCGAATAAAGTAGATGGTGTTAAAGCAAGGAAGGACCAACTTTACAAATTTTAGACACATAAAAGGCATGCAGTATAAGAAATATTTTTAAACGTTGTCAGTATATTTTCAAATATGTTTTACGCGTTCCTTTTTATGTAATATTTTATGTACGATCTTTTGTGTAAGATATAAAATAAAATCAATTAAAATGGATAATATCAATAAGAATTAATTTTTTAAAAAATGTAACAAATGCCCCAATAGATATTAAATCATTACATTACAAGAAATACGTTCATATGGCATAAACAATTTTATTAAATTATAGTTTGACCTCTACAGTGTTTTTCTTTTCAAAACTAACACTCAGGGGAACTTTAAATTAATTTTCTTGCAATCGATACAGCCGCGATACCCTAGGGGTCAGGGTCTTGTACTCGTGGGTCCAGTCGTGGGTTCGAGTCTTGATATCATGAAAGATCAGCCATGTAGCCGAAGCTGATGCACACTAAATCAGTCAGGACCCAAAATCCTCCCATTAGCGTGTTGTTGAAATTAGGAGAAGAGGTGCCAGCTCAGGTGTCGACCTCGTCACATGACCGGGGTTCGAAATTGCGAGGTCCACAGCTAGTAGCCTTCGTGTTGCTTCTAGTGCGGCGTTAAGAAAAACAATCAATCGATAACAATTTGGAAAAAAAATTAAGATTCTAAAATGAGTTTCGATTTTGTGTATCTGGTTACCACGACATATACAAGAGGCTAATCAAAGAACCATCGTCGCAAAAATTGATTATCGACTACATTGTCATACCAAAAATGTCAACTCTGAATAATTACTATGGGTAGCATCTTTTCAAGTGTTGAAACTGATTTCGAACCAGTTTTTCACAGTAAAATTCACATTCTTGATTGCCAAGAATAATTTTTATAGGTATATTTTGAAATTTTCTTAAATGTAATATTTAAGGTATCCGTACACCTCAGGAGGAAAGTTTTGAAATACATTGATATTTGCTTCAAAATATTTTTAATGTTAAATATAACCTAAAATATGAAAAAAACATTTAATAACTTGCTTTTAATTTAAAAAAAAAATTGGAGTGGAAAACATGGGGAAAATAGTACATAATTGATAATCAGAATAACGCTCATAACTCAAAATTAAACAAAAATATCCTTATTCTGTAAATTTTATCTTATTCATCGAACAGTTTTTAGAGATGGTACTACTTTCATGATAAAACTCATATTACTACAATTTGTATTGTTTTTCGAGTAAAATAGCAATGAAAAATCAAAAATAAGTTATATCAATACATGCTTTACACCTTTGTTACAAAAGACATATCAATTTTACAACCATGAAAGTTGTAGTAGGGGTTCTTATAAAATACATAAGGAATATACTTGCAAAATTTAAATTAGTTTGGTTCATAACTTTTTTTTGATATCTACGCTACCATATGTAAATATGTCGGGAAAACTCATTTTGAGAAAAATCAAAAACAAACTTTCAAATGCAAATAAAAATTAGCTACCGAGTAAAATTCAAATCCATGTAACATAAGTTCTAAATAAGGTATAAGCAAAATTCAAACACTATTAGAAACAAAAAAGTTTAAATTTTAACCTGACATTAAATTTAGAAAATCGAAAATTTCAACAAAAATAACGTGTTTTAAAGGTGTATGGATACCCTAATGTAAGAGTAAATAAACATTTAAAAATGTTCCTCTGGGATATTAATTTTTGCTTTGTTTTCAAACCAATAACTAGCAACATTGGGCCAATTTTGAGTTATATCTTCTGTATTAAATCTTTTTTATACGATCCATATTAACGACAGAATTTTTTTTTAAAAAAAATGTGTTGCTAATGATATATTTTATGGGTACTTAGGAAATTTCAAAATATTCTTTATACCTATTAATTTTTGCAGTCTCTATCGCAAGCACAAAGGCAAGTTTGAGTGTATATTAAAATGTATAGAATAAAAGTCATATTTTTAATAGGGATAAATTTATGTTTTACACTTAAAAATTGGTATTTTGTTATTTATAATGAAAATCTAGGAAACATTATATAATTTGTTTAAGCATAAAACTTGTTACAAAAAATTATAAAACTATTTAAATATAATTTGTAATAAGAAACAAAGGAATATACAATAACTATCACCGAAAATATGTATGGAAAATAATGTTATCAGAAGCACAGAACGTGACTTCCTGTGATGTAATACACGCCATAGTTATGCATAGCGGAGAAGAAATCTTAGCGAAAATTGAGGGAGAAATTAAAAAACTCTTTACACTATACAATTATGTACATATTAAATTTTTTATATGCAGAAAGTTTTTGCACTTTTTTTAAATAACGAATTTCAAAATCTTACAATGAACTTATTGAATGCGAATTTTTTTCTCTAATCAGAATGTAACACATCGATCAATAACTCCCGAGACTAACCCAGAGATGGCGCTCGTAGTAAACCAGTAACCAGGTCTTTCTAGAGTACTAACCTTTGCTTGAAACGTGTCAAAATTTTAAGTCGATCGGACCAGGAAAAAGGTTTTTTGAAGTGAAGTGAAAAAGGTTTTTTCCAAGTGGGTGCCGCGATTGCTTTCGATGGAACAAAAACAGCAACGAGTCGATGATTCAGAAAGCTGTTTATCGCTATTTACTCGCAACAAAAAAGATTTCTTGCGGGAAAAAAAAAAAAAAAAAAAAAGATTTGGAAAAGCGTTGGAACGATTGTATCACCCTAAAAGGTGTTATGTTGATGAATAAAAAAAAATTTTGCAAAAAAAATGTTGTTTTCAATTTTAGACTCGGGAGTTATTGATCGATGTGTTATAGATCGTATTAGGTCTAATATTGTTGAATACTGTAAATACTTCATTGTTAATACAATATATTTTACTTAGAAATTTTAAATGTACGAAAACATCTTGTGCGCAGTACACCAGTATATTTCGGAGGAACGAAATCACTCACAAAACGTGAACTTTGATGTATAAAAATTTGAAATTATTACGCATGAGAAATTGGTTATTTTAGGGAGTAAAAAAGTAAATACGTGTGTTTTGAATGAAAGCATTATATCAGTGTCACATATGTGCTACAGTAAAAATTTAGCGCAATTTGTTGAAAATATTTTTTAATATTAGAATTTTCAATTACTAGTAGGTTGTCATTGTTAAAGGATTCATTCGAAATAGAATCTTAATTCTACTACAGAGAATATTCATATAAATAGCCGTAATGATCTTCAAAGTCTTTGAGAATAGTCAGAATCAGTACCAGACTGCACCGTCGTTTCACATAATATGCTCAAAATTATGTGCAGTGATTGCAGAATATTCCTTATAGATCACTAACATTAAATTTTAAAAGCCCTTATGCGAATTTCGATAAATCGCTTCGAGGTTCACATGCTCATTATCCATAGTTTCCATGTACCAAATTTCATGATCTGTGTTTTTCCATTTTTGCGTTTCCATTTCAACTCACAAAAATACTTTCTTAAAATATATAAATAAATAGATTTGACCTAGAACAAAACCTAATGACGATCCGTCATTTTTAACCTTATTTAAAAAATTCAAATTGCTTTAAGAAACTAAATAAAATGCCCTTTTTTTGAGCAGAAAAAGTTTGGTAAAAAACTTTTATCTCCTGAAAGAATGGGAAAATGATAGGGAGGGAGTAATCCTCGAAAAATATCACCAAAAACAATTTTTTCTCCAGAATATGCCTACGACTCATCCACACATCGGGGAACCACCCTAAGAACTTTTGGAGTGATATGGTCGACGGAAAAAACAAACAAACTTTCAAATTTATATATAAGATAAAACAGTTATGTAAAATATTTATTGTTGCATTAATTTTAAACTTTTTAATCCCATAATCTATATAAAACAACTGACAGATTCTTAAGGCGTATGAAATATATTTAACTGCTATTTTAAGTGTTAAACTGCACCCTTGTAACCGTACAATATACAATAATTATACAGTCAGTTTGATGAGTTATTACTACTTAATCCATATAAATATATAAGTAGGAGTTTCAATTTCAAATGGAATTGTTGCAAAATTCCCTTTTAGATAACGATGTAAATGTTAACGGTTTTAAAAGTATAGTATATATAATTACTCATGTCAAAAATTGAAATATATTTCTACTTGTTTGAACTACTCATTCCTTTCGGAGTAAATCTAAATTTTTATTTGAGAATCTCTATCAAAAACAATACAATTCATTTATAACAGGAAAGCAACACACAAACATAAGAATACAGGGTAGCACATAATAATACGCGAAATACATGGTAGAACATAAGAATACATGGTAACATCACACACACAATTCAAAGTTTGCCAAACTGAATACAGCAATTCAAATCAAGTAATCATAAAACCTTATTAGCTCATACACTTTACATACACTTACTCATACACTCTACACAATGTTTCATATATATATATATATATATATATATATATCACCTGTCAAATTGCTTACTAGATCTTTCTCGGCTTGTTTAGCGGCACTCAATTTTGCTGCAAAATTTGGTTACTTGGCAACTTTTGGCTGTCAAACGTGTCAAAGTCATCCGTACCTATTCAGCAATACTAACTGGCATTTTCTTCCCTTGACTGAAAAATAGTCATTCTAGCCTCCATTATTGTTTCGTCGAAAAGAAAACAAATTCCAGTGAGAATTTATAGAAGATTGATTTATATAAATCAACGGCGTTCTAGAGATAGTAAAGAACTATAATCGATGAACTTCCTAATTTCGAACAAATAGAGCTTACTGTTTCGACTATATTCCGCGCCACAGCATAGAAAAGCCACTATTCTAATTTCAATAAAACATTCAGAAGTTTCTTTAAAGAAATAAAGACTCAATTCAAATGCTGAACATGAGTCTTTTAAGCCCTTATATAATTCCATTCTTAGAATTAAACATTATTGTTGAAAATTATAGTCTTGCTAAAAAAAATTATAATTTTAATTTGATATTGATTATTAGGTGATATATATTTATAATTATTTGAAACATTGTGCTTGCACATGAATTTTTAACAGAAAAAGCAACAAGAATAACTTCCTTTAGAAAGAAAAAGACAAGGAGATTATTTCTACATTCATACTGAAAGATATAAAAAGTAATATTGTTTCACTAGAAAAAAAATATTTTTTCCTCATGGAAAAATTATTAGATTAGGATTTGTGGTTGAAGAATGTACTTGACGTGGAAGATGTTTTTCCGATAAGCAGAAATCAAATTTATTTCAGTTTTCTAAGATAATTTATTTGTTTCTTCTAATAATATTTATCATCTGTGCTAGATAAATCAATATACTTATTTGACTAACTTGTCACTTCTATAAGACTTGTTTTCGAGAGAATTTTTCACACAATTGATTCATTCTAGTAATTTTTTATGCTTAGGGCAAATTTTCTACATGAACGAATCGATTTTTTATGTATAGATTTTTTGAAAAGGAAACTTTTTTAATTCATTTTATGGAAAAGATTAATTAATCATTAATCTTATTTATAATCATTGGCCCTTAATAAGTTGATGGGGAGAGATTTACGCACACATACATATAATATCCAAATACAAGAATAATACTAACAAATTGAAGAAGTAAGCATTAAAATTCAGACTTTTTTGAAGTATAAATTATTACACATTAATTATCTAATTAATATATGCTAACTGCTTTACCTAAATATTCTAACCGCAATTATTAAATTACAAAAATATGATAAAAGGAAGCTATGTTATGAACTCTTTTTGTGTAAAAAAATGTCAAGAAAAACATAGTATTTAAAATATTTCAAATAATCAACTATGAAGAGAAAAATATTAACTCCTTACTGTTTTTGTAAGTTTTCGAAACAAATATCATTTATTGATGCACTTACTCTTCACCGATTACTTTGCATTCGAGCCTCTGGTTTGAATTATGATTCCATTCAAGACCCATTTTGTAGAAAACTAAAAGTTGTTTTACATTAAATAGGATTAAATCTTAAAGTCCTCACACGATGTCTTGTAAAAATAAGAAAAGAGATTCACCAATTAAATTGAATTATTCATCATCTAACCGTTGTTAAAATAATATTGAGAAATTTACGAAATTCTATTATTAACCATCGAACATTAAAGCAGTGAGATCAGACTCTAAGCGAAATCAGTCTATATGACAATCCCTCGCGTTGCTTTAGAGAAGGCCTGACCAACCCACGGGATTCATGTGGCCCGCCCAGTGTCACCCTGCAGCTCGGAGAATTGGGTCATACGAACAAATATTTACTTTTATTTTACATCAAAGTACCATTTCGCCATTAGTAGTTCTTATCATATACCTTTACTACGGGGATATCTCAGTTCATTCACTCAACTATCGTCACAGTTTTTCTTCTTTATTCTTGTTCAGAAATAATACTTGCAAAGTTACGGTGGGTGGACTATCTCGTACAAGTAGGTGATACACAATTCGTACCTAACCAGAAAACCAACTTATGAGTACAGGTGTTCATCACTAGATGCGGGAGGGAATGCGACGCTCGGATCATTCCAAATCGCAGCAACCGGTCTCTCTGCAGCAAGCCTAATATATTTCACCCGAAAGTATATGGCTCCAGACAGACTGAACTTCTCGGTGTCTTTGGATCGCTAAAAATTCACCACCAGTATTGTGTTGTAACTGCATAAATTTTTTTTTAAAATTAAACCTCACACAAATACAGTTAATTCAACAATATACAATTTCCGTTAATTTGTTGCAGAATGTTCTTTATTTCTACAACAGGGATAGAATGGATAAGTCGCTTCCTGCGAGTTGAAAAATAGCAGAAGCTTTTGACGTGAAAATAGAATTGGCGTTGAAGGAGCCAAAATTAAAAAGGTGAAAATACTCAAACGCACCATGCGGCCCGACGGAATAAAATACGTTCTTAAAGCGGCTCGTAAAGTCTTTAATGTTGGACAGACCTGCTTTACAGCAAAGCGCATAAGGCAAACAAAAAAAATTTAAATTCGTTTTCAGTTGATTAAATAAAATAGTCATATCCCGTTACCACGCGGTAGTAGGAGTCCATAGCTATTAAACCGCGCGTAAAATAAGCAGCGAGCTAAGTGAAAAGTGAGAAACAGCATTAATATAAACTGGGAGATAACATCGTATGTAACACAACACCAAATTTTTATATGAAAATAGTTGGAAACCAGATGCATTTATTTGTATTCTTATTTATTTATTATTCTTATTATTTTTATTTATTTATTCTTAATTATTTTTTAATTCGTTTGTTATTATTTATTTTTTTTTAAATCTTTTTATTTATTTACTATTTATTATTCATTATAATTTAATAAGAAGAGTTGTTACATTCAATCACTTTAATCTCGAATTCAGCGAAAGTTAATATTTTAACGAGAATTTATTAGTCAAGAAATATTGCATTATATTTGGACAAATAATCGCTCATAATCAGAAAAATTATATCGAAAATACCTAAATTTCTGCTTGCCTCTCCCCCTTTCAATAGACTGATTGTGTATTAACGTCGCACTGAGAAGCGAATAATTTCTACTTCTTCCTTAAATCTAGACTATTTTATCTACTTGAATACGAAGAAAAATGCAATCGAATGAGAATCAACGGAATTGTGTTTTCTCCTCAATTTTTGAAAATATTTTAAACTATTTTAACGACAATATAAAACGAAAGCGCATGAATAAAGTAGAGGTAAAAATACTTTTAAAAATGGGTAAAAATTGAAATTTTACATACAAGCACCTTCAATATTTCTTGTACATTTTTACATATAAATTAGTTTAGATCTGAGATAGAAAATAAAAGAATTCTATAGGATTAACATTAAGTTCACGAAATCAAAATGGCCGATAGATAGTAGCCTTAAGTGATTCAAAGTGTTTCTTACGAGTTACTAACCTGCAGTTCAAATTAGATTATAATAAATTATGTTTGAAAATATTATAGATTTTACCTTTATTAAGGTCCTAATTATTTCGAAAGAATCAAATTAAAGATATAGAAAATGCTCCCTTGTATATTTTATGTGTAAAATTTTAATTATTACTATGAAATAACATATATACCTGTAAATTAATTGAACCCTTACATAAAGTTAAAAATTGTAGCTATTCATGTAGATTTAATTAATTTATGGACGCCATAGATTGAAACAACTCACTGTATCGTAATGTTTCATTTATTATCTTGGATTATCATAATGTTTTAATTATTACAAAAAAATATATAATTCTTATAGAAACTTAATTCCTATTTATTGTTTTTAAATCATCTCACCATCCAGAGTTATGAATTTATCCTAGAATTTTTTACCTTTCTAAAGTCGCCATTGCAGAACATCGCACATTTTGAACTGTATCTTTGCCATACTCCGGATTTCTTCGATCTACAGCTTCCTGAAACCAAACAAATCTACACGAATAGCTGTAATTTATGGCATAATGTACATAAGGACGAATCAAAAGGCAGGTTACATTATATTCAGATATTACGGTCTTATCTTTTACTGATAATAAAAACTTTATTGTATCCTTCAGAGTCTCTTAAATATTAATATTTTGATTTGTTTTATTTTCATCCCTTGCTCAAATATTTTTGTCCTTTAAAAAAGTACAAATTCTTTGAATACGTATAAAAAGATAATTGTTTGAGATTAAAAGGTGATTTTATTAGGCTTTTAAGAAACTTAAAATTCTTTGCATGTGAATTTCTATAAAAGTTGCTACAATACACAACACTTATCCATTATTTTCAACCAAATCAAGAAGAAATGCAATTTTGTAAGATATTCCATGATCAAAACACGCAAACATGATTTTCCTT
Source organism: Nephila pilipes (assembly GCA_019974015.1). Lineage (NCBI taxonomy): Eukaryota > Metazoa > Arthropoda > Arachnida > Araneae > Nephilidae > Nephila > Nephila pilipes. The sequence goes on from BMAW01119780.1 coordinate 19,753, forward strand.
TCTGAAAAAGGTGAAATAGCATGTGAAAAAAACACAAGATGCTTTAAAAAGAATCCTTACTCTTATGAATAATTTTTCCTACTCACAGACACTGCCAGCCAAAAACTTTGAAAATATTTTTAAAAAAATGCTAGTAGTCTTAAAAATTTGAGATATCTTTGTTAACCAAACATATCTTTATATCACACATGTTACTGTATTGAAACGTAATCCAGTTATTTTTTACCAGCTATTTCAATTATTTCTTAGTAATAATTAAAACTTTGCGATATCACCTCGTGTAAAATTTTTAAATGCATTTAAAATGTCACAAAAGCTTTCATTTCTTTCCCTCCTTCTTTAGAATTCAATATATTACATAGCTATATGCGGGCAAGATGAGTTATTTAGCACGCTACCATATCCAGCATTTTATAATAGAACTTGCTTCTGACACATTTTACATATTTTTAGCATGTATGCGTCAAAAATTTGTTACAGTCGAATTTATCTTGCGCTATATTTCTATATTTTCAAGAATATGAAGTTATAAAATTTTTAAGACGCTCATAAATTCAAAGGAATAAGTTTTAAAACTTTTTCCGAAACAGCCGTTATACAACCCCTGTTTAGAAAACATTTGTTTTTAAATATTTAAATGAATTCCGAGGAAAAAGGAGTTTTATTTATGGCAAAAGACGAGGCTTGAGAAAAAATATGTAACTCGTTAAATTATTTACTTCAATACATAAAGATGTTGTACACCATTTTTGAAAACAAAATATTCCGAACTATAGTCAATTTTGGCAGTCAAATTCATTGTTTCCAAGTAAAAATGGTTAGAATTGGTTGTGTGTGAATACTAAATACGTAGATGAACTGTAACCTTGAGTAGAATGACCATGGAACAAAAAGTATCCTTAAAACACAATCTTATACGAATCTCGTTTACCATGACTCTTTTCCTATATTATGCTGAGAAAGTTAGAAGAAGAAGGGGAGCGGACTCTCAGATTTCCTCCTCGTCACTTGATCATGGAATAATTTTATGCGGTATGTCATCAATAATCCTCATATAACATCTAATTCAATTTTAATTCTTCTAGTTACAGTTGACCAAACAGTTGTTTTTCTAAATCGTTACAATTTATATACAATGAACATTCTTCAACCCTACTCATTCGAACCAGAATATCGAACGTAAATGCAGTTTTAACTGGGATATATATCAAAAATAAATCTCGATAAATAAAAATTTAAGTTAATAAATCTTATATTTAATATATTTATGTACATTTTGATCCTGCTTAGACGATACCAAAAATATCTCGTCATTCTAGCAAATATTAAAGTAAATTCAAACATTCAATACTAATTTAACTAATTGAATATTCTTTTTAGATATAAAAAAAAACACGCAACACAAAAGAAAAAGCAATACAGTACAATGATAATTAAAATAATTTGTAAGGAGATTCTGTAGTCACACATGTTTATGATGATTTGTTTTATTAGCATCTGAAGATATCTATGGGGTCTCGAACACGATTTATTGCACAGTACACTGGACGCAAACAATTGTAATATTGTACTAACGTAGTGGCCACGGTAATTTAATGATCAAGGTCACGGACTCATGACCGGAGGTTTTTGTTTAGTCGTGGGTTCGATGCTTCCATGCCTTTAAAGGCCCACTGTGTAGACAGAGCTGAATCACGCAAAATATGTCGAAGCTCAAAGTCCTCTCATTGCTATAGAAATTAAGTGATTGAGGTGCAAGCTCAAGTGTCATCCTCGTCACTTGACCGAGGTTTAAAATTATGAAGTCACCAATTAACCTCGTCTTGCTTCTAGTGAGACGTTAATAAAACCAATCAATCAAAAATTGTTCTTACTTGATGTAAAAAGCCCTTCTAGAAAACTACAAAAAAATACTGTACTATAATGAAAACTCACAGTACGATAAATACTGAATGGAGCTCTGGGTCGTGACTTTGATGTCAAGATTAACCAATTCCCTAAGTCACACGATAAACTCTGAAAGCTACTAGAGCTGCATACAGAATGTCTCTAGACATTGGCTACTGAATTAGAGAGATACTACTGCAATTATTATAGAGATATATGAGTTTCTTAGTTTTAATTTTGATGTCCTGTTTTTAAAGAAATAACTCTTAATTAGAGATACGTATATCCTTAAGAGTATGGGATAAATTCTAAAAACAATCATTTTCAGAGAAATTTATTTATTATCAGTTCCTTACTAAATACAAGCAACAACAAAGTTCAAATTGTAGTCAACATATTTTTCAATAAAAAATTATAACCGAAGTACAGTACTCTTTAATGCACATTTGATGGTTCGACACATTCCGCAGAACTCACCAATCAAGTCAATCGCTTTTTTGATTTTTAGGGGATTTTTTAGACCTTTCCCACGATGTCGAGAAGCAGAGCTGCTCGCATTTTCCTCCAGTTTTTATCATAATTATCAGTTTCCATTTCAATGCATTTTTTTCGTGGTTTACATATGACGTTTTCACAACATTACAACTCTGTACGTGCAGGGTACTAAAATGTAAATTGCTGCCGAAGGGATTAAAGATCAATCAACATCATACAGCAGGTGTTCTTCAAGTACTAATAAAACAAACAAGTGTAAGATATGAATGAGTAGAGATCTTCCTAATTTGTTTTAACTCTATGATTGTAATGTGTTAATTGATATTTTATTCTGCATTTCAAATCAAAACAAGAATATTCAATTAGAATAATGTTCAATGTTTGAATTTATTTTTGTTGTAGCTAGAAAGAGACGAAGCACTTTATCAGGTATTATATTGGTACGAACTTGAGTTGATGCTTCCCTGCAGCGCTTTTCTTAAAAGGGAAAGTTGGATTTACAGAGATGTCACCAGAGAGAATTCAAGCAATTGCCATTCACCTTTGTGACCATTTTGGCGCCTTGGCAAAAAACTTAGCAACTTTGGCAACAAATGAAAAGTACTCAAATGTGCTGGAAACTAAGTGAAAAATCGAACAGGAAGAAATTTACGGACTTTTCGTGAATTTTTCTATGTGATGTCACGCCGAGCCGGAAAAAATATAAATACGCCAAGATCTACAATCGATGATGAATTAGTCAGTGTAAGGAATCAGTTTGTCTGTGGAATCTGCTTTGTATACCGATCAAGGAATCGATCGCGGACGAGTGAATCTTCTAGAGGATCTGCTTGAATCTAGAGAAACTGTTAGAATCTGCCTTTGGAGTTTCTGTTGCAGAGATCAATCGGGAAATTGACTGAAGACTGATGACACTTGAAGTGAAGCATGCTAGGTAAGTTTCGGTGAAGCAGCATGTGTCTTTTTGGAATCGTCGGAGCCTGTCGTGGAAGTTCAGAATATTACTGCGGAGATTGTCTGCAGTGAGGACTAATAAGCCTGTGAGCTGAACGTTGCTGTTATAACTTTGATTGTACTTAATGTGTGTTTCGTTCTGTATCTGTGTCATTAAATTGTGCAAGTGTTGTGTATCTGTTATTGTCCAAGCTGTGCCACCTGTGTGTTACTCTGAAGACTTACGAATAAAGCATCATTTGTCATTATCCTCCAAGTTAGACTTGATTTATACTCTAACACCCGCCCAGAGAGGAAAGGTTTTCGTAACAATATCATCTATTTAAGTTATCGTCAAGTTTTTTTCATGTTCAAAACTAGTCTAAACACATTAAATATATGTTACGATTATTATCTTGCAAAACATGCTCGCATATGTTAATAAATTGAACAATATATAAATTCTGTAATTTTTACACGCGTATGAGAGCTTAATTGTGACTGATTACCCCATTGAACAGAATATAACGGATGATGGCTTTCATCAAGATCAACCTTATGACGGTGATAATGGTAACGATAATGATAATGGTAACGAATATATGAGAGTAGTCTGAAAAGTTTCCGACCTCACAAAGATACAAGACATTTTCTCTATAAAATTTTTATTTTTCTACGTAGTCTCCTTCTAATTCTACATATTTCTCCAAGTGATGCTCCCATCTCTTTAACCCGTCCAAATAGTACTCGGCTTTTTTCTCTACAAAATAATTGCTTACGAAGTGATGTCCTCCTCATTTGACGAAATTATCTGCAATCCGAGATGCCTTTTAGGTTAAGAAACAAAAAAAATTCGTTTGGGGCTAGATCTGGTCAGTAAGGAGGATAAACAAGCAGTTCAAATTACAATTTGTGGATTTCTGCCATAGCAACCGCTGAGGTATGAAACGGCGCATTGTATAGGTGAAACAGAATGTTTTTTTCTGCAAATGTGACGGTTTTTCTACAACTTTTGCCTTCAGCTTGTCAAATGAAACATAGTATGGTTCTATAATGTTTTTCTACTGTGCCCTGAAATTAGTCGAGAAATCTAGTTCTCGAAAGTTCGTTGTATATACTGACAGCAGGAGCATCCTGGAAACATTAGTCAATCTGAACGATCGCTGTCACCCTATTGTGATGGAGATTGCAGACATGGTTTGTTGTCTTTATAACAAGGGTTATATTATTAAATTCTGTTGGGTACCTAGTCATGTACGTATTTTAGGAAATGAACAAGCGGACTCGACTGCACGATCGGCGACGATTCCTCTGCAGCTTGCAGTCCCATTTGAGGACATTCGACGTCATATTTTAATGCTTATTCATCAGTCATGGCAGGAATCGTGGAATCTACAAATTAACAACAAATTACACTCGGTGAAGCCGATCATCGGAGAATGGCCTGTTTTTCCAATGTGAAGAGCTGATGTCACATTGACTCGCCTTCGCATTGGACATACTCGTTTTACTCACAAACATCTTTTGTTTGGAGAAGATGCTCCCGAGTGTCCTTCCTGCCATGTCCCTTATTCTATTCATCATATTTTAATTGACTGTCCGGTGTTTGATCATCATCGCCGGACTTTTTTTCATTCTTCTGTTTTAAATCTATCTGACTTGGTGGGGGAAAACCCGCACCATAATTTATTTGCCTTTTTACGTCATATTGGCCTTTTACACCACATTTGATTTTTAACTTTTTATCTTTTGTGTGTTATTTGTGTTTGTCTTGCGTTTTTAAGGCTGTTACTTTTTAAATAGATTAACAAGTGTTTAAATAGATAAACACTTGTAAAATAACAAGTGTTTGGCGCAGCATAGCCTACTTTGGCTCTTGCGCCATTAAAATCTACTATCACTCACTCACTCTATAATGTTTTCTTTTTCCTGTTTGAAGATAACTCCATAACTATCCGAAAAAACTGAAAACTGTTTTTATGGAACCGATTCCCACTTTGCAATCTACTGTTTTGACTGTATTTTTTCGGGCATGTAATGATGTATCCACGTTTCACCTACAGTAAGTAATCGAAGTCATAATTCTGATTTATTGAGCCCAAGCTGAACCTATAAAGCATTAGAATGTTCATTCGAACACGTTTTTGGCCGAACGTGAGCAAGCGAGACTCCCAATGAACGAACTGCTTTCTCATGCCTAAATCTTCATTCAATATGGGCTCTTGCGCCATAAAACCTCACAGTCACTCACTCACTCACACACACTTCATTCAATACGTGACAGACACATTCTTTGGGCATGTTCATAGCTCTTCTATCTCTCTTACTTTAATCTTACGTTCGTCTAGCACCATTTGGTGAACGTTAGCAATGTTATTGTCAGTGGTTGCAGTTTCTGAACGTCCCGAACGTTCATCGTCTCCCAAGCTGGTATGGCCACGATTCAGCTGCCCAAAATTTCAAGATGCTAAATGATGTTGTAGGATCTCCGTACACAGCAGCAAATTACTTTTTAGCTTGAGTAATCATATTGCCTTTCAAAAACAGATATTTATTGATAGCTCGATTCTAAATTTTCCTCCATTTTCACAAAAATACTCACATCGACTCTTCCAACTGATTGTCAAGTAACTGGGCGTCCAAAATGGGGGAAAATTTGATGAACACCTAACAACTACATTCCCTAACTTTTATTGACGAATGTTGCCATCTTCATGTTTTGGTTGGAAACGTTTCAGGCCATTCTCGTATGAATCAATCGAAAAACGATTAAGAAAACAAGTAACGGAAGCATTCCAAACTATTCGACACGTCTTGAGATTTATTCCTAATGTTTTTGGTAAAAGTTTTTATCACTCTGAAAAAGGGTGAACATTATTTTAAACCGGCTTCAGTAAGATATTATATTCCAAAAAATATTAAAAACTTCTTGGTCCAAAATAAAGAAAAATTTCCTTTGCCTTCTAACACTAACGTTCAAATATCAGTTCATTATTTACAAATTCGTAAATTGCATACATATTTGTATGTTTTTTAAAATTAATTTCTATGAGTCTTCAACATATTTTTGAATTCCTGCATATTGAAATTTTTCGGAAACCTTTAAATTCAACGCCCAGAGAATTGACTATATTTTGAAAACCAAATTATTTATCATATAAAAACCATGAAAGTATAGCTTTCCAAATAAGAGCATAGATTCAACATATTTAATCTGAAATAAAATACCACAATAACGATGTATCGCATTGTATACTTTTATTAAAAAATGAGTAAAACTCTACCAAAAGAAAGAAAATAATTGGTACATAGGAAAAAAAAATACTTTTTGTTGAAGGAAACCAGCTACGATAACAATGGATTCAAATTACAAAACAATGCGTTACAGAACCAATTTTTGAGTTTGGTTATACAGTCAAACCCTAGAAAGAGAAATGTGGAAAATATCATGAATTCTGATAAAAATTTTATTCTTCAAATGTCGCTTTTATTCTTCACATTTTCGAACATATTTCAGCTAAGTAAATTTATCTACGTCTAACTTTTTATATCACCTGTCGCTATGTCTCGAACAAATGTCTTCTTTTGTTTCTACCCAGAATACAAAATCAGTGTTTCTGATTTATGTTATTATCAAGAAAAATTGTTTGCTTCTCAAATTTTTTCATTGTGCCGTCTTTAAACCTGCAGAAATACAATATACTCGTATTACTTACAAGTTTAGTTTAGTTTAGTTTTATTTATTAACGCCGCACTAGAAGTAACACGAGGGCTACTGGCGACGGACCTCGTAATTTTGAGCCACGGTCAAGTGGCGAGGACGACACCTGAGCTGGCACCCCCCTCTCCTAACTACCACACCACGCCAACGGTTTGGGCCCCGACAGATTTTACGTGCATCAAGTATTACTACAAACGTAATGCTTTGTAACTGAATAATGATAACTCATATTATACAAAGTAAATAAAGAGAAACTTAAAGGATTTATTCAGAAGTGTTTTTCTCTTCAGTTTAGCATGTTAAATATCAAAGGCATATTTCCAAAGATATAAAGGATTATTCAAAATATTTTATTTTCATAAATAAATGACGCAGAATGGTAATACATGAATGCAAATGGAAAATATTGAAGTGTTTTTTTACCAATGTTTGTGTACGTCAATTTGATTTCTAAACTCCTGCCAAGCACGCTGTAAAATGTCAGTGATAATTTATAACACAGAAGCAGGCTTTCACTGCTTAAGTTCATTAAATGTGTGTATAATGGTGGCACATATATTTACGCTTTTACTAACCCTCAATGCAGAAATTGCACAGGTTCCTTAGCCAACTGCATAACATAAAGTCAAGTGATCAACTGCAACCTATACAACAGCGAGGTAGCTTCATGAAAGCTTCAAAAACAGTTTTCGTGAAATAGCTTCACAAAGAACACACGAGAGCTATCTTCTATTCACAATATAAAATTTCTACGCTTTTTTTTATACCCATGTATTACTTATTATTCTGTGTCACTTATTTTTAAAAATATAGGATTTTGAAATCGGTTGAATCATTTTGAATAATCAATGTATTTTGACGATTTACATAACATGTATTGATTTGGAATAAAAAGTTGTGTTATGAAAATTCAATCAATCCTTTATAGCAGTGCTCCGCAACCGGTGTGCCACGGCACACTGGTGTGTCATGAGCCAGATACAAGTGTGCCGTGGTCAAATAAATTGTATTTGACATTTTACAATTTTTCATCATGTATTTAATAGACACTGACAATTTTTTTTCATAATAATGTCTATTTTTCTAAATATACTATAGAATAATTATTATCACTAAATAATTATTCAATGGTCCCCTGGTGAGAACAATTGAAAACTGCACAGTATGTTGTGTAAACACCAAGGACAACCAAATTAATCATAGATAAAGCAAAATGACCGTTATGCGTGTCGTTGAAGACTCATGCGCATGTGTTATTTGCATTTGCGCGTGGTACATCACGTTCACTCGTATGTCATTGTTGTCACTATTTTATAACACAAAGTTAAATAAACACGTTCTTACCACTAACGATAATTATTATTAATTATCTTACTGAATTATGTATGGTTAACAATCTTCGTATAAAAATTTTTAAGTTTTATACCCCTTTAAATATGGATAAATTTTTACGTCGGAAAAATTCGTCTTCACGTACAGATGATGAAGAACCCAGCACAAGTGTTACAAAAAACCTAAAGAAGGTAGTGAAAAGAAAGTACGACGAAGACTACATTAATTATGGATTCTCGTGGTGTGGTGACGAAACGGCACCAAGACCACAGTGCATCATTTGCGGCGATCAGCTATCAAACGAGTCAATGGTACCCAGTAAATTAAAGCGGCATCTATATTCAAGCCATCCTAACTGCGCCAACAAAGACAAACAATATTTTAAGAGGTGCTTAGAACAAAATAAAAAACAGAAGAAATTTATGAAATCGGCCGTAACAGTTTCTGAAAAGGCATTAGAAGCTAGCTATCATGTTGCAAAATTAATTGCACGTCAGAAGAAGCCACATACTGTCGGCGAAACACTTATTAAACCAGCATGCATGAAAATTGTTAGACTTATGCTTGGGCCCAATGAAGTTAAGGAAGTGAATAAAGTTTCGTTGTCTGCTGATACTGTTAAAAGACGTATTCACGATATGTCAAGCGATATTTTAGGAACACTGATTAAAAAACTGTTATTGGCTGAAAAATTTGCGCTTCAGATCGATGAAACAACTGATATTAAAAATAAAGCACAGCTGATAGCTATTGAACGTTTCGTTGACGAGGACTTTATTAAAGAACATTACTTATTTTGTAAGGAGGTTCAAGAGCGAACTACCGGTGAAGAAATTTTTCGAGTAACCGACGATTTCTTCAAAATATGTAACATTCAATGGAGCAACTGCATTGCTGTTTGCACGGATGGTGCTGCGGCAATGACGGGTCGTAAAAAAGGTTTTCTGTCTTGTGTAAAACAAAAAAAATCCGACGGTACAATTTACACACTGCTGCATACATCGAGAAGCATTGATGGTCAAGAATTTTCCGGAAGAACTTTTGAACACGATGAATGAATGCATTAAAATCATAAACTTAATTAAATCAAGAGCCATAAATTCGCGAATTTTTGGATTACTTTGTGCAGAAATGGGAGCCGAATATGAATCCTTATTATTTTATACAGAAATTCGTTGGCTATCCCGAGGCAAAGTTTTGGCTAGATTATTTGAGCTTCGTCACGAGGTGCGTGAATTTCTTTTAACACAGAATATGCTCGAAATATGTCAGCACCTCGATGATGATTCATGGATAGCCAAACTTGCATACATGGCTGATATATTCGAGCATTTGAATGAACTTAATAAAAAAAATGCAAGGTCGAAATTAGAATATTTTGACGTGCTCCGACAAATAACAAGGATTTATTAAAAAACTGGAACTATGGCAGAAAGAGTTGCAAAATGTTGATGTTTGGAAATGTACCAAAGGACCAATCATATTACAATTGAAAACAACCAATTAATTGTGGATCTGTCCCAACAACATTTAAGTATGCTTCAGCAGAAATTTGATCAATATTTTTATTCCATTAATACGGAACAATACGATTGGATCTGAAATCCTTTTGCAACCAATGCAATAAATTCTACGGAAGCACTGCCTCTACAAATTCGAGAGGAATTCACAGATTTAAATAATGACATGACTTTAAAATTATACTTCTCCGAAGTTCCATTAGATGTTTTCTGGATTTACGTTAAAAAAGAATATCCTCACATTTCCTACAAAGCAACCTTAACATTACTTCCATTTTCGACGACATATTTATGTGAGCAAAGTTTTTCAACTCTTGTATTAATTGAAAATGATAAGCGGTCATGCTTAAAAGATATTGACCAAGAACTTCGGGTTGTGTTGTCAAATATTGAGCCGAATATAGAACTTTTGTGTTCATTGAAACAAGCGCAGGTATCACATTAATAATTATTATGATTGCGTAGAAATAAATATGTTATAGTTTTATGTATGTATACTTTTCAAATAAAAAACAAACATTTGTTGTAAAATTTGTGTATCAATTAATACCTATATACTTTAACTTTTGGTGTGCCGCGGAATTCTAGATAGAATTTTGGTGCGTCGTAGGTGAGAAAAGGTTGCGGAGCACTGCTTTATAGAACCATTTTTTTTTTTTCAAGCGAAAGGTATGGTAAAATATTTTGGGATCGAGATTGATAAAATTAATTTTATTTTTAAGAACCTGCTTCAGAGCGAAATATATTGATTATAATCCATTGAGTCCTACTCAAAGGTCAATTCTTTATTCAATTTATTCACCACCTACTCAAAGGTCAATTCTTTATTCAATTTATTCACCACCTACTCAAAGGTCAATTCTTTATTCAACAAAGATTTTTATTTTTATTTCGATTGCACTACAGAAAAACAGAACCGTTTATAAAACATTGTCTTCCTTCTAAAATAATCTTTATTGTTCAAACATTTATGTCGTTGATCGCTAGTATTTTTCACTCGGACTTCGAAAGGGTTAAACTAATTTACTCTTTCTATAAGAGCCGTTTTCGTTGAAAGTGGTACAAGTCCATTTTTAACAAAAAATGTCTAAGAGATTTAATTAAATTTAAAGTGTTTATGAGTTTAGTTGAGTGATTAAAATGAAATTTAGTTATTGATAACAATGAATGCAATCTCTTATGAGCATTTTATCTGTAAACAGTTCTCAAGAAAAAATTTTGATCATTTAGTCAATATAAATTAACTTTGTTAATGAAATTACAAACATAATTATTTAGAAAGTGGTTTAAGCCCACTTCCCGCAAAGACGGGATATTTTTAGTTCAGAAATTGTACTATACAATTTTTCTGCCTCAACAGTATGATGGATCTATTATCTTCTGCAATATATCATGATTATTTTCAAAGATTTCAAATAATAATAAAAGTTAAAAAATGCACATATTAATATAAAGTTGTAATTAAAATACTTTAAATGGCATTAACTGAAGAAAGTTTGAAATAAAACCTCTTCATTTTGTGTTTTGATATATTTAATAAGAAGTTCTTCACAAAAATTGGTTTTGATTCAATTGAAATCCCATATTTAATATTTCATAAATGTAGAATTCTCCAATTTTGTTGACTTTGAAAATAGTGCAAGTCCATTTGAAGTTATCAAAAATGTAAATTTCTTTTAACTATTACTTTAAAAACGATCACATTGTAAATCTAAAACAATTTAATATTTAAAAACATAAAAAAAGCATACTAACATATGAAAATATTTTTCAAACCATTAAAGTACAAATCCTTAAATATCTATAAAATGGACTTACACCACTTTCAAAGAAAACAATTCGTATATTGTATTTGACTTGTAGTTGAACACAATTCAAAAATTCCGATTCCTTCAAATTCATAAGAAGAGATACAATCGTTTTTATAATATTTGTTCTTTTTCGAAAACTATACAATCTTTCCATGCTCCGGTTCATTGATAGATACAAGGGAGCTTGTAAATATCGTATCATTACTAACAAATAACCAATACCAGGATAAAATTTATTATACTTATTAATTGATCCATATGTGCATAATGTTGTAAATTAAAGCTTTCATGATGATTTGCTTACTTTCAGTAAAATGTAAATTGAAGTAACACGCAGCATCGTAAAATTTTAGTTATTATCCCGGGGAATCGTAAAGTTTTGACCTCCATAGTTTTTTATTTGATTAAAATACAATTGTTCCTATTAATTAAAAAGTTATTAAATACGAGACTCTTATTTAAGATATGTAAGACCAACATAAAATACTTTATTTATCAATGAAGCATAAATAAAATCGCTCTCTCTCTCTCTCTCTCTCGAATCTCACTTTATGTGTCAATCCTAAATTAGAATCTACTAATAAATTCTTAGTAAAAGCTAATTGACTAGCTCTATACAATCACTTTACATCCCCCCACAGTCAATGCTTATCTTAATACTTAAACTAAAATTCGCTTCCATCCATAAAACTAATAAAGATTTTTCAATCCAAAGTATAAATATCTATCATCAAATCGTTATCTTCCATCCCTTCTTCATTTCCTTCAATTCTATTTTATTTATATATTATCTATAACTCAATTCAATTAACTTCTATCTTTATCTAATTCACCTAATCCTACTTCATTCTGATTGAGAATAAACTGCAATTTTTTGCAATTCAAATTAGTATAAAGTGATTGGAAACGAGGTAAGCGAAGAGAATATCTCCAATAGACCAAGTCTTAATTATTTCGGGGTATCATAAAGTTTTAATTATTACTGGAAGGTAATCGAGATAGAAAATTAATTTTTTTTTGTTATTTACACAATTTTTTTGGAAAATGATCCCCTTCCAGGTATATATATATTTCCTGGCGATTCTGGTTGTTTCGAAGGCCGAGCGCAGCAAATTTAACTCTATATTTTCTATAATTATTCAATCTACGGCTTCCTGAAACCAAGCAAATTAACATAAACAGCTTTAACTTACAACATTATGCATATAAGGATGAGTTATTATGTAGAATAATTCTTATCTAGATATCTAGGTTATATTTGTTAACAATAACTAAAACATTTTATATTACTCCTTCGTAAATCTTAATTTAAATGCTTAATTAAAAAGTCATTTTTTATATTACTTCCAAAAAGTGTAACATTTGAGACCTACCTTTCAGCAAGAATATTATGATTGCAAATAAATATGAAACTCAACAAATCATCTTAAAACAGTTATGGAATTTCAAAAAAAATTGTATGAATTTTTTAATTAATTTTACTCACATTTTAATAGTGTATCATAAACAAAAGTATGTTTTAAAGTTTCATTAAATATTCCTCTTTAAGTAATCCCTCCCACCCAATATAAATTTTAACAACTTTTCCTATTGTTTCCTAGAATTTGATTTGAATTTTTCGCTTATTAATTTCGAAATGTGTACATTATTGTACAATTTTCTTTTAGATGCATTATTAATATTACACGTTGTTGCAATTAGGTAAATCATATTCCTTAAATGGTAAAGGCGTAAGCAACAACATCAAACCCTCCTCAATCAAAACAATTTACACTTTTTTAACCTTAAGAACAAAATTCCCAGAAAAAGTGTTGAATAGCGTAAAAATTAAAGTAAAACGCGAAATCTTTTACTTTGAAGTGATTGAAATCGTGGATTATAATTTAAAATTTTGAGAAATATTGATTCTATTGAATATGTCGAAACCAATATGTGCATTAAACGAAAATTTAAACTCGACTGAGCTTTAACTTCTGGAAAAAAAATCCACATGATAAAGAATTCTGTCTTTAGGTAATGGATTCTATAATAACAGCTTTTATTAAAACAAATTTCTTTATTTTAATCTTGATATTTCTGCTTAATCTTCATTTCAAATGCACTCAAACTTTTTTCTATAGAAAGTGTAGGAAATTTCAGAAAAAAAGTTTTTAATTTGAGTCAAACAATCTCTAATTAGAATGTTTTATAACATTGAGTGATTGCGGCGTTTTATGTGTAAAAATGAATGGCTAATTCTGATATCTGGAAGTAAAATATAATCTATCTTACTTCTCATAGTTTGACTACATAAATTTAAAATAAATACTTGGCACATGACTTCGCACATTATGTTGAAAGAATCTAATAATAGTCTGCTTTAAAAGATATTTATCTATTCTCATATTTCTCGCTCGACAGTTAGGATTTAATATATTATTATATACTTGCATCTGAATTTGAAACTATGTAACTGACACAATTAAACTCAAATTTAATTAATTCAAAATAACACATACATCATAATATATACATAAAACAATTTATAAAAAAAACAAAAAAAAATTATTAATTAATCGCCGATTACCAAAAGTAATAAAAATAAATTATGTAATGTTTCCAACTGTATGCTATTATTAAATTGAGTCTAATGCCCAATTTGATAAGCAATTTAATCGGAAATAAATAAGAGTAAAAGTAAAATTGTGTTAATCTTACTGATTACAAATTATGGATTTTGAGATGACCACAATCCGAGATAACACAATTTATTTTTTAAATAAAATTTGCAAGTTAAATAAAGCAGGTAACAATAATTTAAGGGGGATGTGGAAGCAAAATACGTATGCCAATTACGAAAATTTCAATCGACACACGAAGTATTTTTATCTTCAATCTACCAGAACCTCCATCGCCAAGTGAAATTATCTCTTTCATGTTCCATTTTCTCAACTTGTTTTTTTGTCACGTTTTCAGTACTTCTTTTGTGGCTTTACTAGGCGATCGCCTCAGCAGCACAATGGTAAGTGAGCTTTAGATATTTCATAGGATCCTTACTTTTATGAAAAACTAATGGTAAGTATCGTAGACATTAAAGCAAGCAAGTTTTAAGTATGCAAAAAATAACAAATGTACTGGTACGAGATGTACTCTAATAATCCAGTATGAACTCTATAGACAGGGATCGTCGATGGAGAAAAAAAACATCTCGACAAGTCCATGAGAGGAGGAGGACAGTAGGCAAATTACCAAGACAGCATTCGAATGGGTAATGCAAGAATTCCTTTTTCTCATCTGCTGCCTTCATCCGATAACTGCAAGTTATAAATAATATAACCATAGATGTGCGCGCAGAATACTTATAATTTGATGACAAAGATTAGTTGTTCCATTGCTCTTCCTTATAGCACAGTGAGAAAGTGGCAAACGGTTTAAAGAGCTGCGACCAATTTTTCAAAATCGATATATACAAATTACCTTCACGCTGATAAGAGATTTTTCTAAAAGAATAGTTTGAATAACAAATCATCATTTTCTGATAAAATATGACTACATATAGAGCCATAGAGGCTTCGGAAACATATTTTCATTGATTTCTATGTCATTATTTAACAAATATCTAATTTAATATCAGGTTTACATAAATAGTTAAAAATGTTCCTTATTATTCGTCATTTGAATAAGAGAAAGGTTTGAAAAATCACAGATAACTCTCGGTCTATATTAAAACGAAAAAGTGTATGCGTTTAAAAAAGCATCCAAATAAAAGTGCTGCGAAAGATCAAAGCAAGCAATTGTTTTTCCTAACATTCTAAATACTGACTAAATTAGTTGCTCGAGTTTCTACTATATGATGAAAGGAAGATTATAAACTTCTTCATTAGTTAATATTTATGGACTTATTCTTTATCATCGTTACCATTCCATTTTTTTGAACTAAGAAACATCTCCATGACGTCCTTCAAGACCTTATATAGATACCTTTCAACATGAACAGATAGAAAGCATGATTTATAGTAATTATGTCAACAGGACTTAGACAAGACTATGCAAAGGTACTGGCACTAATAGGTGCCGTAAAACGCATCAGCAGAATAAATGTTTTACAAACATATATGCACAAGTTCTAATTATGATTAACTAAACTTATACGATATACCTGAAACATTCCAATAGTATTATTGTCTCCCATTTAATGTGTGTGATTTTAATTCTTCCCTACAATATGTAATATATTCAACTTAAATTCACGGCGCTTGTCTGAATTTAGATTACACTAATATAGTCCTTTAATATAGATGTTTTTAACCCTCCACGTCACACACATCAAAAACAAGCTCGTATGAAGTCAAACTGATCAAACTGATAATCATGATTGAAAACAGTTTGATGTCACAAAAGACTGATGAATTCCATTTCCATCTTTCAACGATCAATAACTCCCGAGTCTAACATTGAAAACAACATTTTTTTTTGCAAATTTTTTTTTATTCATCAACATAACACCTTTTGTTAATCACCTTTTAGGGTGATACAATCGTTCCAACGCTTTTTCAAATCTTTTTTTTTTTTCGCAAGAAATCTTTTTTGTTGCGAGTAAATAGCGATAAACAGCTTTCTGAATCATCGACTCGTTGCTGTTTTTGTTCCATCGAAAGCAATCGCGGCACCCACTTGGAAAAAACCTTTTTCAGTAAATACACTTCCATATGATATCTGTGTCATCTCAGCAATCTCACGGAGCTTCACTTTACGATCTTTCATTATAATTTTTGTCACTTCACTCACATTTTCCGGTGTAACGGCTTCCACAGGTCTACCCGAGCGTTCCGCGTCATTTGTGTCGGTACGACCACGTTTAAACTCGGCAAACCACCGACAAATCGTTGCTTTGGATGGACAAGAGTCCGGGTAACATTTTTCAATCCATTGTTTCGCTTG
>BMAW01119787.1:0-29208 GCA_019974015.1 Nephila pilipes
AAAAAAAAAAAAAAAAGAGAGAGAGAGAGAGAGAGAGAGAGACTTTTATTTTGTGCTTTCTCATTATTTTTTGTAAGTAATTACTTAAACGCGGTAAAATCTTTTTAATCAGTTGTATTAAAAAGATTTTACCAAAACTATTTCATTTTTGGCAAGAGAGCTATGCTTAATACGTAAATAACAAAGAGAAACAAGTCTGGCACATTCCATTTCGATTTAACAACTAACGAATATCAATGTATTGATTGATTTATTTATTTATTAGTAAACGAATGGGAAAAAACTGAAATAACCGTTTTATTTAAACTATTTCTATTTGAGTGTGAGAACAACAAAAAAATGCTTCAAGTTGCTTTCTCTTCCAATTTCTGAAAAATGACAAACATTAAATATCACATTAAGTAATAATTACAAATAAGCAAGTTACTATTTGATTTTTAGAGCTGTTACAGAAACAATCAATAAACAATATCACTTTGCATGTTTAACAAATAACTGCACAAATCATGGTATTTTTTTCTTTATTAATAAATCCTTCAATTACAGAGAAAGCTCAAACATCAAAATTCTATTCAAGTTGTAACAATAATTAAATTCAGCTTACAATATTTTCAAAAAAGTTTTATGGTTTGTTTCAAAAGAGTCACTTCACCAAACATTTAACTAAAAAAGGTTTTTGGAGTAATGTTCTTATATCAAAACGGCAAGCAAAACTTATACCTGTATTTATCCCGAACAAGCTCTACACGTTTTTGATAAATGATTAGAATGTCTTATGCAACGAAAGCAATTACCGTTTTTCATTGAAATATTTTTTTCCTTTTTTCCAAAGGCAATGAAAAAGCAAATCTACACTTCAAGGATTCATGTAATGAGTCATTATAAAATATGTATAGACAGCTTTTAGCTTTATTTTCATCGGATAATAAAGCAATTGCTGTAAAATCATTTTTATTTCGTTTGTTATTCTTAGTTAAATGTTTTGGCGGAATGACAATAATGTGTAATCAGTAATTTGTTGTATACATCGCTTTATCGTTTGTAAGTTGGGATCGTTGCTGTACTTCAGAAACTAGTATATTTTAATTCGAATATACATATGGCGATTCTTTACTCCAAAAATGTTTTTATTTTTAGACTTACAAGTAAAAAATACGTCATAGAACAAAATAATATAAAAAATATTCATCATCAAATATATTAATTCTAAAAAAAAAATTATTTTTTACAAATTATTTCGTTAATTCAAATTGAAACGTTGATGTACATTTTCTGTGTCATTTAATCGAATTTTTTTGTAATAAAATTGATTACGATGTACAACATCAATAATTTTGAATTAATGTTTTTTTCCCCTAAATTTTGATGAGGACGTTCAGGAACAAGCAAAAACACTAAATAAATTATTTTTATTTACAAATGCATATTAATAATAATTTAGTGT
The DNA here is from genome assembly GCA_019974015.1 of Nephila pilipes. Taxonomy (NCBI): domain Eukaryota; kingdom Metazoa; phylum Arthropoda; class Arachnida; order Araneae; family Nephilidae; genus Nephila; species Nephila pilipes. The sequence continues at coordinate 1,445 of BMAW01119787.1, forward strand.
AGTGTAATATAAATTATATCATATCACATACAATCAGTTATTTCAAGTGTAATGTCGAGGAATTTAAGTATCGTCGAATTTTAAAATAAAATAGAAATAGAAAAAATGAAAAATATTTCAACATATTTTCTAACCTTTTTTCCCTAGAAACAAATAAATTATCTTCAAATGGAATGCATTCAACTGCAAAGGGACATTCAACTGAAAGAAAAATTTGGGAATGTTTCTTTACTGGAGTCTTATAAAGATTAACTACCCCGCGATAAATATCATATTTTTCACAATCATGCTTTATTAATGTCTTCAGCTTTTGGCAGTGCTTATAATTGTGAACAATTATTTCAAGAATGAAGTTTACAAAAATCAAAAATAGGACAAAGATCACTGACAAACATCTTGAAAATGCAGTAAGAATTGATACGTCTATTGAACCTGATATCGATTTGCTTGTTCACAAAAACAAATTCATCCATCTCATTAATTCGAATTTTTTCCATCTGTATGAAATCCAAACTAAATGAAATGAAACTTTTACAAATTTAAAATAAATACGTACTTATACATATCTAATTCAAATTTTAAAAAATTAGAATAAAAAGAAGTCATAATTTATTTTAATAAAACTACATAGAGTTAATTTTTATTTCAATGTGCTGAAAAAATATTGTACGTGCTGCCCAGCATTTTTTTTTTTTGCAATGTAGTCCTCAAATGGTCATAGTTTAGACACCTATGGTTTAAACTAAGGACTCATATTCGTATAACAAACTATAAATTCAGTTTTCATTAATTTAAGTGTATATATATGCATATATATGTGTGTGTACAAAAAACCTTTTTTAAAAAAAAATTTACACCCGTAAAAATAATGATCAAAATTTCTACGCAAATTTTTTAAGTATGCTATTTTTACTAAATTCATTTTGAAGAGCAAAATATTCTCAACAAGTCAACCTTAGGAATGAAGAATTTATCATTTATGGTTTGTTTTTTTTCTCTCTCTCTCTATTTATATATTTATATAAAAGCCTTAGTTTTGCTTCTAAGTGCGACGTTAATAAAACAAATCAATCAAATGTGTAAAAAAGGTGAAGATTTTGAGGAGAAATTGCTATTAATTTATCGCTAACCAGTAATTCCAAACTAATTCCTAAAAGTCTACGGTCCTAAAAATTGGAGAGAGAGAGAGAGATAGTAGCTGGGCAAAAATTAGATTTTACAACGAGCGCCAGCGAGTTGTTCGCTTCTGCTCAATTTAAATTTATGAGTTTAAATGATCAATTAGAGAAAAATTCAAAAAGATTACTTAAATTTAATTGGAAAAAATGCAGAAATGTTTACAGAAACTGTAACCATTTCTGTTTCCCTCACGGGCCGGGGGTGGGAAGTGCAGTTTTGGTCGCATATAAATAATTTAATATAAGGGAAAGATTGAATTACTTTGGAGAAAAGTGCTATGGTGGTTTTAATAGTTGGAGCCATTTAGTTGTTATGTACACAAAATTTTGCTTATTATTTGTGTCGGTAAATATGGTCTGCGCTCTGATTAATGAATCTGCATGCTTTTCGATAGAGAGAAAAGTGTTTCTAGATAGTTTAGTGATAAAAAGATCAATATTTTCAGTTTGAAGGTCGTTATGAATGACCGAATTTCTAACGTACCATGGAGCATTGGTGATAATTCTAAGAATTTTTTTTGCAAGGTTTGGATGTGTTTGAGGTAGGTCGGGGCTGCGGCCCTCCAAAAAGGGGAGGCAAACGTAGAGCAAAAATAAATTTAAAAAAAAAAAAAAACTAATAAACCGAATTCCTTCACCCATTGGTGCTACACTGTTCGTGTCAAATGGCGTGGAGGGGATATCTGAACTTGATCTTTGCTTTTTGTCACTGAGACCTCGTAAGGTCGTAAAAAACTTTTTTCACATATAGTCCTTTCCTTCCACACGTGTTATTTCCTTTGCAACTGCATACTGTTACCGCTACTATCTATTTCTCCCTTTTTCTTCAGCTGTGGTCATAAACTAGACCTGTGCTTGTCGTCGGCATAATCTGTTCCTTTTCGGAAACCACAGGCGTCTGGATATCTGGTTAATGATGGACACCATCCTTGACTGAAGTCCTGTCAGAACGCAAGGGTCAAAAGGGGCTTGTCGTCTTCCTCCCGTCCTCGGAGTGGGGGACTCTCTGTACATAATACTCGTTCCTTCCCCCTTTATTGACCGAAGTCTCCATACAAACTTTTTCCTAATGAAGAATGACTTTCCGGCACTAAATCTCGCCTCAAGTCATTTCTACTGTTTTCCCTTCCGCCGGGAGTAGGCCCTCGTTTTGCTGTGGTGTTTTTTTTTTTTTCTTCTTTCTTTTCGTAAAGTATCGCTTATTGGTTAAGAATATTTATTCAGTTGACATTTTGAAAAAATCGTCTGCACTTCTATTTTCTAGTTGTGTGGTATTGCTACTAAGTCAAAAAATAACATTTGTGTTATTTTGAATTATCATAATTATTATCATATATGAATTATTATCATAACTTTAAATTTTTGTAAGCCTTTGTTACAGATCAGAGGTCTTCAACCTGGGTTCTGCGGAACCCTAGAGTTCCCCGGAACTTTAACAAGGATTCCGTAAGAGATCACTATTTGCTTAATCAAAGCACCAAAATTTTAGTAAAATTTTAATTTTTGTAAAAGATCGAAATCTTAAAGGCAGTTTGCTTGTAAAAATAAATATAAATAAATATTTTTTGGATAAAACAAAATTTTAAATTTCATATAAGTCACGTTCTTCAAATACATTAATCGATACACATTAGGTTACATATTTGTCTCCATTCTTTGGCTTAGTCGATATATCTCAAATTGATATATTGACAGGCACTCAATTGAAACTGAAATTTAATCAGGTTTGATATTATTCATACCCAATTAAAAATAAAAACAGTATAAAAAAGTGGCAACAAACCCATTTCTTCCCTTTCCAAAAAGAACTAAAAAAATTATTTAATTACTATTATTTAATTAATTTCACTTTTTGTTAAACTTCCTTTATTTTAATACATAATTATAAAGATTAGGCCTTATTTTTTAACAAGATGCAAGTAAAATCAGCTAATTAACAATTTTAATCTGTTTTCATAATAAACTTTTCTATTTGGATGTAAAATGTAAAAGTTTAAAATAAAATGTTTCATTTTTATAAGCTTACAATTATTCTTACTCAACATTGTCCTATGAAATGTTATGCATATGTTGCATTCACTTTTATTTTTTACACAACCATGTATTTGCAAAAAATTTGGCTAATTTTCTTCCTGACTTTTTTATTTGTAAACATATTTAAAATACTTAAGACTTATTTTAAAATTCTCACTATTTAATAATCATAAATAATTTTTAAAATAGAAAAAAAAAATATCTATATTATTATGAGTTAGGATAAATAAAAGACTATCACACAATACTACATACTTTTGCCACATTGTGTCTATACTTTTACCATAATGGGTTCTTATAATTCAGAATTATAAAAACTTACAGTTTCTTACACTAAATTGAAAGTTTAATTAGGATTTAAACACAGATATAAAATGTGATACATATTATGCAAAAAATATTTAACATAAATAAAAATAACATTAAATATAAATTAACAAAAGCCCAAGTTTTGCTTTTATTATTATTAAATGATTATTAAACATGACAATTTGTAAAAAAATATATTTTATTAAGTATTGAATGCTTAATTTCATTTGAAAAAGCTAACAAGATTTCCAAGTTCACTGAAGACCAAACAAACAAAATTGTACATGATTTTTTTAAAATGTTATACTTTCCAATTTTCAGCTTAAAATGCTCGTAAATACAATTTAAGGTGAAAATGCAGTTTAGCGTAACCACTTGGCGAGATTTGAAAAATCGCCAAATTTGGCGATTTTTATGGCGCAGCCAGAAGCCTTATTCGAAAGGGTTGCCACGGCTAAAGCCACCTCAATGGAGAGAAAGCATGGTAGCCACAATGGGCAAAATATCGCCCTATCGCCAAGTGGTTACGCTAAACTGCATTCCAACCCAATTTAACATTAATTCGCTTTCATTAAATATATAAAAACGAAATATATCATGTGTCTGATGAATATTACATTCAAACATATTAATATAAAAATTTAAGACTTTTTGAAAATTTAATCAATTCTTAATTGAATAAGATATTTTTCAGATGGAAAGGTGTTACTCTTTAAAAAGAATATTATAATCTTTTTTTTTTTTTTTTTGTTACGACTGGATGAATTGAAAATTTTTGCATTATATCAATAAGACAGACGAATTTGGGATTTGCTATTTGTTTCTTTATTGTAATTATTTAGAAAATAGCCAATAGTTCATAAGTAGCTGGATATGGTAACCTAGAAAAATCCGATAGTCTATACACTTTGTAGGAATAAGCACTGCCATTCCAAAGTGGCATTACACGTTCGGTCTAAATTGTTCCTATTATCTACATCACTTAACAGAGCATTCATCTCTTATTCGATGCTGGAAAGTAGCTTTTTCAAATCCTTCCTCGTAAATAACGCAGGCAAGACCACAACTCTTCCATTCAATTTACTCCCATCCGTGAAACAAATAGTTTTATAATCTTGAATATAAATGAAATAATGAAATGAAAATAAGACAAGGAGTAGCATTGTTATATATCTTTTGACTAGTGACGCAAATGATAGCTATTTTAATGTATGTTTTGTTATGTCGTACTTCAAGTGTTGGTATTATGAGTTGTTTTTTTCTACTGGCTGTAAGAACATCACTAAATCTAGTATTGTATGTGTGTGTATGTATATACATACATATTCTAATAAATAGCACTTGTAATATTCTAAAATCTGCTATAAATCATCCTGTTATTTTGTTATTAAAAGATGGTCCTTTGGACTTGTTTTTTGCTTTCAGAGATTCTCATTTATGCATTTTCATAAGTTGAGTAAATTTTGTTTAACTGTCTACACATAAGAAATTTAATTATAAACAAAATGAAGTAAGCAAATAAGAAACAACAATTACAAGCATACAGACATAAGTAAATACGACAATTTAATTCACTGACAATAATAATAAATTATTTGTTTCGATGCGTTTGATACAGGACATAGACCTATCAAAACATATTAAATAATTCGATATAAAAACCAACGTTTTTAAAAACAACGTTTTTAAATAGTGGCAAAGTTTATTAGAGAAAATTATTGAAATATTAGTTAAAACTGTTAGTTATTTTTAACTTTAAAATTCACTTAAAAAGAGACATTTGTGACAGTATTAAAAAATTCATAATACTCATAAAATCAAAACATGCATTTGAAAGTTTGTTTGTCATTCTATTAAAAAAAATGGGAACCAGAATTCAGAAAAAATTATTGTGATAAGACATGACGCCAAATATTGGAAACTTTCTTTCTTGCGAATGATTACTGACAAAAAGTCAGCAACCCTTACTATCTCGGAGAATGTAAAGGGGAGATAGTATCTCCCCTTTGCGAGTACAAAAGGTTTACGATAACCTCATGCGGTGTGGGGAGTGCCCGGTGCTCCCAGAGGGGGAAAGAAATATTTCCCTCAATCCTAAAAGCGCCTAGAGGAAAGAATATTTTGACTTATTAAAATTATTGAAATATTAGTTAAAACTTGTCGCAAACGTGTAAATATTGCATTGTTAGGCGAATACGAACGATTCCCAAAATTTCAAAGCTCTAGCTTGATGGGAAGTTGGTTAAATTAACGATCGAAAATTTGATGACACACACACACCAAGTGAAATTCAGAAAAACGTTGTAAAAAGGTTCATGAGTACTGCAATTGAGGAGATTTTCGCTCTTGAATTTCCAACTCTTTGTTTTCCTTTATAAATTTCTAAAACATCTTTTACCAAATTCTTCTTTGTATCCATCACTCTTAAGAGTAATTTCTTTTAATATAATCTTTACATTCTGAGTAATTCTTCTTCTTTCCCCTCCCCTTTCGTTAAATAAGCCATTTTGTCGAAGAAATCAAGTTACAACACCATAAAGTTAATTTAATTGAAATAAACTAAAAATTTTGGCCTATCTCTGAATTCAAAATCTCTAGTTCAAAATTTTCCGGAACAAAACTGATTTTCATCCTCCAAAAATGCGTATAAAAATATTCCCATAAAATTATACAAGCCAGCAATCATAAAATTCTTACATAATAATAATAATAAAAAAAAGAACTGAATAACTTCCTTTTTAAATTCAAATTTGAAATGATATTGAATACCGTTCTTAGTACTCAAAAGTCAATTTTCTTTGAGAGTTGTAACTATATTACAAAAACATTTTTTGAGTCCTTTTGCTTCAGCTGCAATAATAATTGTGTAGCATGCAGCTTTTGCTCCATTTAATACATTTCAGACAAAGTTATATCTGTTTAGTAACCTATGTCTTTAGTATTGAGGTTCAAACTTTTATACACTGAATCTCATTGATAATTTCTTCATCTTCTGAATAATTCGATATAAAAACCAAAGTTTTTAAAAACAACGTTTTTATATGGTGGCAAAGTTTATTAAAGAAAATTATTGAAATATTAGTTAAAACTGTTGGTTATTTTTAACTTTAAAATTTACTAAAAAAGAGATATTTGTGAGCGTATTAAAAAATTCATAATACTCATAAAATCAAAACATGCATTTGAAAATTTGTAAGTCATTCTATTAAAAAACAATGGGAACCAGAATTCAGAAAAAATTATTGTGATAAGACATGGTGCCAAATATTGGCAACTTTCTTTCTTGCGAATGATTACTGTCTAAAAGTCAGCAACCCTTACTATCTCGGAGATAGTATCTCCCCTTTGTGAGTACAATAGTTTTACGAGGCCTCATGTGGTGTGGGGAGTGCCCGGTGTTCCCAGAGGGGGAAAGAAATTTTTTCCTCAATTCTAAAAGCGCCGAGGGGAAAGAATAATTAGACTTATTAAAATTATTGAAATATTAATTAAAACTTGTCGCAAACGTCTAAATATTGCATTGTTAGGCGAGTACGAACGATTCCCAAAATTTCAAAGCTCTAGCTTGATGGGAAGTTGGTTAAATTAACGATCGAAAATTTGATGACACTCACACACACACACCAAGTGAAATTCAGAAAAACGTTGTAAAAAAGAAGTAAGAGAAGACATTATTGAATGAAAATTTATTTTTAAAGCAATATTTATATATAAATTACTAAATTTTTCTCAAAATTCATCATAATGCAATATAAATTGAAAAATATACTTTGATTAAGTAAATTAAATAAATATCCGCATGTAGTAAATTGCTCAAATTATTTTATAATACTAATAAAATGTGAACATAGCTGCTAGAGGAGTTTCATTTGCCTGTCATAAAGTTCAAAGAAGTTAGGTTCTCAGTGTGAGCAAATTTTGATGGGACATAATCTGGGTGCCTGCATCACTTCAAGGTTTTCCTTCAAAGCAGTTTAAATACAAATTTCTAAATATTTCAAAGTTTCAAAACAATTTACATTATAAACAGTTTAAAAAAAAAGTAATTCATGCTCTATTTAACTATCCTGAATTGCTCAGTTTGGCGATTTTGGCACGTTTCGAAAAAAATCTTTAACCTCGTTATTTAAAGACTTCCCTTTTATTATATGTTACGGATATTTCTGGGGTTTATCTTCAATTTTCTATGTTAGACGCTAAATAATTATATAATTTACTAATGACTCCAAGAGGAAAAGACCTATCACAAGATCTGAAAGATTTAATTATAAAACTGCACAAGGAGAGCAAGTCTCAACGGGAAATCTCTAAGATCATCGTGAAAAGTTCTGCTACAGTGCCGAAAGTATTGAAAAATTTCCGACTGAGGGCAGTACTAGAAACAAGGTTAGAACTGATCAACCACTCATATTCACTTATAGAGAAAGTCGGGATATTATTAGAAAAGTTAAGGAAAATCCAAATATTAGTGCTCCAAAATTAAAATCTGATGCAGAAAACCATTTAGATAAATCTTGCAATCCTGAGACAATTCGCCGTTTGCTACGAAAGGCAGGATACCATGGTCGGAACATGTGAAGAAAACCGTTCAAAGAATAGAAGAAGAACTGTTAACCCTTTCGGGACGAACGTACCACATACGCATCACTCGCGATCGTCGTCCGCGGCCGAACGTACCAAATACGCATCACTTGAGAATGATATTCGCATTCTACGATGGAACGTTTTCTAAATATCTCTAGATGGCACCCTGTGTCCGTTACTTTTGAACTTTTCGCAGTCTTAAGATTTTGGCATTCAGTTTGATCACAGTCTGTCTTAATTCAGGATTTTGCTCACCAGCTGCTGTAGAGGAGGAAGGAAAGCGTAATATAAACAAACTGAACTCGGCTTTTTGAACTTCCATGTGATGTACATTCGCGTTTCTGTTTTTCACCGAATGTTTTTTTATTGTTTTTTGCTATGTATTTTTCTTTTTAGTGTTGTACCGTCAGTACTGTTTGCTTTGCTTTTGGATGTATTTCTTTCACTTCCCTATTTATTTCGGAAAGCCTTGACTACTGCTTATAATTGCGAAAAAGTGTTGTTTTTCAGAAGAATATATTCACATGGCCCACGAGCCAATTAATGATGAGAGTGTGATTAATTTTCTAAAAGGTTTGAAAGGAATATTTCTAGTGATTCTGATGCTGACATTTTATCAGAGACGGATAAAACAGGACTTTGCGTTTCTCCGCGCTTCGAGAATTATCGCACTCGTTTTTCACATTAAGTTATTGTAAATGGCCTTTAATGAAAACTTTTTTTTTTTTAATTTTAAAGTTTATTGATTTTTTTGTCAGTAAAACTTCGGAATAATTTCAATATCTGAAAACTATTTCTCTAAGTAAGCACTTCTTTATATACATTTGTCTGTAAATTAAGTGTAAAAGATTATTAAAAATGCTAATTTTAAATGTATAACTGATTAATAATCTAAAAATTATAAAATAATGAGAACACCACGCTCTAACGATTTTCATGTTATTCTCCCCCCCCCTCCTAAAGTTAGGCTTAGTGACGCAAAACCCCTGGCCCGCGTGACAGTTCTCTTAGATTCTCCTCCGTCCTCAGGGAACGTCTTACGCCAAGGCGTGCCGTCCCGAAAAGGGTGAAGCACGGTAGTGGCTCAATTATGGTTTGGGGCAGCATGTAAGCGGTTTTTGTAAGTAATTTAGTAATAAATGATGGAATAAAAGGAATCTATTCAGTTATCTGAACATTTTAAAAGATAATCTACATAATAACACTGCAAAATTAGGATTAGTTAGAAAGTTCTAATAAAATGTTTTTTTCTTCTATTTCTGAGAAATCTGTTATGCGTTTACTGGAAATTTCTTTACCCACGTTCACTACAGAAATACATGCTTAACTCTCATTTGTAGATATTTTTAAAGCGATCATTCAAGTATATCAAAACCCAAACTTATTAGAAGCTATGAAATTACAATACTTAAATTCAGTATTAAGCCATTAAAATAGTTCAAACAATTTCGATGACAGATTCTAACTATCGTTTAGCGTAGACTCTATTAGAGGTGAGATATTCTAATACACCAGAACAAATTTATGAGCATCTGTAGAGATTCATGAGCTTTTCTGTTGCTCAAAATGAGTCAGCGACTGCGATTCTAAATCTAACTGATGTGACAAGTGAAGTTGTTAGATCCTTAGAAAAATCCAGATCTAAAATTAGAAGATTTTCCAACTATTTTTGATTTTAATTTAAGCCAATAACTTGATCAGAACTTTAAGTTGTAGAGGGAAAGGAATATAAAGAAGGATGTATCACCTACTATAAGGGAATTATTAGACTTTTTTAAAAGATTATCCTAGGACTTTAAATGCAACTTAAAATGTTTTCAATGCAAAAACGAAAAAGAAGAGAAAATTGCGAATAGCTTAGCGTCCCAAATTGAAGTGATTTAGTAGTCCCTTAACAATTGCTTATGGCTTGGCATTAAATTAGATTTATTTTTGTTGGGAAAATTAAAAGACCAATCATGAATATGTTTCATGAGCAAATACAAGTGTACAGATTCATGCGTTTGTTTTTTATAGTGAATTCGAGTCCCTTTTTGTTGGCAGCAACTATAAAGCTACATATTCAAAAATCTAGTAATTTATTTCGAGATGTTTTTGTCATTCTTGATGAGAAATTAATAACAATAACTGAAACTAAAAAAAAAAAAAAAAAAAAAAAAAAAAAAACCGAAACTAATTGTCCAAATTTCCCAAAACTCAAAAAAATGATATTCCTTTAAATAATAAATTCAACCCCCTTGAAGATGACAGTATCGAATTTACAACCCCACGTAGCGCAGCCACTTTGAGCTCGCTTCCTAAGCCTGGTTCTTAACCTAAAATCACATCCATGATAATCGCTTACTTCCCAAATGAAATGCTCAATAATTTACCTATCGTAACCAACGAAAAACTCCTAGGTAAAATTAATAGTAATAACTTCAAAATCTTTTCCCAACTACCATGGAATTGCACATCATAATGAAATACGCAGTCGATAACAAACTCGATGCACAGACTTTTGTCCTCCCAGCAGACCGATTAGCCAAATTAATACTTCATATACTCCCTATTGATACAATCAAATCCAATATTATTAATGAATAAATACGTATGGTTTTAAAGTTGAAACATGTCACATCCTACGAAGCCTGTGTGGGATTGTGTAGGCTTATAGTTGAACAGAGAATGTTTGAAACGCTTATGTGTGGTTTCAAATTAAAATGATTTTACAATAAATCAATCTGATTACTTATTTACAATTCACTTAAAGTTTTGAGAGCAGCAAGCGGCGCTGCATTAAAATTTCTGATAGTTCTTTATGTGTACGACTGATAGTAGCATTAAGAGCAATAAATCGAAACTTTAATACTACTCATTTTTCTATATTTTTTCTTTAAAGTTTGAAAGTAATTCAAATCTAAATTAATATGGGCATGTTTAATATGTTTTGCCTTGAAATGTGCCTCAAGACAACCTCGTTTTATTGATTTGTTGGTCTATCATTGTGGACATAAGAGACATAAAAAGGTGACCGTTCATCAAGGACAACGGGTATGAAACCAAATATCACCAAAAGAAATTTCCCACCCCAAAAGAAAAGTACTTTTTCATTTGACAAATTTTTCAGGAATAAATATGCTTCCAAAATTGATAATTTTTTTTTTTAAAAAAAAGATTACCAATGGAATTTATATATCTTTTATATGTCACTTATATTTATTCAATGCGTATATTTTTCTGAACAACGAGATTGTTCCAATAATTTAATGGACGCTTATTTCAAATTAACATCAACGGTGAATGAAAAGCGTTACTGCGAAACACTGTAGAAACTGAGTTATTGGCACTAAGGATTTCGCGCCATTCAGAACACGTAGAGCGAAATGCTTCTACCGGCCCAGTAGCTCAACATCAGCTCTTTCGTCAAACAATGGAAACTCAGCTACCAACATGTCGGGCAGAAATTACTTATACTGGAAGTTTACCGAGCTCGAGTAACGACTGAGAATCGCCATAAGCTCAAACTCTGGTCGAGTACATTTTCAAATTGCCTCCCTGTTAAGCGTCAGCCCCTAATGGAGCTAAACTAATGCCTATTTTGATATATCATAAAAAAAAGGAATATAATCTCTGTAACAGAGGGCTTCCTCCAAAGAAGAGAACGGAAACATGTAAATTAAGACTGATATGTGTATATATAGTGTAAGCTTTCAAGAGAGAAAGACGGAGGCAAAGTGGGGGGCAGAGAGGCAAAATGATAGGATAGATTTCTTTTGTAGATTGAATTGATAAATAAAGTTAGTATTTTAGAGATGTCGATCTTTCATTCCCTTCCTTCCCATCCGTCCGACAAAATGTCATCATAAGCTGAGGAGAAGGGAGGGGAAGTATGGGACATCATGGAGTTTCCCAGTTGTAAATTTGAAATGGCCTTAGATTTAATTCCTAAGGATATATATATATACATATATATATATTGAAGGGGACGTGTGGGTAAGAATCTAAAGTTTCTTTTCTCTTATAAATTATCGAGGAAGCGAGGACAATGAAAAGTGTTAAAAGTTAAAGGTGTAAACTTCATTTACACTCTATAACGAAAAAAAAAAAGAAAAAACGGCGCACCAAGGAGTTACCCGATTGTAATGAAATTTCGTATGCAAAGATATTTAGATCGAACATGCAAATGATTAAAATTTGGTGTCCAAAGGATGAATAGCGGGAGTTACACCGCATCGAAACTGCGCACTCAGCAGGTGTATATAAGAAGCGATTCTCTATCTGGTGGTCAAATTTTCTGTTGTATTGCGATTTAGGATACCTTTCAAGGACTGAAAAAAATGCCTCGATGCAGGATTCTAGCTCATTACGAGCAACTGTTAGAGTTTGAAAGAGGTCGTATCATTGGATTGAAAGAAGTAGGTTGGGCAAATCAGAGAATCGCTCGTCATATGGGTCGAAGCGATGCGGCGATTGGAAGATGCTGGCAAGAATGGGTGGACAATGGCAAATTTCAGCGTCATGAGGACCACAGCAGATCGGCAGGACAGAATGATTGTCAGATCTGCTGTCACAGTATCTGATTCATCGTTACTAACCATCAGACGAGCGACCCACACACGAGTGTCCACCATGACCATTCTCAGAAGGCTGATAGAGCGAAATTTACGCTCGTACTGCCCACCCCTCCACCTGCCTCTCACGCCTGCACACTTTCGAGTCAAATTACAGTGGTGCTTGGCTCGATCAGGCTGGAATGATGTTGACTTGGGATGTAGAGTGTTTAGCGACGAGTCCCGCTTCCAATTGTGTCCTGACGTGTCTGGAGACTCCCAGGGCAGCGTACCGATCCTGCTTTCACTATTGCACGCCACACAGGCCCTCAACCAGAAGTTATAGTCTGGGAAACCATTTCCCTTGATAGCCGGACCCCTTTGGTCTTCATTAGAGGCACACTTACAGAACAGCGGTACGTCGACGACATTCTGAAGCCTGTTTTGCTACCGTTCCTTTTGTAGTATCCTGGCCTTATTTTTCAGCAAGGTAGTTCCAGACCACATACGGCACGTGTTGCTATGCACTGTCTTACAGCTTTTCAGACACTTCCTTTAACAGCCACATCTCTCTCCAATTGAGCATGTCTGGGATATGATGGGAAGGCGACTGCATCTATCAGGGAAGGTTGATGACCTAGCCTGACAATTGGAGCAAATTTGGCAAAAAATACCGCAGGAGACCAGCAGGGAACTTTATCACTCTATGCCACGTCATGTGGCAGCTTGCATCCAGGCTAGAGGTGGGTCAACACTTTATTGAGCTCGTAACTTTTTGTAAGTATGTAACTCTGAAATTAAATCATTCAATTTTTCTGAAAGTTTAATCATTTTCTATTTTGTACATAATTTTCCTATCCGCTAATTTTTGTCTCCAGCGGACAACTCCTTCTTTGTGCTTTGATTTTTTTTTTGTAATAGAGCGTGTTACAGATGGCGCTAATAGTCATATTTTCTTGCTAACAATTTGCACCTCAGCTCTTTGTTTGAATAGACAAGTTTCAAACAACTCAAAGTCTATCATTAAACCTTTCATTACATTTGTGGTCGTACAAGCCCCAGAACCAAAAATTGATAACATGGCTCCAAAAGAAATATCAGAGCTCACCGTATTGAGCAGAAGAAAAGCATATTTGCTCGGTTTAATTACTCGGTTTAAAAACTCTTTAGAAAGTGCGGATTCTCCATTGAATCAAGGGGAACTAAAAATAAACTAGCCTCGCTTTCCCAGGTTAAAGCGAAAATCGACGTCTTACGACACGAAAGTTACGGTATTCTTTCGGATGAAGAACTCCCTGATTTTGAAAACAGTTTGAATAAAATGGAGGACGACGCAGATAATTCAGAGGTGAATCTCAATACTTTACTTGAATCTTCAACTTTGAATACCTCCAGATTATCGTAAACAATGATTTTGCTAATTGTAACGTAAAACTGCCATCTATTAATTTACCTGAATTTTCGGCACAGTATGTTCATTGGTTACAATTTAAATCTCAGTTTGTAACACTAATTGATGATAAAACTTGTTTATCGGATGCACAAAAATTGTATTACTTACAATATGCCCTCAAAGGCAATGCAAAACAGTTGCAAACAGTAAATGGTTCATACCCATCTTTATTCGATGTCTTAAAACGAAGATATGAAAACAGAAGATTAATCGTAAATAGTCACATTGCTGAACTGTTGAATCCTAACAAAACAAAATTTGAATCTGCATTTCACCTTAGAACTTTAATTGACTCTATTCAGAGTCATCTGAGAGCTTTAAAACAATTAGAATTAGAGCCAAACGCTTTGTGTGAATCAATGCTAATTTTTGTAATCACCCAACGTCTAGACGATGAATCTCGTAAGCAATTTGAAATGGAATTACATTCCAATGATTTGCCTGAATGGGATACATTTTTAGACTTTTTAATTAAAAGAAGCCAAGCTTTAGAAAATGTACAGAGAAATTCCTCGTCGAAACAAAAGAACGAAACTCCTCCCAAATTCAAAACGTTTGTTGTGAAAAGTAGTTAAAAAACTGTCCTCTATGTTTATCCGAACCCCACCCACTTTTTAAATGTAAAAAATTTCATGATATGTCTATTCAAGATAGAAATAATAGAGTGAGATCTCTTAATCTGTGTTTTAATTGTTTCGGTCATCTTATTAAGAACTGTTTAAAACTAAACAAAAAATGTAAGTGGTGCAATGCAAACCATAATTCATTTCTTTGCAACGTAAGTAAACCCCATTTAGAATGAACGGGAACCTTCCCGTTCCCACCCTGCAGAGTTCATATAGGATTATTTATGACCCGAACCCCACTACTATGCCCACGAATTATTCACCACATGTAACATTTTCTTCTACCGCAGCATCGTGTTCCACAGTTAAGGACAAATCAGTTTTACTTTCATCCGCCAAGGTCAAAGTTCAAAGTGAGGGAGGCAGCTGGCTTCAGTTGAATTCGATTTTAGACAGCGGGAGTCAACAGTGCTTATGTAGCTTCGAAGCCGCAGATTGTTTAGGATTGAAGAAAGAAAAAATAAATGCAAAAATTGCGGGTGTCAACGGTGCTTGTACTGCAGTAAGAAAAAGAGTATGGGGTGCCACCTCCACCAGGAACATCAATAATCTTCAACTTCTACAGAACAGAGCGCTCCGCATCATTGTCAGTGCTCCAGTCTACATCCCCAGACGTGTATTACATGATGATTTACGAATTCCCTCCATCCCAAATCAAATCAGGAAAAACTCTGTCAACTTCCAGAAATCTGTCAGACTGCACTCTAACCCTTCAATTCAACAGCAAACTGATCCTGGACCCTCTACTACCTACAGATTCCCTCATCTAGCCACTCAATGTCCTAGCCTCTTCCCAGATTGATTGTAAAACTATTTTTTTCTTATGTTTTTCTATTTTTTGTAACCTTCTCATTCAATGTACTCAAACGGAGAAAGAGCGGCTCGAACTGGCCGCTGGTACTCTAAATAAAAGCTCATCCTAGAGTAAGAAAAAGAGTGATAACTGAAATTCCGAACGAAAGTGGGTCGTTTAAAAGAAAGCTTAACTTTCTATTAGTGCCTGAAATAACAGAACCGTTTGATATAACAAAAATAAATTTTCCAAAAAATATAATTTATGCAGATGCGGAATTTAATATTCCCAATCATATTAGCATTCTTCTTGGAGGGGAAATATTTAATGAGTTATTAAAAAGTAAACAGATAAAATTACAAGAAAATTCAATAATATTGAAAGACTCTGTGTTCGATTATATTGTTACAGGTTCCATCCAAAACGAACAATCAAACCATTATTATTGCAATTTCCTCCAAGATCAGGTTGATAGCAATTTAACAAAATTTTGGAAACTAGAGTCATTAAGCATTAAAGACGAACCGAACTGTGATCAAGATGACCAAGCTATGCAATATTTTAAGACTTCAGTACGTTTCAATAGTGCCCGTTATGAAGTTGGGTTTCCCTGGAAAAAGGATAAACCAGAATTAAGAGATAATTTTTCCGAATCAGAAAAGCGTGCTAAATCTTTAACAAGAAGATTCATTCGTGACGCAACTTTCTTCCCTCAATATTCTGAAATTTTGAAAGAATATTGTTCGCAAGAAATAATTGAAAAGGTTCTACAAACTGAAAAGCTAACTGATAGTATTCTATTTACCGCACCAAGCGGTCTTTCATCAAGAAAACCTAACTACAAAGATGCGTATTGTTTTCGATGCAAGTTCCCATGAAGATGGACAATTAGCTTTTAATGACTGTATATGGCCAGGTGTGAATTTAAATTCAAAAATATCCCATCTGATTATTTCTTTTCGCTTAAACAAGATTGCTATTATCTCAGATATAGAACGTGCATTCTTACAAATTTCATTGCGTGACAAGGACAGAGATGCAGTTAGATTTTTGTTTCCTGAACTTGGTTCAAATCAAATTGAGCCATACAAGTTTCAAGTCTACAGATTTAAGCGTGTGATGTTTGAAGTGTACGTGAATCCTTTCTTACTCTCCGCAACGATTAAGCATCACATCGAGAAATATCGTGAACAGTATCCAGCAGCAACTGAAATGCTTGACACTTGTCTCTACGTTATGATGAAATTAGTGGTGCTGATGACATCTCCCAAGCTTTAAAAATATCAAAGGATGCTGATACTATCATGAAAAATGCTAGCATGAAATTACGCAAATGGAATTCAAATGATCAAATCTTAATGAAAACACGGGAATACGAAGGTCTTGAGACACATCCTCGTAACCCGGAAAACAATTCTCCAATCATCAAAAGTTTTAGGGATATTATGGAATGTCATCCGCGACTATTTCACAATTGATGTGAAAGGCTGCTAGAATTAGATACATCAAAACCTGTCACAAAAAGAATTGTGCTACAATCAGCTGGTAAAATATACGATCCATTTGGATTTTTATCGCCTTACACAAGCTCAAATGCTTATTACAAGAACTTTGGCTAAGAAAATTAACATGGTTACAATGGTGGTCAGAACTTCCTCTTTTGTCAGAACTAAAGATTCCACGAATGATCCTCGATTCCAGTGCTGGAGATTCAAGTGAAATCCAAATTCATACCTTCTCCGATGCTAGCCAAACAGCATACGGAGCCTTCACCTTTTTGAGAGTTTAGCACTAGAACAGAATCAGTATTGATCTCGTAACATCTAAAAGCCGTGTTGCACCTCTGAAAAAGTTATTCCTGTCCAGATTGGAACTGATGGGTGCTCTACTTGCTGCACGCTTAACAAAGGAAGTTAAGAAAATAATAAACAGAAATGTCCAACTATAGTCTTTTTCTGGGCGGACTCTCAGATAACTTTATATTGGATCAAAGGTCCCAGCCATAAATGGAAAACCTTTGTGGCGAATAGAGTTCGGGAAATCCAATCCCTCACCGATCCGAATTCGTGGTTCAATTGTTAAGGCAAGGACAACCCAGCAGATCTCCTTACGAGAGGAAGTATCGAAGCTCTTTCAACGAACTCCAAGTGGTGGAATGGACCCTCGTTTCTGAGTCAAACCAACTTCCTGATCAATGGACTAGATGAAGCGATCCCAAAAAGATTGTATTCAGCAGAAATGAAAAATAATTCAAATCCAGAAAATGACATTTCCCTGACAGTGACAATTACTCAAAATGATTTCTTTGAGAACATAATTAATACATCAAACAGTTATGTAAAATTAATTCGAGTCATAAGTTTTCTCTTTACAGGTTCATATATATAACTGCAGAACCAGAAGTGCAAAGATAAAAGGACCCCTTGCTTTACAAGAGGTAAGTTATGCTGAAAATTGGCTGGTCCGCTCATTACATGAAAAAGAGTTCCCCGAAGAAATGCGTAAATTGTTGGCAAGTGAGCCTATTCCTATAAGAAGCAAGTTAACGTCTCTTAATGTCTTTCTTGATGAGAGTAACATTATTAGAGTTGGAGGCAGACTTACAAATTCAAATTTGAATGAGAAGGCTAAATTCCCAATGATTTTACCGAGTAAACATATTTTAACTGACATTATATTGTGTTAATATCATAAAAAATATTTACATGCAGGACCCCACTTACTTTTATATCTTGTTCGTCAGAAATTCTGGCCACTTAATGGCAGAAATAATTGTCGTAGAATTATTCATGAATGTGTAATTTGCTTCAAAAATAAGCGTATCAAATCAAGCTATGGCTAATCTACCAAGAGATCGTGTAACTACGAACTACCCTTTTAATGTCACAGGCATTGATTTTGTAGGCCATTCCTTATAAAGTTTAAAAATCAAAGAAAAGGAGTGCTAAATAAAATTTATGTGGTAATATACATATGTTTATGCACAAAGGCTATACATTTGGATTTTGTGACTGATCTTACATCCCAAGCATTCATAGGATGTTTAAAATGTTTTTTTGGTAGGAGAGGAAAGTGCGCAAAAATCGTCACTGACAACGGTAAAACCTTTGTTGGCGCAAACGCGAAATTAAAAAATTGTTCAAAATAGTTAAATCGCCTGATCAAACATTAGCTGATTTTTTGACTAGTGAATCCATAGAGTGGAACTTTATCCCACCGAGGTCTCCAAATTGTGGAGGACTATGGAAAGCAGGAGTAAAATCCTTTAAATTCTTCTTAAAAAGAGTTGTAGGGAATGCCGATTTAACTCTTGAAGAGTTCATTACCATACTTTGTGAAATTGAGGCAGTGCTAAATTCCCGACCACTCACTCCTTTGACATCAAATTTCGATGATTTCGAAACTCTGACTCCCGCACACATCTTAGGTGGTAGACCCCTAACATTCATCGTTGAGCCACAAGTTACTAATATAAACGAGAATAGGTTGTCGAGATGGGAAAGAGTAAAAAAAAAAAAATTACTCAACACATTTATAAACTTTGGAAACGTGATTCTCTAAATAATTTGCAAGTACGTCTCAAGTGGAAGTTCAACAAAAAAACAAATGTTTCTGTCGGATCCTTAGTATTAATAAAAGACGAAAATCTTCCTAGTACGAAATGGAGTTCGGGTAGAATAACAGAAGTATTTCCCGGCACAGATGATAAGGTCTGAGTTGTGAACCTGCGAATACCAAACGGAAACATATCGAAGAGAACAATTAGAAACCTTTGTATATTACCTGAATGAAATTTTGAAATTATTAATTATTGTTTGTGTAGAATTTAACTTTAATCACATTTAAGTATTGCAAAATGTATTGTGTATTTTGTATTCAAGTATTGTAAACATATTATGTGTGTGTATATTTGTATTGAAATTTCATTTCAATGGCGGGGACTGTTACGACCCGCGTGTGCAGATAGCGCTAGTAGTCATATTCTTGTTTATACAATTTGTAGCATTATTCCTGTAGACATCAGCGAAGGAGCACGACGTAAAACCGTCGCTCAAATAAATATTCATTTTTAGTATACAGTCCACAGCTCTTTGAATAGATAAGTTTCAAATAACTCAAAGTCTATTCATAAATCCTTTCAGAACAACATTCGTTAAAGCCCAATCATCAATGTCATAAGCTGATAATCACAGAAAAATAAAATATACCTAAGATCCCTGCGTTTTTTTTTTTTTTTGTCTACTGCAACTCTAGTTATATTTTGTTTTTCTTTATCACCTCAGAAACTTGCCTTTTTTAGGCAAATACAAAACACCAAGACATTCTTGTGCTCTTTTTATTTCCCTTGGATTTTAGTCTTTGATGAAGACGGATGACGCACACCCTGGATACCCCAGCGATCCTTCCCTATTTTTAATCCTCCCTCTTGTCAATCTTTTTTTACCTAATGATTACTGTAACAAATATTGCATTGACCATAAATGATTCATTCAGTAACAGGGGAGGGGAAAGCTTCATATAACTTATTTTTATGTAACTGGTGTACGAAAACAAATCACATAAAATTTTAATTAAATTAATGATAATTAATCTATGTAATATATTAATCAGTGTAGAACTTCACACTTTATAATTGGTAACATTCGCCTTTTTTTATTATTATTATTGAATATTAAAATCGGATATTTTCAATTTCCTAACCAAGTCTTCGAATGCCTTTTTAACATAAGAAGCGCTATAGTTTGAGGGCAACACAGTTTACACATATTAGCTCAGATTTATAATTAATTCAAAGAATATCTATTGCAGTTGAATTTAACAGAACAGCTATCTAACATAAAACAGTATTATCATAACAAAATTGAAATTTTTTTTGGTTTATCAGAGGGTTCCTCCCCCTCCTCTCATATTATAACTAAACATAAGTATTTTTTATTTAAATTAGTAAAAAAAAAATTAAAGAAAAGATTCTGATTCATTTGAAAGATTGAAAATTGGTTTTCTAAAAATACAAATGATGTCTTAAATTTAAAAAAGCAAAGATACATAATTTCCAATTGTAGAAGTCTTTCACATATCACGATTTATCTGAAACGTGATAGAGAAAATAAAACTGGTTTAATTCTCACGCTCTTTTTCCTTTCAGCTAAATTTTTGGGTTGCATTTTGACGTTATTTGAATTTAAGAACCATGCATTGTGTAAACTGTGCCTAATGTAAACTAACATATTGCAGGAGATTGAATGTTAGTAATATAAGAGAGCGTATGATATTGGTGTAGGAAAGTTACGTGATCATCAGAAAGCTGATATTTTTCGCAGACTCTGTTTATGAATATTAATCTTGACTCAGAATCAATTTTGTTGTTATTGAGATAAGTTGAAATTTCAGTTATAATCTTCGGTTCCAGTCACGAGATAATAACCTATCGACATTCATAGTAATTGTTGTCATTCATAGAATACGAAAGAAACCATTTTGATTTTTCTTAACTAACTCTGTCTTGGATGAGCATTCATTGAGTTCCGATGAGTGACGATGCAGAAGATGTCACAAATGCGTCCAACATTACCCACCCTGGATTCGGATACGGAATTGGAATAACAATTCTACCGATTCAGTTTTCCGACAGTCTCAGCAAAAGTAAGTAACATGAAGGAAGACTTATGTAACTACAAAAAAATAAGTCTATTGGTTGTAAATTTTAGAGAAACGAGACATATATTTTGTTGAAAATATTTCCCTCCTTATTCATTATATGCTCACAAAAACACTGGTCGTTGTAGCCGAAAGGTCATGACACTTTTTCATCGAGGCATAGGTTCGAGTCCTCATTTCGTTGAAAACCGCCATTTAGAGGAGTTTATGTACGTTACATCTGTAGAGGCTCTAAGTCATCACGTTGGCGTGGTGTGGAAGTATGGAGAGTAGAATTTCAGATCGCACAAATGTGCTTTTGGTCCTTTGACTGAGGTTCAAAATTGTGAGGTGCACCGCCAATATTCATCGTGTTGTTTTAAGTGCGAAGTTAATAACATAATCTTTTATAACAGGGGTGCCAGTTGCACTATCTTTAGAAGCTCCATTTTAAAAAGAAATATTTGAAAGAGCCGTTTGTTCAATGTTGTCATATGGATATTGAAAATTTTCCCCACATTGTGCTGCATTTTCCTCCAAATGATACTATTTTGCGATTTTTTCCTCCAAGACAAGAGAGGTTTATGGCACAAGAGTCAAATATATGGCTATGCAACGCCAAACAATGTGTATTTGTGATAAAAGTATATATATATATATATATATATATATATATATATATATATATATATATATATACACATATATATACTTTTTTTTTTGCATTTGATATCAAAATAATTTCATTTATATATAATTCATACACATTCTTATGAAAACCGCTATGAGAATATGTAAACTTTATTGGAATATAATATCAATCACTTTTTGTTTCTAATTGCTTCTTCTACTTCAGATGGCTCTCTCAAAGGTATCTTTTGAATATTAAGGGAAAAGATAACTGGTTGACAAGAAAAAAAAAGAGTCGAACATAAAGCTTAAAAAAATCTTGAAGCCTGCCCGTGTGACATTGTATCTTGCTCATTTTATACTGATTTTTTTTAAATTTGTACATCCATTTGATAACAAAATAATTTCTTTTTATGCAGTAATCCATAGAATATTAGTATAAATATATATAAGTAACACATACAGTTCTTACGAAGTCCTGTTCGAGGATATGTAAACGTTATCAGAAAATAATGTCAGTCACTTTTTTTTTAAAAATTGTTTCTTCTACTCCAGATGGCTCTCTCAAAGACATCTTCCGAAGCGCTCTTCCATCAATAATTGACTGTAAAATACATTTAAAATAAAATTTTGTTAACTTTGGAATTAGGGCTTACTAAAATTCCTCGTTTCACTGTATGCGCAATATTAAAGTGTCTTTTTACACTAAATATAAAGAATACACCCTTTATGCTGAGTAACGTGCACAAGAAATGGATCTATTCAACATTCAAACAGAAAGACGAGCAATATCCAAATGATTTGGTCTGAATCTCTAGGGTTGCTAGTCACTAAACCATTACAAAGTAAGCGTTGAAAATATCGACGACGACATTCGGATGAGGAAATTGAGTGCTGGTCTGGGCAGGCACTTTACTCATGTATGAGTTGTGATCTTTTTTTTTAAAAGATCATTAAAAAGCAAAGGAACAAGCAGTTTAAAATGCGCCTAGGCGCTTAGTATGAGATAGTGCGAAAGAAATAAGTGTAGTATATAATATAAAAGAGAAAAATAAAAAACTTTTCTTTTTGTTTTTCCCTCAACCGGAATAAATTCCAGTCATGGGATTTGTTTTTATAATATTAAGAAAAAAAAAGTATTTTTGTAATTATATAAATTTTCATTTCAGGAGAACGGTGACCTTTATGGACAGTCCGCATCCCGAAATGAAGAAAGTGTATAATTGTTTTGTATTTTTTAATAATAAAATAAAGAGTAAAAAATAAAGTAAAACAAAGAATCTAGGAAGGAAGTTTAATGAAAAAATTTAAAATTTTACCTACAAAACGGTAAATTGTCGACGCTTCCTGAGTTGATTTGGATCGAAAAAAAAAAGTTTATTAGTTTATACCAATTTTATTGTAGAATAATTTTAATACTACCGTATAATTTTTTTTTTGAAATTTTCCTTAATACTATAAAATGTAACCTAAGATACAAGATATTTACTACACATATTTTATAGTTAAATAGATGTACTTGTAGGAATAAAAAAGGATCAGTGTTAATATCGTTAGAAATTAATAGCTTGTTTAAAACAAACACTAAAAAATGATAATTTTCCAAGGTCCAGCCAGCGAGTTTACTCAAGGACCCCGAGTTTATTTAATACCCCGTTACACTATCAAAATATACAAGGAAAACTTAAAAATACTTCACCAAATTACTTGCTCTAACATTTAATTAGGTATTCAAAAAATAATACGATTAATTTCATTACAGGAAGAAAGATTTAGTTTAGTTTATATTAACGTCGCACAAGAAGCAACACGAGAACTATTGGCAACGGACCTCGTAATTTTGAACAACGGTCAAGTGACGAGGACGGCACCTGAGCTGGCACCCCCCTCTCCTAACATCCACACCACGCCAACAGGAGGACTTTGGGCCCCGAACAGATTTAACGTGCATCAGCCCCGGCTACACGGCGGGTCTTTGGCGGCCAAGGATCGAACCCACGACTGAACGGAAACCGTCGGCCGCTAGTCCACGACCTTGACCACTAGGCTACCGCGGCCCTTACAGGAAGAAAGATATACGACTTAAAATAAGTTCCTTAGAGTCAAATGTTTAGTCTCCGTTTTAAAACAACGTTAAATGTGTTTGTTTTCCCCTAATGTTTCAACACATTCACCCAGCTGGACAACCCTCCCTCACATCAGAAGTTTAGACATTTTATATTTGTGAAATGAGAATAAATTTTATGTGATTTATTTTCATTTGAACTAAATACGTAAAATTTTCTGTAGTTTAGTTTAATAACGAACCTTTTTAAGGATGTTGTATAAAACTGAAATTAGGAAAAAATATCACCTGTCACATAAATTACATAAAACTTAACATTCCAATTTTATTAAGTCTTCTATTTTAAATGATACAATCAACTCAATGGGTCCTTTCTCAAAAAAGTAACAGTTTGTAACACCCGATCGTTCCGGGCGTTATCTTGTGCCATCACTAATTTCAAATATTAAATACTACGACACCAATAATTACAGAACCACCAAAACAACTTTCACAATTTATTAGTATATATTTACTATGACATCAATAATTATGCTCTCCAGGTTAAGTTTTCTATCACTTTAATTCAACCCACCAATAATAATCTAACAGCCTCTTACCAATATCTTTTATCAACAAAAATCTGGAACTGGAACAACTGCAGAGAATACTATATCGAATCTTTATCCGAGTAATCTATACTCGGAGCCTCAATACTAGTCTATACTTCCACCTTCCTCTTCCTCCTCTCACTACAACGTCTCTCTGACCCTCCTTCAGATGGAGTTTATATACTTCTCAATTCAACCGCTTCACTTCATTCCTAACTGCTTTACATATTAATGTTCTTCATCACGTTTCATTTTTGGTTGGGCAAAGGTTGTTTAGCGAGAGCAATCAATCTCATTTGAAAGTCCCCAAGGTTAGTGAAGAGAAACCGCGAATAGCCCAATGTCACAAGTTTACATCAGTGTAATTAATAAGACAGAAAGCATTTTTAAATGAGGATATTCAATATTGAATCGAAGAATACAATAATTAATCAACAAAATATTCGAACAAAATCCAAGATTTCAAATATATAAATAGATTTTCTGGAAAAAATTTCAGCAAATAATATCTCTTTAAAAGCATTTTTTCTAATGAACATAATTTAGATTCTCAATAAATATCTCATCGTCTATTCAGGCTGCAACCCCTTAAGGATCTGTCTTTTCTCTCTTAATTTATTCTTTGTACACATATGACTTCCCTCAGAGTCCTTACAATAGCCTTCGTCTCTTCGCGGATAAATCAGCAATCCTCACTCAAGATAAAACACCCACTGAAGTCATCAAAAAATTACATTCGCATTTAAAAAAATTCAAAAATGGATGACCCTTTGGCGGATTGCTGCAAACACTAACAAAACCAAAGCTATTATTTTTAGAAAAGGATGTGTCCACCCCCTGTCATCCAATTAAATTTCTTGAACTCCAATATTTCAGGGGACGCTGAGCTCAAATATCTCAGGGTTATCCTGGATTAAAAATTAACTTTTAGAAAATACGTATAATTTATCTTTGATAGTGTTAAATCCATAACTGCATCCCGATAATAGACAAACACTCTGTTCTCAGCCTCATCAGTAAAATTCTACTCTACAAACAATCAGACCAATTCTATCATAAGCTTCTCCTGTGTGGGGCCGAGTGGCTCCTACATACATTTAAAAAAAATCCAAACGCTGCAAAACAAATCACTAAAAATAATATCCAATTCTCCTTGGTATGTCAAAAATTCTGTCATACTATTCTCTTAAAATCCCTCAAATTAATAGCCACATCAACCATCTATCCTGACGCTTCTTTTTTAAACTTATTACTCATACTAATCCACTAATTAGAGCCCAGTTTTTATTTGCACATAATAACAGAACCCATCAATTACCATATCAAACTATAAATAATTACTTCCACTTCATTCCCTCATAAACATAAGCGGTCAAACTGAAACACTTCCGATTTGTCTTAAGCCAACTGCAATCAAATCCTCATCTCACCCTCCCTCCCCCAACCTATTCAACCACTTTATTCTCAAGAGCAATTCCTCTTCCCGTAAATCAAACCGATTTTATGTTAAAGCGTATGTAATTAAAGAATATAAATAAATAGTTTAATTTTTATTAACGTCGCACTAGAAGCAATATGAGGGCTATTGGTGACGGACCTCGTAATTCTGAACCACGCTCTAGTGACGAGTACGACACCTGAGTTGGCACTCCCTCTCCTAACATCCACACCACGCCAACGGGAGGACTTTGAGCCCTGACAGATTTAACGTGCATCAGCCCCTGCTACACGGCGGGTCTTTTGCGACCAATGATCGAACCCGCGACATATAATATAAATAAAAATTTTGCTATCCATCTTTCTCCTTCCTTTCTTTATTTCTTTAAACTCCTCGTCTTCATAATAAAAAAAATCTTTAAAATTATCAAAACTAATGTAACTATAGAATTAAATGTTAAAAAAAATTAAAAAGTTCCATGGAAAGTTTTGCAAAGAACAAATTTAGCCATCCAAAAGGTACGCTTTTTTTTTAATTATAATTAAATTACTCAATTAAATATAAGAATTAAAGTAAACGATGAAATATCGGGAAATGGACAATAGCATAGAATGGACAACTTTTCCGATATCAAAATTAAAGCAAACGATAAATTATTAAATTGAATATTACATTAGCTGCATGATATCAAAATTATAGCAAATGATAAATTTATAAATTGAAAATTATATCAGTTAAATGTAATTAAATTAATAAGTTAAATATAATTAAAGCAAACGATAAAATATTAAATTGAATATATTTAAGCTACATATGAAATTCTCGAGGCAAAAAGAAAAAAAGGTTTCCTCATAGCTTACAATTCTGAATAATGTTATTTATTTTCAGTCATATCTTGATTCCAGTTCACATATGATTTAAGGTAATACATAAATCGATAAGTAAATAAAATACTTAATTTTTATATTTGTTTAACATCAATCTAATAAAAATTCAGGAGAAATTTATTGCGTTATACTTTTGAAAGTTGAGTTCATTATTGGAGAAAGGAGGTATCAGACTTATATTGCACATAAAAAATTCAGGAGAAATTTATGATGACATTTTTTTTTTAATTATGTTCGTTACTGTTAAAAGACATAAGAAATCTATGCAAAAACAAGATAAATGTTTGAAAAGTGATCAGGAACGTCTTTAAAAGGTATAAAAAACAATAGCCCCTTGGATAGCTAATAAAAAATGATATAACTGTAATCTTCAAACAATTATTAAAAAAAATGATACTAACCTCGAAATCTGTCCAGCATAAATGTGCGAAGGTAGAACCGTTTATGCAGACGAAGGTAAGGGTAACAAAAAAAAAAAATAATCCCATCTCGTGTATATCTTTTACAACCTATATCTTCACTCTTAATCTTTCTTTTTCTGTTTCATCATATATTATATATCTTTAATACACATTTTAACACATTACACTAGGTTAACTTTTTAATAAATTTCACGGAAAAAAAATCAAATTGAGCAAAGTGTCGTGAATGGCAGGCGCTCGGCAACCATTTGACTGTTTTGCAAACGGAAACATTGATATAGAACAGGGCTTCTTAAACTATGGGTCGCGACCCCAAATGGGGTCGCGTAGCAAAATTCTGCGGTCGCGAGAGATTTTATAATGTCAAATATTTATATATACCATTTTATAACATCACTAGAGTTGGCGGAATACAGTGGACTTGCAGCGTCTAGACACGCGCATTTGTTGAAGGTTTTGAGCTATCTCCACCGACAGCAGTAAACGATCGATGATCGCTATTATTATACTGTGGCTATACATTGTTAGTGCGTTTGTCGGTATCATACATGTTGAATAAACCGCGCGCCGCTGACTTCCCACTCTG
>BMAW01119799.1:0-23072 GCA_019974015.1 Nephila pilipes
AAAAAAAAAAAAAAAAAAAAAAAAAAAAAAAAAAAACCAATTATCTTAACATTTCTATACATTCGAAAAACGTATAAAACAAATAAATTTCATTTTGCAATAGCTAACAAATGTAAGTATAGGTAAAACTTTATCAATGTATAAAATAAATTATATCAACACTGCACCGCTTTTCTAAATAGCAAAAAAGTTGAAGAAATTTTATGTCATGTGTTTGAATTTTTCAAAGACTGTAAGAGAATAATTCAAAAATGAAAACGCACACACTAATTGTATTTGTTGCAGATCACGATCAGCTGCATCCCTTTCGAAATTCAAAAAATGAAATTTATTTCCTTATTTTGCACAAAATATTTGACCAGCTTTTCTTTAACTTCACCTTAATGTAATATGTTTGTGTAAATCAAATCTTACAACCATATTTTGAACCACGTTCACTGTCAATTGCCTTAAATTTCTGCATAAATACCTATTTAGTCCCAATGACAATACAGTTATCTGATCTATTGACCATGGCTTGATGCTGCACACAGGATTAGTCAGTTCAGCCGCTACCTACCGCTTCATACATCTATGTCACCCTATGCCACTGGCTAAAAGGTCGCCGCAAATACTACATTAATTGTTTCGCTTTTGCATAACTTGCAATCTGAACTAGCAAAGCTCCAAAGACTGAGAGAAAATAAAATTCTTTGAGGTACGCCGCCCCGGCAGACGTTACGTTTCGACTTTTAAACACGTATAAGCCACGACTTATCTGCTCGGAGTGATGGTACTTAAATCCTGTGAGGAAGCGCTTATAAGGTGCCATTAGCAACAAATTACAGAAGACGAATGTTCTTTGTCTTTCTACCAGAAAGTAACTAATTAGTTACCTGCGCCTCTCGCTTTTGCTCGCACGAAAAATTCTCCCAGTTTTAAAAGGAGTTTCGAAGATTAAGTTCGGTCTGGATCAACGTGTGAGCTTCGATCTGTATCCTAATTTTTAGAGTTAACAATGAGTTTCATGTTAATGCTAGTTTGGCAAAGTTTGAAGAATTTTAATGGAATTTTTACAAAATGACAGAAATGCTATTGTTCTTTCGTGTTTGAGACTTTAATGTGATTTTTTCCTCTAAGCCTTAATAGATTGTTGCAAAGACATTTTTATCTTTGAAATTAAATGATTATTTTTTTTCGAAACACTTCTCATTACCTTGAATTGTGTATCAGTCTGTGTGCAAGTCTTTTCATCAATTTTTCATCCGTTTTTCCGAAAAGCTATAACCTTGAAAGTTTGCGTATAGGTTAAGTTTTTTTTTAATGTGATTACACAATATTGAATTATTAAACAAACAAAAAAAATTTTGTGAAATTTTTTTTTAAAGTAAAGACAAAAAAAAATATGTACAATAATTTTTATATTAATAATGATAAAATTAAAATAAGATTCCTAAAAGTATTTAAAAAAAAAACCAACACTTCTACGCAGTAAAAGAGTATAAAAAAATTTTGGCCAGTAAAAAGATACATGAAAATGTACTGAAAATTGACAATTTATGTTGATCATAAATAATAAAAAATTGAAGGGAATTTTTGCCCAAACTCTGAAGTGTGTGCAATCGGAAGTTAGATAGCTAGGCAGTTGTGTGAAGCGTGCATACTTCAGTTTTCAATCTAAAATTTTCAGCTAGATGGAAAAATGTTAAATTTTTTTTTCATTTATGATCAAGATAAATTATCATTATCAGTATATTTTTCACGTAATTTCGAACTGGTAGAAGAAAATATTTTTATTTTTTAAATTTTCAGTTCTTTTTTTTTCTCTTTTGCAACATAGAAGTGTTAATTTAAGTTATATATATATATATATATATATATATATATATATATATATATATATATTTCACGTTAATATATCTTTCTATACTAGGTTTTTTATTGTAATAATTCCACTTTGTTTTTTATAATTTAATTACACTCAAAACAAAAATAATTAAAATTGATCTTTCAGATAAAATTAAGAACTACACATACAGAGTGTTTGTAACATCTGGATATTATTTCCTTCCCTTTAGATTACAAATCCTATTGAAATAGTCGCTAAATAATAATTCCATGAACAAAAAGTCACAAAGTGATTATAACCAAGTTACTTTATTCGGAGATCTATGAACAATCAACATTCTATTTCTAATGTACTGTATCTGTGGACACAACCTATACGCGTATGATCTAACATTGAATATAATAATTCGATCATATTACTTATCTGAGGGAAACCAGTAGGATTTGAGTCCTTAGAATACTTATAGATAAAGATCTGATTCACCATCTTTAATTAGATCTATCCTGGTTGTTATTCGATAACTTCTCACACTTGGCAATACGGTCACTATTCCTTCTCTCATTGTTTCAGCTCCACTCTCTACCTCTAACTTCCTCCTCTCGTATTAAGCACTTCATTGCTTACTTTTGTACCTCCTCAATTCTATTTATTACACTTATCTACATAAGTCAGTTTTCCTTTATAAGGAGAGATTACCGATTGTACCAAACTCACCAAAAGTCCTCAAACTGGTAGTTTAGGAGGAAATGGGATAGAGAACACGTCATATGCCTATGAAAGAGAACCCCAGCTTTTAAGAATACCGTCTATCAATAATTTTAATTTCGTGAATGCAATATTAATCCTATGGAATTTTTACTAACGTCCTTAAATTTCTACCATTTTATCTTTTTGAATGCAAAAAGGAGCATCCAAAAGAGGAAAAAATAACGAAGGTTTTTAAGGAATTACATTTTCCCTCCAATTTTTAAAAATATTTTTATTCTTATTTTAATGATTTCTTCGTGGGTTTTCCGGTCTTTAAGACATGTTCTAAAATATTTTCAAAAATCGGGGGGGGGGGATTGTTTCGAAATGTTTATTATTTTTTCTCTTTTGGATGCACTTTTATTGCATTCAAACATATACAATGATTTCAGGACGGTAGTAGAAATTCTATAAGATTAATATTACATTCATAAGATCAAAACGGTTGGTAGACGGTAACTGTAAGGGTTAGAATAAGGAAACTCAAGAAGGTAAAAATTTTTTGGACACATTCTATTAAAAATAACAAACACTTTAACTTTTATAAAATTGTAAACAATCTATGTAACCAACACCAGAAAAACATGATCAATATTCAGATGACAGGATAAGTCCTTCCATACATTTTTCAGCATGCTTGGTGTTATATAGTTAGGATAATTTCAACTATTCGCGTATCGTCTGCCAACTTAAATATTATTCTTACGAGTATTATAAGATCTCTAAAATTCAAATTCAGTTCCAGCACTGACGAAGTAAATAAAATAGTCAATTCTATCTAAAATATATGTTTGACTCTTCTAATAAGGGGGCACTCTTAAACAATTTCTTTTTCCACACGATCTATTATCTATCAAAGAATACGCTTACCGGAATACTATACGAATCCTTTTTCCATTCGCCCAACAGAGTTGAGTTATAATCTTACCAAATCTTCTCTGGAAGAAAACTTTCGAGCACACCACACTAAAACTGTTCACATTACTATAAACTCTTATTTATTATTCTCATCTCCTATCTTTCCTTTTCTTTCTTACTGTACTTCAATGCATATGTAAACATTGCCTTGTATATTTGGAAGTTGAGCTGTTTGAATCAAGTTGCGTTCAGGAAATGTCCATACGGGCAGTCAAAGGGAAATAAGCTTTCTATCGTTACAATTATTTTTATTTTATAGGTTGATTGATGAATTGGTTGCATTGACGTCACACAAGAAGCAACACGAGGACTAATGGCGATGGACCTCCCAATTTTGAGTCTCGGTCAAGTGATGAGAACGACACCAGAGCTCACACCCCTCTTCTTCCCCAGAATTTCCCTGTATTCCCCTTATTTTATATCACGTAAGTTACCATGTGACTTGGAAATATTCCTAGGAAATCCCAATTATAAGTTAACAATGCACGGGGAAAACATGCCTTCTTCTATGCTCTTCTGTTCTTTTCTGTTGCAAACTAGAAGGCAGAGTTGAGGCTCCAACTATATAGATATTTCTGTATTGCCAGCTAAAATGAATAAACAACCATGAATTTTGAAATTCACCTTCTTAATTAATTTTTAAGTTTCTCTCTCTCTCTCTCTCTCTCTCTCTCTCTCACACACACACACACACGGGGCCCAGTAGACGTTTCGGGCCCTCTTGTGCCACCTGCAGACACCTGTGGAAGCTGTCAAACAATCAGTTACTAGACGGGAGTCGATGACGATAGACGATTACTTTTTTAATTATAACGACGAGGACTTAAAATGAATAACTTTCATTTCATTTTCAGACTCGCTGTCTTAACGTTAATGATGAATCTTTAAATTAATGTTTGTTGCCTATTTTGGTATTAACTTTATAAGTATTTTCTTCTCATATTAATTAAATATTTTTGCTCAATAATCGTATTTCTTGTCATGGGTCATCGCCCACATTTTATCAGAAGTGAGATTAACTAGGTGGAAGTTAATTAATGGTGGAAGATTTAATTCTAAAACCGAAAGTGTGATTATAAGTTGAAATTTAGTGGTGGTACTGAAAGAGTGAAATATAATGATTTTGAAAGTCGTAAGAACAAAATTTGTTTTAACTGTAGGAATCCAAACCACATATCACGGTTTTGTATTCATAAAGATAAGGGATTTAAATGTTTTAGATGTGATGCCTTTGACCATAAAGCTTCGAAATGCTCAAAAGCAAATACGAACAAAATATCGTCATGTGCAAAATATCACGAGTAAAATATCTCGAACAAAATATTAGAACAAATTATCACGAATAGGAAAATATCCATGTGTATTTAGTCACTAAGGGATAGAATTTATCAAAATCGCACGAGAAGAGGAATAGTCTCAATCGCCACCTCTATTGCTCACTCCTTGCGGGATCGCCTTCTTTCGCTCTTCTCGCAATATCATCTCTTCGCCTCCCTCTGTGACTTTCTTCGTCCCTTTTAAATCCCAGGGTAGGGCTGATTCACGTCATCTACGTCTCCCTTCGATACATTTCTTCCTTCCGATTGGACGATTGATCGATTTTCTTGACAGACAACCCCGTCTCTGTCCCCAACACCATTCGTTCTTATCGGACAAGATACAGTTTAACGACACAGGCACAGATGTCACAGTTGGACGTCAAATGGGTAGCTAACTTTCATGGCATAATTTACAATATCCTCTCTAGGTGGATCATCCCTACCGACATCTGTGGCGTTCATGAATGCACCGGAAGTAGCTGACCTTTCAGGTGTGATCTTCATTTATTGAGCCTTTGGACAGCTTTTATTACGCCTTTGATCAGGAAGTAGAACAAAAAACGAAGGTTGAATATAAATGCCTTTTGGGAATTATCTGTAGCTTACTGGCAGCAAATGTCTGACGGGTATCTGCATACGCTACACTAGTATATCTGCCTCAGGCAGACTACGATTTTCAGAAAAAGAAATTGGCCAAGCTTAAAGTAACTGAATGGTTAGGCACAAGGTTGCAGAACCTACTTTACAGTGTAGTCAGTGTAATAGTGAGAAAGAAAAAATGGACCTCGTGTTAGCATCGATTACCGGAGATTATATAAAGTAATTTTGAAAGACAGGTCCTTTCCACTGATAGAGGTGTATTGACAGAATGCAGGGATCGTACGTATCTTTAGTACTCATAGATCTAAAAATGTTTCATTTTCCATGTTGATATAAACAAGGTAGTAGAAAATGCACCTCGTCTAGATTATCTGAAGGCCAACAAATTCTCAAGAATGCCTTTGGATTCTAATTCTCCCACTGGCGTTTGAAAAGTCACATTAACATTTCGACCTTTGATTAATGATGGCAGTTTACGCCTTATATAGACGACATTATATTGTTGTCCTCCTCTATAAAGAAGGAGTCGCGATGATTTCAAACATTGCCAGCGGGTTGGTGCATCAGGACTAGAGATAAATTTTAAGAAATCTCATCTTTTGAAGAAGCGAGTGAGTGAGTGAGTGAATGTAAATTTTATTGGCGCAAGAGCCTGATATGGCTTTGCTGCGCCAAACAAGATTAAACTGTGGTCTAGACGTGAAATTGAAAAACAGCTAAAAATGGTTGACAAGAAGGAGGGTCGAAAATAGAGAAGGATCGACAGTACGTCACCCGTGTTTACCAAAGACAATAAACCCCATGGGAAAGAAAAATATCACTAAGGTGCCTCGGGGTCATGATGCCCGTACTTACCTGAAGAAAGCAAGTCCCTGAGGTCTCCTGATATAATCCCCAGACGCTGGGTACCCATTTTAGTCGCCTTTTACGACATGCATGAGCTACAGTGAGACTATTCTGTCATCCCCGGTCACCACACAGGTCGGTGCCTCGGGGTCATGATGCCCGTAATTAAGTGATGAGAACGACCCTGAGCTAGTACCTCCCTTTCCAAACTTCCATACTACGCCGATCGGAGGACCTGGAGCCTCGACAGATTGAATGTGCATCAGCCCCATTAAACAGTGAGTCCTTAGTGGCCTCAGGATTCGAACTCACAACACAAAAACTTTTCGACAGACAATACAGTATGGCGTTGTCCTGATGATGAATCAAGGACTTGTTTATCCACAATTCACGCAAAATGTGTCAAACAGATTCTTTGTCAGTTCTTTGATTTCAGCAACTGCGCAAATACTTAATCGACTGTTTTCTCGAATCTAAGTGAGTGATGGTGAAGTTTAATGGCTCAAGAGTCAGATATGGATATGCTGTGCAAAACAAGATGTAACTGTGATCTAGACATCTAAAAGAAAAAATGAAAATTGTTTGGCAAGAAGGGTTGAAAATAGGGAAAGATCGCTAAGGTGTCCTGGGGGTGCACCATCTGTGTTAACCAGACATTCACCTTCATGGAATAGGAAAAAGATCAGTAGGGGAGCTCGTGTGAAAGATCCCCATACTTGCCTAAAGAAAGTGTCTAAAGGCAGGACACCTTGATATCAATTTTGTCCAGTTGCAATGAATGTGGAGTTATGACACAAGAGCCACATCCGGTTATACTGAGTCAAACATTGGTTGAAAATTCCCTAATTTTTTTTAAAAATAAAGTAATATAAAATTAGATAAGACAAATGAAAAAAAAAAAAAATCGTCATATATGATAAAAATTTCGAAAGTTATGACGGATGTCGCTTTTTCTTCGATGGCTATACCGCCAGGTGAAATTGCATTTACTGTTACTTAAACGTTGTATTGTGTTCTTTATGAGAAAGGATTTAAATTTAAAAAGATTGATAACACCAGAACCTAAATTGAGAATGAAAATCCTTATGTTAAGTGGATAATTAATTTCGATATGATTGTGTGAAAGCCTTGCAGTTTCTCTTTTTTTAAAAAAAAGAGGTTCAGACTCCTTTCTCACAACTATTGGGTTATTAAACTATCAACAAATTATTTAATATTCGATAAAAAAAATTTGAAATTCAACTATCAAAACATTTATTCATATACTTATATTCCAAATACAATACTACTTACGAATCAAAACTTCTTTAAAAAGTTTTTTCTTCGTTACAGTAAACTTTGATATGAAAGCTTCTTAAAATTACACTATACAAATATTTCAGTTACAAAATATAAATTGCACACTTACATATTTTCCAAAATAAAATTTTCAGAAATGACACTCCAGATAGCATTCACAGAAAGAAAGAGTAAACACATTTTTCAGATAAACATGTGTATTGGGTTTTATATGTGTCAATCTGAGAGTTCAGCTTTTCTTAATGGAAAGAAGAAAAAAATCTTCGCTTTTATATAGAGCACTTTAAGCTTGGATAAGTGAATCAAACATTTTCACAAGAAGTAAAACGCAATTATAACCAATACAAACACGATAAAAATAACATATTCGTATATGAATAACAAAATAATTAAACGTAATCAAACAGCTCCTAATTTGAATTATCTCTGATCATTCCAAGACACTCTGCTCATAAAATCATCAGCAATTATTTACAGAAATTGATAACAGTGCCGAACGATTTGCAACGATTAAATGGTTAAACACGGTCATCATATTAATGAACGTCATTATCAGCATTAGTTTAATTGCACTTTGCCGAGTTTAGCCCAGTGATCCGATGTAAATTGTCCCGCGGCTTTAAAATGCTTAATCACACTTACAATAACTGTTCCTGCGGGTGTTATGCAATGTTTAAAATTGTTCATGAACGCAAGTATGGCCAGTTTGGTGATGAGTGCGCAAAATTCGACTAAATCATTTTCTTTGTATCCTCTCTGGACCAAGATGTTAGCCATTGCTACGGCATAATCTTTGAAATCCTCACTAAGATTGCCAAACCCAACCAGCGTGTTGAATATGTTTTTCACTTCTACTTCATGCTGTTCGAGATAACGGCGAACCAAAATTCGAATTTCGTTAGTAAAAGGGGAAGATGTTCTTTGCTGTTTTAGGTTCCGATGGAAACGTTGATTTGTAAGAGATTCGTTCATAACAAAATCTAGCAGATCGTCTGCGAATTCCTCTTCTGTGCTGATAGTATGCGCCATTTTAAAAACAAACAGTAAAACTAGCTCAGATTAACTTTGACTCAGAATTAGAACTTTCGAGATAAATTCCGAAAACCTGAAGCAATCGATTAGGCAACTGAATCAAATGGGTATACTGAAACTGATTAAACAGATGTGACCCTGCGCCCCAAATTGGCGAATTTTTTTGTGGTTGGCGACCAAAAAAATGACAAATGTACATCAAGTGATTTCTTAAACTCGAGAAACTTACCCGAAAAGTGTGTACATCCCAGTCATAAGAAAACGCTAGCCAGGCGGTTGATTTCGATTTGTGTAAAAGTGCAGGCCATCGCTGATTGGTCTATCGGAAAAATACCCTTTACGTCACGAAAACGCACTTTTAATAACGAAAATAATCCGTGTGTAAAAGAATAGTCCCGTTTGAAGGTTACATCGTATGAGGCGACTAAAATTGGTACCTAGTGTCTGGGGGGTATTACCGGGCATTCTGTTCCTGGGGATTATATCAGGGGACTTGCCTTCTTTAGGTAGGTACAGGTATGATGACCACGAGACACTTAGAGATCTTTTTCTTTCTTAAGGAGGTTTTAGTTTTTTTTATTAACGTCGCACTAGAAGCAATACGAGGGCTATTGAAACGGACCTCGTAATTTTGAACCACGGTCAAGTGACGAGGACGACACCTGAGCTGGCACCCCCTCTACTAACATCCACACCACACCAACGGGAGGACTTTGGGCCCCGACAGATTTAACGTACATCAGCCCCGGCGGATCTTTGGCGGCCAAGGATCGAATCCGCGACTGAACGAAAACCGTCGGCCGCGAATACGAACCCTTGACCACTAGGCTACCGCGGCCTTTCCTAAGGAGGTTACTGTCTTTGGTGAACACGGGTGACGCACCCCCGGCATACCCAAGCGATCCTTTTCTATTTTTGACCCTCATTCTTGTCAACCAATTTATACCTTTTTTTTCCAATTCTTTCATACGTTATGATCACAGCTTATTGGCTTTTGCACCATGAAAATACCATCGTTCACTCGTCTTTTTTTTCAAACGTCTAGATCACAGCTTAGCCACATTTGGCTTTTGCGCCCTTAAACTCAAACGTCACTAGAAAAGGAAACTCAAAAGTTGAAGGAATAATAGTCTTTATTGCTCCATATTCCACGTAATCTCATCAATCAAAGCAAGTTGGTTTCTTTGCTGTGTGTATTTCTAAGACTTTTATATAATAAATTTTATAATCAGTTTTTTTTTTTGTATATTCTTCAGAAAAATGATGAACTAGTTAGCAGTACACATGTTTTCATGGTTTGATTTCGAAATACGACCGAGTCTCAATCGGAAGTTATGTTCATATATTCATCAGTAAAAAGATAAATTACGATATAAATGTTTAAACGAACAATTTTCATATCGGTGTTCGGTTATTTAGAGAAGTAAAAGTCACATTGTTCTATAGAATAATTGAGTTTCAGACACACACAAAATGAGTGGACGTTTTTCAATATACAACTCTTTGTAAAAAACGGGATTTTCGAATGCATTTCACACGAATGAATAGAACGAGGTTACTATATTAAATATTTTGTATTTAAGTAATTCCGCAATGTACTTCCTTGAAGGTGTACTTATTTATATTAAATCAATATATAATAAATCAAAATTAAAAATTAGTAAAAACTATTAGATAAAATTGAATAAAAAGCATGTAGAAATAACAGTGTAAAATCAAAATATTAAAGGAAAATTATTGCATTAAATAATGCGATAAACTAAATTAAAAACTAAAAAATTAGAATTAAATGCTAAAAATAATGTTAGAAAATTAGTATAAAAAAGGACTTTCAACGTACAGGGTTACCTAAAAAATGATGAAGAATATCATAAAAGTAAAAATAAATACTAGGAAGGCACAAAAGCATAACATATAAAGATAAAAAAAACAAATTTATATCAAAATCTAAAAAGAATATGAACGATAGAAAACAATAATAATTTTACTCAAAAAATTTGGTAAACGTGCAAATCAATAATCATATAGTTTTTTTTTTAGTTTTTATTAACGTCGCACTAGAAGCAACACGAGGGCTATTGGCGACGGACCTCGTAATTTTGAACCACGGTCAAGTGACGAGGACGACACCTGAGCTGGCACCCCCCTCTCCTAACATCCACACCACGCCAACGGGAGGAATTTGGGCCCCGAACAGATTTAACGTGCATCAGCCCCGGCTACACGGCGGGTCTTTGGTGGCCAAGGATCGAACCCGCGACTGAACGAAAACCGCCAGCCGCTATCCACGACCTTGACCACTAGGCTACCGCGGCCCCCTCAATAATCATATAATAGCGTTGAGAGAATAAAGGATTCCTGCCAAGTAGATAGGAAATTAAAAAAATAGTTATGTGCCATGCAGATTAAAAAAGATAGAATTACAATTAAAAACATATTACATCATCTACTTTCATATCTTAGAATTTAAAAAAATTCAAAAAAGAAAGAAGAAATTATTACAATTAAAATGAAATAACATAAAAATTATTATTTTTCAAATTAAAAAAAAAGTTATGAGATGAAATATTTAAAAGAAAAATAAGGAAACAAAATTAATAAATAATAAAATAATTCGAGATAAAAACCAATGTACAATAAATTCTTTTTCAGATTAAGTTATTTTTAGCAATTTGTGTAGACTAAAAAATTACGAATGGAGCAAATAAAAGTTATGCATCTAATAATTTTTACTAATTCATGATTTAGAGTCGACATGCCAATCATTTAAATTCTTCTTTCTTAGTACTTCTGAAATGTTGTATATCAAATTCTAGAAAACATAATTTTTACCTTTAAAATTTACTTAAAAAGACACATTTGTGAGCGTATTAAATAATTTATAATATAAAATCAAAACATGCATTTGAAAGTTTGTAAGTCATTCTATTAAAAATGGGAACCAGAATTCAGAAAAAATTGTGATATGACATGGCGCCAAATATTGGAATCTCTTTTTTGCGAATGATTACTGACTGAAAGTCAGCAACCCTTACTATCTCCCCTTTCTGAGTAGGAAACTTTTATGATACCTCATTTTTCGTTTGTGGAATTTCCAGTGTTCCCAGAGGGGGAAAGAAAATTTTTAATCAATCCTAAAAGCGCCGAATGGATGGGATATTTTGACTCATTAAACTTATTGAAATATTAGTTAAAACTTGTCGTAAATGTCTAAATATTGCATTGTTAAGCCAGTAAGAACGATTCCCAAAATTTCAGAGCTCTAGCTTGATGGGAAGTTGGTTAAATTAACGATCGAACATTTGATGACACACACACAAGTGAAATTCAGAAAAACGTAAGAAATCATAAGGAACTAAGAAAATTTCTTAACTAGTTTCTATAACTTAATTCTCTATTTTAAATTGTTTTTCAGGAAGTAAACAGCATAATTACCTTGAAGGCCGAAATTTGATTAAATTTTCCTCAATACCAAACGAGCTAATAATTGACTTTTTATTTTATAATATAAGATGCAATTATGTATAGTATTCCTTAAAATCGAGATACTCAAGTTACTGTTCAAGAAATGTACATAGTGTACAAGAGTTTAAAATGATTTCTTTTATCATAAATATTACAAAAAATATTTTATTGTCATCAGTTTTTAAATAATTTAACTAAGTACTTTTGTTCAAGATTATTATTGTTAGTTTGTAATGAATTTAAATAAGATGGATAAAATGATAAGGTTATATTTGATAATTATACTATATATCTGGTTCATACTTGATAAAATTATCAATCTAAACAAAATAAAATTACTATTATCTATATAATTTTGTTTATAGAAGCATACTTATTAGCAAAACTA
Source organism: Nephila pilipes (assembly GCA_019974015.1). Taxonomy (NCBI): domain Eukaryota; kingdom Metazoa; phylum Arthropoda; class Arachnida; order Araneae; family Nephilidae; genus Nephila; species Nephila pilipes. The sequence continues at coordinate 12,443 of BMAW01119799.1, forward strand.
TTACTAGCAGGATCACATTGTAGTATGCCTTTTATTCCTTTATATATTTCTATTGTTAAAGATATTTTCCTTCAAAGCTAAGTAACATATTCAAGTTTAAGAACATATTCATCATTATACTATCGAGAAACAGGTGTAGCTATGCCAAACAATATGTATTTGTGATCTAAATGTTAAAAAAAAAAAAGGGGAGAGAAGAAGGATTGAAAATAGAAAAGGATAGTTAGGGTATCTCAAGAGTGTGTCGCCTGTATTAACCAAAGACATTCAACTCCTTGAGAAGGAAAAAGATCACCAGGGAGCCTGAGTCCTGAAAGCCTAAGTAATACTTTTTAAAAAGCTTAAATAAAAATGTTTGGCTTTTTAAATTAAAATAAATAAAATTTTCAAGAATCAAACAGTCAACAATGTTTGCACAGTTTTTAACGATTTTCAGGAAAATGTAACTTTTTTCCCTTCAAATAACTTTTTATCATTATATATAAAAGTTCCTACAATACATTAAAGTAAAAATAAAATAAGTTGAAAATGTTTATGTACATCTGAAATTCCTTTAAATATTAAACACAGACCTTAAATTTTAAGGGGTTGATGAAGGTAATGTAGGAAGTGATGAATGCTATTATTATAGCACACTGTTTTATTTCGCACGATTTCTTAAAATAAAATGCAAGTTTTGTCAAAACAATTGAGCTTGGTTTTAAAAATTTTCATCTCCACTGCAGTATTCTTTTCACACACATGAAGAGTGAAAAATAGTAAGTTATATTTTTGAAATGATTAATTAAAATTCCATTATATCACTTTACACACCAGTTCTCATTTTAAAAACTATGCAAAACAATTTCCTATTCCTATATTCTAGTACTACAATACTATTTTCAAACCAAAAATATTTTCAGATAGTAACATATTAAGGATTCTGAGTGAATTCACAAACAAAATTTTTAAATGCAATTTTTCACAGAATTGGCAAACAAACTTTTTCACATATATATTTTTTTCATTTTAATGATAAATTTAAAATTATTCCGCCATTAGTTTTGTGCGTAACACGATTTTTATAGGAAAAATTAGCAAAAAAAAAAAAAAAAAAAAAGGGGGGGGGCTTTTAAGTAAAAAACAACAAATATTTTAGTTTTTACATGTACATTCTAAAAAATACTGCAGTTTTAGACTGTTAAATTTAGTATTTTCATTAGTTATAATTTTACAATGATCTCAATGCATCACAAGTTTTCACTAATTTTTTTCAATCTTTCATAACTTATCTAGAAATGAGTAAACCTACAATAATTCCTGTGGTTATTATACTTTTGAGATTTTCAAAAAAAAGTATGCATTATATTATCTTTACTCTTTTTCAATGTATCATTTCTTGAGTAGGTTTTTGTGAATTTCAACATAATTATTACTGCAGCAGTTTCGAAATTCTCCAGTATTACAACTTATACATTGTTCCTTTTTCTTTTTCATATTTTTTAAATTTTGCTCCATTCATTTTACCTTTAAATAGATTTAATTATTAAAGATGAACAGTAAAAATCAAGGTTCTAATACTTAAAGAAAATATATTCTGTTTAATATAATTTGAATTACATTAAAATTCAGGTAAAATTGATTTATTATTCATTGTATTGACCACAGAGTTGTGTTCTGATATGAATTTGAAATCAATGACAAATATTTAAAAAAAATGACTTGTTTTATAAATATAAAAAAAATTCACAAAGTACACAGCAGTCACTTTCATTTTGTAGTACATTTTTTAACTTGTTCATTTTATATATATATAACACTCTTGTTATGAAATAATTTTCAAGATATGTTCGTAACCAGCTTGAAGAAGAAACTTGAAATTTGGATTATCTGCAAAATCACAGAGTTCTGGTGTCTGTAACAGGTCTTCAATAGGAGGTAAGAAATCATGAATTTCAATACCTGTAAAACATTTTAAAATATTTTGTATTATTCACACTAAAATGAGTTTTTAAAAGCTTATAAATCCTACATTCTCAATCATTAGAATAGAAAAAAATCAAGCTATAGAGTTTTCAAAAACTTGCTGATATCAAAAACTTATTTTTGTAGTTTAACATTGGATATAATAATTGTATTGGAGCATTCATAGCTTAGGCATATTAAAATAAATCAGAAGAATTATATGTATATCACTACTTTTACTGTTTCAGCAAAGTATAATTTGAATATAAGAGTATATCACATTTACTTCATTCATCTAAAGAATATTGCTTCTTATTTTATATTGAATTTGCTAGCGTATTCAGTTTGTTTATCCAATGCATATGTCAAAAAATGACTTGATTGAAAGATTTTGATTGAAAAAAAATTTGATAAAAAATGAACATGCCTGATTTTAAACACCAAAATTAATTACTTTGAGGGTAGAGGAAGACTATAAAAAAGTAAAAGAAAAACAATAAAAAAAATATTGAAACAGAAGCTTTTGGTAAAATTCTGCTACATACGACTATTGAAATCCCAAGCTGCTTTTTGATGGATCCTATTGAAGCTAAGTTTAATACATGAACATGCTATTGTTATCAGTGATCAGTTTATAACAAATTTAGCAAGTAAATTAATAATAGAGTGAGTTTTTACAGCTGTAGAACTAATAATGCATTGTTTAAATTTAAATTCAAGAATAAAATAAAAAGAAACACATTTATAGACAAACAATTCACTCACCTTGATCAAATGCTACTTCAACTATTTGAAAAAATATTGTTTCCTTAAAAGCATCTAATGGGTTATTGCAGTCAAAAGTTTCCCAGCTAATATAATAGGAATAGGCAGAGTAAGTAATGTACTGTATTATAAATGCATACAAGATAATAAAATAATAAAAATTATATTGGTTATGCAAACAATTATAAATGCCTACTTGTCTCTGAGGATAGCTTTTGCCCAGATATGCATTCTTAAGTTAAATACTTCAGGATCATCTAAAGGCTAAAGAGAGAGAATCAAAATTAAAATAATTATCATGAAAGTTATTTAACAAATTTTTTGCAACATTTAAAAAAATGTTCTAAGAAATAAAATTTAATTCATATTATGTAGAATATATTTAAGTAAAATACACATGAAATAAAATATGAATAATTCTGAAAAAATAATTTTAAAATAACTATGCATGCACAAAAAGTATTTTTAAAAGAATGGAAATGTTCAATAGGACACTTGTAGAAAAACAATAATGTAAATTAAAATTTGAGATTAAACTATTTTTACCTTCTTCATGAAATTTAATAGATCCAATGCAATTTTAAAGTCATAAACATTAGCAGTGGTGTTTTCATCAGAAATATACATCTAAAAGAGAAAAAAAATTGTTAAATTTTAAACTTACTACAGAAATATTTATATCAAAATAAAACTGGAAAATAAACAAAAGTTCAAAAATGAACCAAACAAAAAAATTACTTCAATAAGATGTTCAGGAAGAAAGACTCCCATATTTCTTGGATCTATTCCATAAGCCTATATAAACATTAAAAAAAAAAAAAAAAAGGCATTAACAAGATTCTTTTTTATGTTTTAAAATTCAAATACATTTCAAATATGTTTTAATATTAAACAGTAATATTATATCACTACTAAATAAAACAAGGATTACTTGACTTCAAATTGTATGCATCATCATTTTGTACCATTTGTACAAATGTAATTTTCATTTTTCTCAAATTATATATTATAGCAATGAAAATGTTGTTTTGTTATACTATGCAAGGTATAACAAAATATTAATGGTTAAGGCAATTAAAAATGATCTAACTCTCTCTTTCTGATGAATTATTTACCTCCACTACTGTAATAGGTAAAGCCTCTTGATGTGCAATGAGATCTTGTTCTAAATTGATAGCTAGATAGAAAAAACAATGATTTTTTTTTAAAATGGTGAAATTAAAAGTAAAACAGAGAAAGAAACCTTTTTAAAGCACTAAATTACAATTATACATTTACCTTCTATTTGGCTACTTTTCACATTCTGTGGAGAATCACTGATCAGAGCACAAAGTTTGCTGAGACTGAGAAGAGTCTGTGATAAAAATTAAATTAAATGTGAATTACAGTTAACAAATATAATTCCACAAAAGAAAATATAAAGTAATCTTAAGTATTTTCAAGCTGAACAGTGACAATGCTAATATTCACAATTATTTTTAAAAATTTATTTGTACAGAGTCAAGATTTAATATCTTATTTAGAATATTCAATTTTTAATAAAGAATTAAAAAAAAGCTAGAATATATTAATTCAAAATTAGTAATTATATATTAACGATTATGAAATAGAAGAGTTTTTATTCAATAATTTATTTAAAAAAATTGCTAAAATGAAAGATTTGGAATCATTTATCTTATTTGACAGTAAAACCAATATGAAAACTTCCTTTACATAGTTTTGAAAATCTCTTTAGTTTCGATCTCAAGTACATCAAAAGGAAACAAAATAAGAAAATACATGAAAAATTTGGAAAATACAATTTCCGTAAGTCAAGAAGAAAGCAACATAACATAGTTATGAAATTTTGTATAAACCAAAAGTTATAAATATGAAAAGAAGTTGATACCTTTTTGCGACTCAAATACTGTGTCTCTTTCAGGGCAAGTTGTCTGAGTGTGGCATATGCAGCATCATATCTTTCTTCTTGTATGAAGTAGAGCCATTTTAACGTCTCATGCTCCTGTAGGAAATTTCCTAAAACTTCTCGTTGACCAAGATGTTTGTTAAAAATCTTTCCTTTTTGGCCTAGAAAAGTTAAACATTAACTACAACAGATACATAGGTTTTCATTCATTGTTTGTTTGAGACGTATTAATTGAACTATAAGGTTAAACGTAAGAAAAATTAATTTCCATTTATAATTTCTTTTCAGTACATTTTTATATTAATACATAATACCTTTATATTTTTCATTTAGATTTGCAGTTATCCAACATATAGGGTATACTTATCCAACATAAAGGTAAAGATTAATATAAAATACTTTAAAATTAAATTTTTCTTCCATAACTTTAATTATTTATGTCAAGAGAACACTTAGATGTGTGGTTAATTTGTTTCATATAACATTCTTGAATATAACATTGTTTTAACATTTAACATTGTTTTATGACAAGTTTTTTTTCCCCTTCTTTTTCCCAGTTGGTGTTAATAGTAATAACCATATTTCTATAACATACTGTATTCTCAAAAAAAGGTAGGGGGTAATAAGAGAAAAGATAATTTTTACATGAAATAAAAAAACAACACATATAATCAAAGCACATTTCACTAATCATTGGGAAAAGATCAAGCTCCTACTTACCTTTATTCATATACCACTTGAAAACATATTCAGAAAAGTGCTAAAAAATGAGAAGATTTTAAAATTAGTGTCACTTTTATGTATATTAAATATTCATAAGCCATTTCTTCAAGGAAATTAGCATTAAAAAGATAACAATGTAAATGAACTTTGATCATTAATGAATTAACAAGGAAAGCAACTTTAGACATGTATCACTATATAATCAAACTGAGGTGTTAACTACAATACCTGGAATTAGTAGCAGATTGATAAGACCACAGCTTCTTATATATGAGTGACAAGTAGAGCTACCGTCATCCTTCTCTCAAAGTTCGTTATGATTAAACATATGCATTACACAAATCAGTTATTTTTAAATATTAAAACTTTTTTTTTTTTTTTACTTATATTTTCTTCAAGTCTTTTTTAGTCTGGAAATTTAGAATTAAAAAGCAATTACGTGAATCATTTGTTTGCACAAAATTACATCTATATCAGATGATAGGAAGTGAGATAAAATTCTAGAACAAATTATAAACTGGAAAGACATTTTTTTTCCATACATTTGAATGTAGCAAATTAAATAAAAACTTGTAATAAAATTTTAAATGTTTATAAAAAATATCAAAGTGACTGCAAAACACTGAGTTCACAAACAATTAATAATAATAAAACTATTTGAAGTATTAGACCTTCAAGCATAAGACTTAATTTCATTCTTTATGATAATGATTTTTCTCTTTTATTATCTTCACATTTGACCAACTCATTTTCTTGGTATTAAATTAATAATAAATAAATAAAAAAATGGAATTCACAAATAAATATCTTTCAATATTCATATGAAAATAATAATTACTGCCTTTATGAGAATGATGCAAGTTTTTTTAGAGATTTTTCAAAGATTTAAATACAATACTAACAGAAAACAGTTCATAGTATATTTTGAAATCAGAAAGGAATATTGATACATTCTGAGGAAGATTATGCTTGAGCAATATTAGTTATAACCTTCTAAATCTTTACATTTTTTTACTAAATAAGAAACTAAAAATAATCATTTAACTAATGCTCAGCATAATATACAGACAATTTCCTTTTGATATTTATAATTAGTTATCATAACATTCACAAATAATACATTTCGTTAATCATTTATATGTAAAAATATGAAATTAGAAATTATTATATTAATGTTCTCAGAAATGGACAACAGTGATTATTATATAAGAAACAAATTTCAGACTTAAAAAATGAAACGAGGAATATTATAATACTTGTTCAGTAAACTGAAGCATATATCTCTGCAATCTATCACTGTCCTTTGTTTCCTCACAAATTTGCATCAACAAATCAAAATCCATGTACTTTTCAGCAATGGCAGCAGCTCTTTCATACTGTCTGACAGTTACTATGGGAAAAAAGAAATGTTAAGTAAATATTAACATTTTTGTAATAAATGAGAAAAATAAATAAAGCATACAAACAAAATTGTTTTGCAGAAGGCTGAAAAAAGGAGCTTTTTAATTATCGTAAAACATCATTGAAGAATTGGATTAACTGAAACTAGAACTTGGCTGGGATATCGAAAATTTCAGTTAAGTGGAAAATAGGAAAAATGAAATAAAATGCAACATACTTACACAAGATAAAGACATCTATTTAATGAACAATGGCAAGTTGTTTTATTGCATTTTCCATTTTAAAAATCAAACAGTGTATACCATTTGTAAAAAGTGAAATGAGATGTTACTTAGGTTTTATTGACATAGCACAGAAAGTATTAGAAAAGAGCCCTTTTTTTCCACCTTTTATACATTCATAGTTGTTGGAAACAATTTTTCGAAATATACGGAAGAAATAAATAAAAGGTGTGTATATATATATATATATATATACATACATCTACAGGCCGATCTGGGTTAAAAGGATCTGACTTAACGAAGTTCTACTGTAAAATACTAATAAAATAAGCAATTCAAAGATATTCAATCAAATAGGAAACAAAAGGAACATTTTAGAATTTTTTTTTTGATCAAATGAAAATTTAAAATTAAAAATAAAATTTCACTAAAAGTATTCTATTTGAATATTCATTATATGTCAAAAATAAAATGTATATGCATATATATAACTGAAATGATACAATTTTAAAAAAATACACAATTAAATTTGCATATTTAATTTATTTATGTATTCAGTTAAACATTTTGAATTCAAATATATTCCTAAAATGACATGCACTATGTGACTTTTTACATGAATTAAATGAGCAAAAGAATTAATCAATATTTGCACAGTGATAAATCTTTCTATATAATAAGTTATCTTGTAAAGTTTCAAATGGTGTCCTAAAAAACATTGTAATAAAATGTTTTTTAAATATATGCACAGGGCTATCAAATTCTATTAATTTTACAAAATTTATTAATGTCATATATAGTATGCATTTAAAATAATTAAATTACACATTTTTAAGTATTTTTTACTGTTATATTAAAAGTTTTGAGTTAAGAAAAACAGCATTTCTTAAATATATTTATAAATATCTTATTTTTATAAGCATATGGACCAATAAATGATTATAAAATTAGTCTAAATATGTAAAGAAAAAAAATGTGTTGTAGTTAAGCATTTCAAGCAATAAGATTGGACCTTTAAATGAATTAAATACCAATGAAAAAAAAAATTAATTAAAAAATACACATTTTAAGGATTAACAAAGAATTCATAATCAGCATTGAATTTTATGTAAAATGGAAATCATAATTTTACTATAATAATCAGGAATCAAATAAGAATAAATGAAACTCGCATGCTGGACTTACTCAGAGGTTTTATAAATAAGTGCCTTTCTTTCTCATATTCTTTCCCCAAAATGACATTACGTTCACTTTTAAGGGATTTTAGCTGTTTCTCATAACTATTTAAGAAAAAGTCCAGTATCTCAACATATTGTTGAAATAGCACACCTTGAATCTGAATGTTATCTGTTAAGCTCATGGCATAAGTCACATTAATATCCAACTGAAATAGAAAACATATTTTGATTGATTGATATTGCATTGAACATACTTATATTTCCCACACAAGGCTCTGGTAATTTACCTTCATTTTGTTAAAAAAAATTCTTGTCAAATTTAAACAAACATTTGATGCATCATAGCCATATTTGACTCTTGCAGAATAAACCCCAACATTCACTCACTACACAAGAATAATATTAAGTAAAATTGCATAAAATTATGCCCACAAACTTATTCACAGAAAACATTCCAAAATGTTTTTTTTTTTTATATCAAAACTCAAACCTGTTTGATTGAATTATTTACCAAACTAAACTCAAAAGAGCATCTTAAAAATAAACTCAAATTAGATAATGAATTAAATAATAGTTTGCAGACTTTAAAAATAAGTAGATATATTTACTTCATCAAAGAATTTTTAGGATAAATTGATAAAAATTTATATTAGAAAATACTCCAATATTATAAAGAAATATTGAGACAAAAAAAGTGAACTAGAAATATAGAAGCAATGCAATAGCACCAATGTCTTAAAGAATTTATAAAGTTTTAATGCTTCATATTTACTCAAATCATCCACATTCGATACATTGCTTAAATTATTAGAGATAAGAAAGTATATGATAATGGGTATAGTAACAATAAAGAATTAAACCAAACCACACAAGACCAAAAATAAACTTTTTGCAGAATAATGAAATTAGACATTTTGTAAATAGTGAAAAGTGGCACACAATATATATAATTCCAAAAAATAGGTAAAAAGCAATTTGTATAATTAAAATTAAGAAAATTATAACTAATTAATAATTGTAAATTCATTGAACATGCCAACTTCTTCTAATTTCAAAAATATTATATTGTGTACAAATTAAGATGAGACATCAATGTCTTTTTTATAACTTAATATTTATGTAGTTTGAATTATGTATTATTTCATTCATACCATCAAATAATCTATGTTTAATAGGTTTATATTTCCAATCATACTATAAAATTTGGAAAGAGAACAAGTTGAATAATATTTTAAATAAATATAAAATTCTTTGCATGGAAAGCTCTCACTAATGGGGGGAAAAAAAGTACAGTTGCAACTTGAAACAGTAATCAATGTATCTCAAAGTTATTATTATTTTTAATTTTAATGTCAAATAGATTACTTTATGCATTAAAGAGAAGAAACTTATAAAAACTGAATATATTTATAAATTTTAAATACACACACATATACATATGTGTGTGTTGCATGAAAGTTTATATCAAGGTATTTTTCCAACAGAAAATAATGTTCACTAAGTTTGTTTGGATCTGTTTCTTCTCAGCGCTACATGAAGATAATTTTCAAGAACAATATTATATTCACTCATTCAAAAAAATTTCTTGTATTAACATATTTTAGAATCATTACAATCAAATAAAAATACACAAAAAGTGTTGACATTTTAATTTCATTCATTCTGAAATAAATGAATCACTTGAATAAATTGTTAAAAATTTAGCTTTCCTCTTTCAGATACATATGATATAGATAGCTACAGCAAATTATTATTTTTTTAAAATAAAAATCAGCCTGTCAGATTGATACACCCTAAATAAATAAATTAAAAAAAAATTAACATGAAATGTGTCTTGAATCAGTTTCACCTCAGAATTTTTTAAAAACATCTAAGAATTACAGCAGTCAGTCCATTGATCTTTTAGCTGTTTTTATACAGTATAAAATCAAATACATTACTTGGTTTTTGATGTGAGGCCTGATTCCAGAATGCCCATCTCTTGATGTCCATGGCATGTAGTTAACTGGAATGTCTTTCAAATCATATGATTCTAACCTGGTTTGTCTGTATTCATTGATGGCTTCCAATAACCCCTACAATGTAGAGAGATTAATCATGAAAATGAAATAATTAGACACTTTGTTCTCCTCCTCCTCCTTTCAAAGAATTCATCTCTAGCCTAATTTAAGGGAAAATAAACAAGAAAGGTTATTCCTCCTCTGGTGGGGAGGGGAGAGATATTTAATTTTCAATATTATGAGATGATTCTCAATATTTCTGCAGTAATTTTTTGATGCATTACAAGGTATTGCTGTATTCTCAGACTTCAGTGGAGATGTGAGATAAAAAGAAGACTAAGAATGCATTCTGACTTTCTTCTCTAAATTAGCCATAAATACTTATAATACAATCTAAAAAATTTTGTAATCTCAGCCCATTTTGTTTTCTTTAGATGTGTGTGTGAGGGAATGTTGTAAGGATAAAAAATGTAATTGATCTACCCCTCATAG
>BMAW01119802.1:0-17634 GCA_019974015.1 Nephila pilipes
CATAATTTGTATGCCTAAACAAATATACTAGAGTAGTTTAATGCACAGAAGAAGACGATCCTATGGCATATTTAAATTATTCCTATTTGCAGAAGCTGTATGTCCCCAGCAGACCACCACTGAATGAGGAAATGTAAGAAATAAATAAACAATGACATAAATTTAAAATGACATAAAAACTTGATCAACGCTAACGTATTAAATTTTCTGTAGAGCTTGGCGATTCCCCATATCTAACGATAATCATGATTCAGCAGCCATTCGTAGACTAAGCAGTTAGCACCACGCATGTAAGGAGTTGTATAATCTCTTCAGAGATGGACACGCACAGCGAAGAATGGAGCGCTTTCTGTTAGGTCCACAACATCACAATGAGATCTCAAGGGATGACGCAGAATTTTGGAATCATGACCAGAGAATTTGATTAGTGTCAGCATTATAATCGTTCATTCCATTTTTATTAAGGATCTGGATTTCAAGATTATCACAAAGAAGTCTACACCAAAGCTGCTAGCGATTGAGCAGAAGCAACTTTATTTGAAGTTTTCCCGGGACATGTTGGATAGTGCGAACAGTAATCCAAACTACTTTAATTTTGATTGGCTTTCTAATATTCTTCCCCATAATCGACCCTATATTTTCTATTTAATTTTAAGGAAATCAGAAGAAGAATCTAAATTCTTACTCAGAGAGATAGTTATTTCTTTCCATATGGCTTTTTTACTACTGTGTAGCTAGAGAAATCATCCAAAACAATTACTTAAAACTTGCGATCTATTGAAATAAATAGAATGTATTTTATTCTATTCAATAGATCTATTTCTCAGGTTTCCAACAGTCTATAACCCATAGTCATCTATTGAGGGATGAAGGAAACACTCAGAAGAGGCTATACCGGCTCATCCACTGGCTGGAACCTACTAATGATTTTGAAGTGCGCGGCCAGCTGCCGACCGGCTTTGTAATCCAATAGGTTGATGTAAAGATATTGACGTAAAAATGTTGCTCTTAAAAGGAATAGTCAGATTATTGAGATAATTGAAACAGTCAGGTTGTTGAGATAAGTAACATCAACAACCAGAAAGTTTTAAGAATTGCGTGTTGGTATGACAAAATTTATTGGCCAAAATAGAAAATTATTACAACTCTTCTTAGGACGTTATTTTCAATGCATTCTGCTACATTAATGGCATTGAGTTGAAGAAGAGCTTAACAGTGTCTTAACTCATTTTATGCAGATTGAACTTTGATCTGTATCTATAGAAAATTTTAAGGCATAGGCGGAGTCTAAACTGAACGGCCTATAGCCGTTCAGTTAAGACTCCACTAGACAAGAAGTTATTGGCGATAAGTTTAGCGATGCTGATGGTCACGGGTTATAGGTGCATTGGTGCGAGGCAAGCTCTTGAGGTGGAAGATGTATGAACACGGGAGTTGTCAGGAGCCATCTCTGTAATAGTTCTCGCAGAAGCAATCCAGAAGAATGCAGCCATTGGCTAATTGTATTGGCATTTACTGGATAATGTAGAGAGGGCATCACTGTTTGCACAATGTCCAGAATCGGGGAATTTGGAGTGATATGCCGATTCGGGGGATTTGAGAGAGAATGTTCTTATCTCCAGTGATTAATAATGAGTTTTATCTTATTCTTACGTATCTTCAATTCAAGTCTAGTACTGATTAACTGTTTAATTAGAAAGAACATTGGTAGCAGAATTAAATAATGAAGTAATCATTTATCTAGTGATTTTTTTGCTGAATAATGTTTGAAATATGAATCATAGCAAGGAATCCTTACATACACATAACTTTTGTTTATTTAATTTATTTTAATCTAATACTTCAATTATTTTTTATTACTTATAAAACATTTATTAAGTATTGAAAATCTTACATAAAAATGCAGAATGTTTCTAGTTTAATTTAATGAGATATATTTGCTAGTTATAAGCTATCATGTATTCAAACACATTTTCGGCTATTTTTCATTAATTGTCTAATATAGAAGTACCGAACTCGTTGCTTCAAAATTTTCTTAACGAATAATACTAATTTCTAGTTATATAATGCACATGTGGCTATAAAAGAATGAAATTTCAATTCATCTTAGAAAAATCATTTATTCTAAGATAATGCTATTTTTAATTCACTTCATGATCACAATTGTAAGAAGCCTTATCGTCTGTAAAAATTTCTAAATTAATTGTCATTCAAAATGTTCAAGAAAATAACAGTTTTCAAAAGTATACATTTTAGTATTTTAAAACGAATTTATTTACTTTATATTTATTCATCTATTAGAATTTATATATTAAACGGCATTTTAGTTTAGTTTTTATTAACGCGCACTAGAAGCAACGCGAGGGCTATTGGCGACGGACTTCGTAATTTTGAACCACGGCCAAGTGACGAGGACGACACCTGAGCTGCCCCCCTCCTAATATCCACACCCCATCACCGGAGTAAGACACAAAGTATCTGTAAGACAATAAGTATTTGTCGGGGACTTTGTGCTCCGACAGATTTAACGTGCATCAGTCCCGGCAACACGGCGGGTCTTTGGCGGCTAAGAATCGCAACCCGCGACTGAACGAAAACTGCCGGCCACGAATGCGAAACCATGACCACTAGGCTACCGCGGCCCATTACATTAAACGGTAATCACAGTAAATAGGGAATATTTCACAAAGTTTCTTTTTTCAATGCTGGCGGGCTGATATCAGTCGAACTAAATATATTGTTCCATGGTCGGCCATCTTTCAAATGCAAGGAATGTCCAGCAAGAAATGTCCGCACTATTAAGAATGCCAAGTGAGATAATTCCTTGGAAATTCCAAATTTATACTGAGAATCTCTAGAATCTTTTTCTGAGAATCTCTCTAATCTTCTTTATTCATTTTCGGATATTAAAGGGACAATAAAGGAATTATCGCTTAAAATATTTCACTCAGAATGGAAAGTATAGTAATAACCCTACAGTATTCGACGCATTAAAGGAAATAATTGTTTCAGAGATCGCATTCTTTCATTTTATTAGATATTCCCATTGGTATCCGGTAACATCATTTTCGTTTTGCGCGAAGAGAATTAAATAATATATTGCGGGGATAATGGCTATTTATTTCAGAATCGTTGGCATCATTAATATTTATTCGTCCACATTACGAGAAAACGAATGATCCGTTAGGAATTCATGCTGTCAGAAGTATTTTTACAAATGTGAAAATATATAATCTTAACAATACCCATTACCTTAGCGAATAAGCCCCTTACAAATTTAATTTTATTTTCTCTTCCACCCATATAAATACACCCTTTTTTCCTTTATTTTGATCTATAGATTACATTATGTTCCGTGTGTTTGGATCAGTTTGTATGATTATTATTATCTGTATTTTACGCATATGTTTATATTCAATTTCTTTTATTTTCATTGATATGTATTTTGCATAAAATAATGTCACACACATTGTCATGTCACACACCAATACCATTTATCTGCATTTATCTTATATTTAGATCAATTGTATTTTCATTATTAACTGTCGTTTATTATGTTTAGGAATATGTTTTATTTGTGTCTCCTCTTTATTAATACGTATTCTGTGTAAAATAATTATTTCTTATATGCTTCTTCCATGCCATCTACCAAGTATTTATCTTTAGCGCGATGGCAATTTCCTCGTTTTGTTTTGAGAGAGAACTGGGTTTGGTGGGAGACGCTATAAGTGTTCTGTGTTCGCCACACGAAGCTGTTGGCTGATGCTAAAATAAATTATTCTGTTCCTGTAACAAAGTTTGTTTAGTCTTGTGTCGACTATAGTGTGTTACTAATTTTATTTAATTCTCAACTATTACTCTATGTGTTTCTCTTGAAACTGTTAATTTTAATTGCTAAATTTTATTTTGTGATATAGCACTTTTTTTTAAAAATAAAATTGAGTTTGGAAGCATAACAATTTTTAAAAATTTTCTGCCAGTGCAAGTATAACTTAGAGATTTTATAAGATTTCTTAGGGTTTGAATCGATTATTAGTTAATTCATTTCCTAAATTTAAGACATTTTTCATTTGTATGATAGATGGAGTGTTATTGGAATTTTATTATATACTTAAAACGTAGAATTCTTATATTTTTTAACAGCTATTCAATACATATAATAAAATTATGTATGATTCGAGCTTATAACCCGTAGTTGAGAATATTTATTTTAAAAACCAGGAATTTCTATTCATTTTAAAAAACTATTTTCAAAAAGGCGATTGTTCTCATAGAAATTTTGAAATTGATTTAATATTCTCATCTTTTACATATCTTTTGTAAATATTCACTTTAGTGGTGAATACTATAAATATTATGGTATCATTTTATACTATAAATATTATACTACTTTACGAATATACGAAAGGTATATTATATTTACGAATACTATACTGTTATTAATATAATTATATGATTCTGCAATCCAACACAATATTATTGTTTTGATTTAATGTTCTGATTAATTTCCGTGGTACTTTTAAGAAGAATTTTTAAAAATAAAGTTTATTGTTGTAAGATTTCTTTTTTCCAATCTTAAAAATTGAATATATATATATATATATATATATATATATATATATATAGTTACGAACCTGCAATGACGCTTTCCCGCAATGTAATTTAAGACAAGAAAGAAAAGGAAAAGACCTGAAGAAGCTTTGACGGATACCAAGTAATGCTTAAGCAATAACTCCCCGATCCTGGCGAAAAACGTGGTGTCAAATTTAACGTCTTAGGAACAAACTTGGTGACTTTAGTGACAAAATAAAAATTGACGGAAATGCCAACATTTTCTCAAAACTCTTTTTTGACAGGAGATTTGGAGTTTTCTTGAATTTTCCATGTGACGTCACACCTGGCCAGAACAGTTATAAATAAGCAGAGATGCATAATTTGAGGAAATCTGCTGGAATCTGTTTGTGCATGTCTTTGAAGGGCAAAGCAACGCTTGGAGTTTTGTCCGCGGGGCCAACTAGTTAGCTGGAGAGCTGAATATTATTGAAAGCGCTATATATATATATATATATATATATATATATATATATATATATATATATATATATATTATTTCTAAATATTCTAAAAGTAATTAATTTTCAATTAATTCACGTTCAATAAATTTTGGAACTAATTTGATTCATATAAAAGAGAAAGAAACATCAAAGCGCCCCACACTGCTTAGACACCGCAACTATAATTCCACATAAATCTTAAGACTTTCACATTTGCTTTACTATTTGATTAAAATTAGCAAATATATTGCTCATAATCTTTTGTTTGGGTTCTGTGTTAAGATCATAGCAGCAAATATTTCTAATTTGTAATCTGGGATGTTAAATTTTATATCTACATGTAATTCGTTCTTTGCTTTTGGAATATTAAGCGAACATAAATCAAGCTTCTTGACACAAAATTAGTAAATTTCTGCTTATTTTTCTAATTTTAAGAATTTCAAAAGACTCTTATGTGCTCATAAGCTTAGTTTTATTCTTAATTTGGTTCGAAAACTAATTAGTTTCTTCATTTTCCAAAGTTACAGCATAAGAATACACCCACACAGTTTTAAATGTATATGTGTGCACGTGTGCATGTGTGTAAGAGATAAAGATAGAGATGATTTAATTATCCGCAAAAAGAGAACAAAAAATTATTTTTTTCGTGTCACAACCCTCAATAAATATTACTCGTGTGTAAGCTGATTGAACACTTTTGAAAAGTATTACAGAATAAAAGATATATTTTGGGTTGAGAGAATACGTCGGTTCAAAAGAGAACTTTCAGGATTTCGAAATATTTTCTAGTAATTCTTGAATGATTTAAAACGGAATGGATCTATTTGTCAACTCTTCATGGTTTTAATATTATTCATCGAAACTATACAAGGAAATACATTTACGAGATAAAAACGTGAAAATATGTAGGACGATAAATGAAAAATTAGATATAATTCAATGTAACAAAAGAACTATGAATTATATAGTTGAAGTTAAGTATTTTCTTTGAATAATATTTTAGAGCAATAGATTTTATCTAAATCATTAACACAGAAAAAGATTATTAATTATAAGAATTTGCATCACACGTACACAAATTCTTTAAAAACTCTTCTTTACTTATAATTTTAAGAATAATATTTTGCTTGGTACAATTATTCGGGAATGCATTTGTTATTTTAAAAGGGAAATTTTTTTTCTATTTACAACTCATAACACAAGTTTCTTTTCCTTTTTTTTTTTTGAAAGAGAACGAAAATTGGTTTATGACTCTGTTTACCAAATATTACTCTTAAGACATTATTTCAGAAAACCAAATAAATTGAGAAAGAAAGTTAAAAAACTTTAATTATTAGATTAGTTACAATGGAATCCTCATAAAAGGAAGAACAGAGATAAAGTTGTATTTTTTAAAAGTAGCCGTTGGCATTTGGAAGTTTATGTTCAGTTCGCATGATTTTCGAAAGAAGATTATTCTCTTTGCATTTTAAAAGTACAATATTTCCTTTGAGGATAGTTCCCAAAAGTGGTTCGAAAAAAAATTCGATTTAAAGAAAGAGACAAGTTTGCTTACAAATCATATTTTAGAAGATTAAAATTCTTTATAAAGAACCAAAACTGCAAAAGAATTTTCCATTTTTGTGCTTACTTTGGGGGAAATATAATTCGTTTCCTGAAGGTTACTTATTTTCTTTTATTTCATTAAACACATTTGTGGTTTTTAAGAGACAAATGTTTCAGGACTCAATTTACTCTTCTTTCTCTCCCCCCCACGCAAAAAATTGATTAAGATTGTGTTTTATGATGAAGGCTTTCTTATTCCGAATAAAGATGTTTTTGATCCATTTTTTGATGCTGGTTTCGAATCCTTGTCAGCAAATAGCTTCTAAGTAAGTTACTTTTTAAGAATATATTCGACATTACTTTCCAGATCAGGCATTTTTAGGTCGGTAAAACAGAAGTTAATTTTAATAGTATAGGTTAGATCTTTATTAGGGAAGTATTTATGTTTATTTGGTAATGTAATTTAATATTTTGCGTGAAAAATAAATGATGTTATAAGTTATAATTTGAAACGTAGTTAAACAGAAATTTTAATAACATAAAATATCATGTTTACTAAATAATATAACCACATATGTCTTATTCGTATTCAGATATCTTTTGAAATATAACAGAATTCAATACTAAAAAAAACTATTCAAAATTTCCTATTTTTCCATGTTGTTTTTCAATCCGTATTGTAGAATTGATCAAAAATCATGCCATAACATTAACATTTAAATTTGTTCCATGACATATTTAATGTACATAAAATTCATTAAAATTTATCTTGAAAAACCTCAGGCAGGGTAGACGTTTTTAGTTATGGTTATCAATGTTTGCTTAGAGCTTTATCCTTACTTTTCTTAAAAGGAACAGATTAAAGAAGAAACTAGGAAATATAAAGTGAGCCCCAAAATTGAGTATATAATTATAGGAACGGAGAGTATATTTTACGTAACAGGCTAAATTTTGCACGAAGAAAATCTGTTTTTTGATTCATACTATCTTGATCATCGTCGTGAAATATGTAAAGAAAAAAACTGTCTAATCAATTTTTCTTCTAAAAATGAATTAATGGGATTATTAGAAACCCTCCTCGTCTTGCCAATAAACCAAATACACATTTTTATTAATTCCGAAACAAATAACAGATCAACGTTCAGTTGCATATCTTTTCACCTGAATCACTGCTCGCAATGTTTTAGACATGGTTTCCAGTAGTATTTAGAATATTCCAAACAAAATTTAACCCACTCTACTTTCAAAATTTTCTCCAGAGCTTTCTCATTTGTTATTGCATATTTCTGGACGAAGTTATTCAATTGATCCCCTCAACATTCTCTGAGATTTACATCTGGAGATTGGGATGAAGTCGATAGCTACTGTTTGCAGTGGTACAAAAAATATAACTCGACTATCTTCGACTATATCTTTGACTATAAAAAATATAACTCGACTTGTATGTTTCGAGCCATTGCGTTATTAGAAGACACAATTTGATCCATGTCCTTCTTGATCTATATATTTTGCAAGTTTTCTTTAAAATGTCAAGGTATGCTATAATGATAAATATCTATCATCAATAAAGGTAAGATCTACTCTCCCCACTGCCATGAAATCCCAAACAATATCGAATCCCTCCATACATAATTGTCTTTAAGGTGTTTTCAGGGTCCAAAACTTTCCCAACTTCCAACGTAACACTTTATACCATTCATCTCTTTTATACAGACAGAATTTACTCTCTTTGGAGAACATGATAATGTTAAAGAATGATTTCAGTTTTGAAATAATATTGTTTGCGAAATAGCTATTTTTTCAATTGTTGGAACTAATGGACGGCATCCGCGTTGTTGACCTGTGACGTATTTCCTACATTATTTGACATCACAGCCATCTTAAAGTCCAATTAAGTAGTCAATAAGCTTAAAAATTCTTTTTAAGATATGTAAGAATAGGAAAAACAATTATATATCAATAAATATGCAAGATCGCTCTCTCTCGAATCACTCTTAACTCAATTAAGCCTAGTTTACGTTCTAATAATAAAATATTACCTTACCAAATCACTCTTTCCAATTCAAACCTTCTCGATTATAGTAGATTCGACACCTATTGTTATGATAATGCGTCATTTCCAACCACTATCAATATAAACAATTAATTACGATGATTCATTATAATCCCTATCTATCAGTTTGTCGTTATCCTGTATCTCCCTTCTCTTTCCTTTTAAATCTGTTTTACTTATAAATCACTGTTTTTAATTAAATTACCTACACTTATTATCCTCACCTAATACACCTAATAACTTTTCATTCTGGTTGGGAAGGAATTGTAATTGTATGCAAATCAAATCACCAAAAAGTACCCGAGAATTGTGAAGAGAAAATCGCGAATAACCTAACATCATAGAATGACTATAAAAACACGTATAACAATTTTATCTAAGAAGAAACTTCTTTTAATTTCTAGGATATCAATTACTTAAATTTTGAATTTTCTTAATTGTGAAATTTTCTTCGCGGAGAGTACAATCAATCTCTTTTCAGTAGCGCATGCGCTGAAAGTGACTTTATGCTTACTTCCAGTAGTATCAGTCACAGATTACAGATTTGATACTTCTGAAGAGTGTTTTCGACACAAACATGCTTTTTTCCAATGTTTTTTTCTGAACCGATTTGCTGTCTTCCTACTATTTGAGAAGAAAACTATGTTAATTCTCAGAAGTTTTTCTCCTTAAACTTATTTCAAACGTATTTCAGTGTCAAAAATATTATTATACTAGTAGAAGACTATTATTAAGCTTATTTTCTTCAAGTGCAATTATAAAGATACTTGAAATAGAAATTTAAAAAGAGAAAAATGATGTAGTAATAAACTTACAAATTCGTTAAGTATACATTCAGTTTTGTGGTATTCGCGCGTTTTTCAACGCAGTTTCATATTCATTTTTTATTTAGAAGAAAAAAAATTAACAAATTAAGTAATTATTGTTTTCACATATCAAAAAAGAATTCGAAAGAATATCTAAAATGAAAAATTGTATTATTTTTATGCTAATTTTACCTATTATTCACAAAACAAAAGGTTTTATTCAATTTTATACCCTAATGTAAGTCACATTCAGTATATTTGTCTATTATTTGAAACGCTTATAAAATACAATTTTTAATATTTATGAAGTATAGAATATTAAGTTTTGATTTTGGCACATAATTTTTATCGAATGTAGTTCGTAGGAATATTCGATGTATCTATTAGCAATCATCACACACACACACAAAATTGACAATAAAATCTCTGTAATCACACAAAAGTTATCTACAGTTGCAAGTGGCGTTATATGATCACTAAGAATAGTAGCCATATTAAGAATAGATAACATTTAATTGTCAATAATTTCTCAGCAGAAATGTTGTGTGCTATATCCTTTGTTTAATCTATTTTCCTATGATATATAATAATAATTGATAATTCAGTAAAATAATTAAATTTTAATCTTTGAAGCATCTAAAATATTTTTTCGGAAACAATGATCAAATTTATAATTTATTTTTATATAACCTAGATATGATTATGAATAAGGATATGACAGGTTTTTAGACTCATCAGACATTCATTTCATCATTGCTAACAAACTGTTTGAAATATTTGTAATCGCTTAAAAGTTGGAGTCCTTTCAAATTTCTCATTTCTTAAAATTTAAACTCAGTGACCAACAACCAAAACAGCTAGATGATAAAAATTTCATTAAAAACTATATTTTTTTTATTCAAAGTATAGTATGGCTTTTCTCATAAAATCACTTTAACTTTAATTTAAGTATTGAACTATTTTATTTATTCTGCTGAATTTGGTTGATAAAATGTTAATTTGGTTACAACTATCAAATGATTATCTGGAATATATAAGTCAGTCTATATGTTGTTCAGAAACTTGACCTTAAAAAAGTCTTATCTCCAAACTTTTAATAGCGAAACACTTCCTTAATTTTATTTGTTATTTCAATGAATAATGGTGCAACGTATTTTATAAAATTAAATCTAATAGATCTAAATTTGTTCATCAAATTGAAATCTAAGTCGATATTAAGCTTAAAAGTAGGAAATGAAGGAAATGAATTAATTAATCATCAAAAAAGAAGAAAAAGAAAGAAAAAATAATCCTATTTTCCTTATTTTATTCTTTAATTAAACATAATTATCCTCAAGAAATTTATTTTGAAGATATTTTAATACTTCGTTATTTTACTAGAGTATACACTTTTATTAAGAACATTTTTTAAAATAAATACAAGATTTTTTTTAAAAAAAAAATCGAGTTTTTATTTAATGGTGGACTAAACGTTATAAAAATACTTTTTTTAAAATGTAAAGTAAAATATAATTAATAAAGCTTAATTAAAGTTTGTGTGTGTTAAGAGTGTTTAACTAACATACCTTGACAATTACAGATAAATTATAAGTACCCCAACTACTTACTTACGATATCAAAAGAGGTATTAACTCTTTCATCCTTTATAAATTGTTTTACATTTAAAAACTGTTTTTATACTTTTTAGCACACCTTTAAATGAAAGCTTGATTAATTTTTTTTTTATTTTTATTTCCTTTATTTTTATTATTCTGTAAAGCATTTGCTTGAGCTATACGTGATTGTTAAATTTAAGTTGAACTAGGAGTTATTAAGTGCAAAACACGGACCTTAGGCTCTCCTCCTCCAAGTTTGTTCCTGCTTCGGCATACTACAGTATTGTAGTGTCATCGGACTTACTCGTGTATGCAAACTTTCAGCTTGATCGGAAGATAGGAAGCGGTTTAAATTTCGAGGACAATGTACAAGAATACGGGCCCCAAAATTCTGTTCTCTCCTAAACCCGTAATTGCTAGAGCATACCATTATACTGTATTTTCACTAGATTTATACGAGTATGCAAAATATCAGGTCGATCGGATAATATGAAATGGGTTAAAGTTATGCAAAATATGAAATCTCTCTGAAAGGATTTACGTACATGCTTATGAACAAAGCAAGTTAAATAAAAGCTTGTAAAAATCTCCAAACTGCATACAATATTTATCTTCTACATAAATACATTCTTATTCCAATATAAAAAGTAAATTCTTAATAGAATCAAATATATAATAATTAACTCAAATATTCTTAATCCGATATCAAAAGTTATCGAAATTATTTAAGACACACACATTCCTATTACAGAAATTTCTTTCGAGAATAGAAATTACCGAGCGTTACATTTTAGAAATAAAAAGAAATTTAACAAAGCGAGGTTGTTGATTGATCCATTATTTTTTTCTATTTGCGCACATTATTCTAATCAGAAATTTTGTTTCTTGTAAGCCTTGTTTGTTATTTGAAATAGCAAAAACAGTTTCTTAAAAGACAAATAATAATAATTTGTCGATCGTACGTTATTTTTTTACATATACAGGAATTTAGATGGTTTTTAAATTAGAATATTTGGCAATATAATATGATAAGTGGTTTAATACGAAAAAGTGGAAGAAAAATGCGAAATATTATAAGCTAAATTTATTTTCAAAACCGAAGTTCTTTTTTTTTTATTATTTTTTTTAAAGTAAGAAATTGGGTACAAATAATATTATTTGATAACTAAAGAAAATGAGTAACAATTCATTATTTCTGAATGTTCTACCTTCCAGTTATTTATTTATTTACTTTAATCTAAATAAATGCGTAAATTTGAAGCATATTTCTTTCGAACTATGGGAGCAATAAGAACAGATCTTTCTCTTATGATGGAACATTATTTTCAACTTGGCAAGGGACAACAAAAAAAGAAGTTTTTTTTATTATTTTGCAATCATAAAATCTTAGTTATTATAGAACAGATTTCATTCCAAGTATTAAAAATTTAAGCTGGGGAGTTGGCTAATTACCACTGGAAAAAAGAAGTATCAGGAATAGTAATGCGATAGAGTATTCATAGTTAATTTTTTTAAATATGTCTCTGAAGTAAGTTTTTTTTTTAGTTCAAAGACCGAATATCGTGTTAGAACAGTTTCAATAATTTTTTTGTTCATTAAATGCATGTTCAATAAACAAAAGAAATTGAAATACATTTTTTATATTAAAGGAAAATAAATGAAACTCAAACAGATGACGAAATCACCTTTGAAAAAAAAATTACTTATTAATACACTAAAATAGAATGCTTTTTAGTTTCGCAGTATTTCATAAAAATATATTTAACAGAATCAATAATTATTTTTGACAATTTTCTAAGTATTTGTTTATCGTTTTAAACCAAATATAGTGTTCGGTTCTAAGTATTTTAAAATTAAGCACATTAAAAAAATGCAAAATATTTAAAACACATCTTCCGTACCAAAAAGTATCAATTATTAGTTAAGTAATTAAAATTAGTTATAAATTAAATATATTAAAAGAGGAACAATATAAATGATATAGAAATAATCTAATCTTTTATATATTTTAATAATTATAATAAATCTTACTTTGAGAGTAATCTTAACCTTATTTGAGATGGAAATAGGTTATTATAAATGCATATTAAAATTTTAATCTTATGTGGCATTATAATATATTTCAATAATAATAGATAAAGAAAGGATTTTATACTAGCATTTGTATCATTTTATTTTACCTAAAATGATGTTCAATTAAAATAATCGTTCTGAATATTGCAAGAATAAAACTTGTGAAGTTGAACCAAATTATAAGTCGATCATAAATAATACAGAACTTAACTGTTTGAATAAAACCACTATGCTGTAAATTTTTGTGACAAAAATGTTATATAACTGCATAAGAATCAAAAACATAAAATTACATGGGTAATTCTATTGCTAAGAAGCTATTGAATTGTTTCCTTTTATACACTATAAAAATTACTTTTCATACATTTTGCTAAGAAACTACTACTTTATTTTACTACAACTACTATATTACTATATTTTTACTACAACTTCTTTATTACTTTATTTTTACTACAATTACTTTATTACTTTATTTTTACTACAACTACTTTATTACTTTATTTTTACTACAACTACTTTATTACTACTATGAAAATTTGCTTTATTAAATTATATCTCTAACTGTGTATGATCGCTTCTTGCAGTCACACAAATATCGTTAACATATATTTTGGATTTCTAAGTTTCCTTCAACATGACTAATTGAAATTATTATTTAGAACCAAATGAAGGCTATCAGCGAAGGAGCTAATTATTTTGAATCTCAATTAAGAAACATTAGAGTCAAGAAGGATTGTGCATCGGTTAATTTTTCCAGATAAGTGTATCGGAATTGCGCTGAGCTCAAATAAAAATTACACTGAAGATTTAACAGATTCTTTATTTGAACAACCGTATTTACAACTCACAGCTTAAGTGAATTAATAAAAAATAGTCTCTACTTGTAGGAAAACAGAAGACAATTGAGTATTATTAGGGAAAATAAGAAGCAAGTTGTAACTGAGATTAAAATAATCGATGTCTAAACATGAATCTACGCTATGAGCATCTTATGACGTATCGCTATGAGTGTCTTATATAACTGATTTACAACATTGCCTACTGAAGATTTAAATTATAATCAATCAAAATCTCATCTTCGGTCTCTGTTCTAATCCATTGAAAAATCTCCTCTCGACAGCTTATGAATGACAAATCACATAGGAAAACTAGAAAATGTAGTTCGCATGGATTAATAATACATTTGGGAAATTAATTTCAAGAAATGAATGTAGATTCAATATGACAGGATAAAATCACATAAAATGATGTAACAAAATTAGATTTCATTCTTCTAGATTTCACATCACATATTATGATAGCATTCAAGTCCAATATGAATGCTGGCTGATTATGCACTCTCTATTATAACCAAGTTTCCGAACCCTAAAGTTCTTATATATGTATGATCTGATCAGATAAATGGCTGGCAAATTAAATTTTGCTGAATCCCGTCTTAACTAAGGTATAACGACAGCTTCAAGTGTCGAGCTTCTAGTATTCATACATTAATATCCCGAAAGGAAATTTGCATCAAGAGTGCAGAAAAATTAGGTCTTAGTCAAATACATAAATTTTATCAGGATATGATCCAAAACATTTGATTCTGAATACTTGACTTTGGTTTATGTATAACTGTCCAAAAGTTAATAAGACTACAGCTCAATCTCCAGCTTTAATTCAAATAGAAAATTTATGGAGTCATTTGGAAAACAGGTTACGTAGAAATCAGTTTCTTTTCCAAAAAATAAAGATATGTGTAATAGAAAAATGACAAAAAAATTTACCTTTGTTTCACATTGCAATTAATCAAATCGTTTAAAAAGGTAAAGATGATTCAACTTCGAGGAAAAGTTACAAGGTATTAGCAACATATATAACAAAATTAAATAACTTTAAAGCTATTCTTTTAGTTTTTTTTTGTTTTAATACCATTGGTATTTACGAATGAATTATATATTTTTATTATTGCTAAAAGTCAAAGATTAAAAGTTGATTATAGTATAAGGGAAATATTATAAACTAAATTTCGGCTCTGAAATGTACTTATTTTCGAATATCTTACCTAATATATAAAATGCTTAAAATTAAAAACTACATTCATATCTTGACCTCATTTCTCATTTTGACTACTGTATGCTCAGAAATTATAAGCGCTTCTCCTTTTGTGCTCTGTTCAGAATCATTAGATCAACTTGACACTCTTAACACTAAATATTTAAACAGGAATCACAATGTAATAGATAAATATTTGTGGTTAGGCATATTTTACATTTTAAAAAGAAATTATTATTTTACCAACATGTATTTTTATGAATTTATTATCAACTAATATATGAAAAGTAACAAACAACTCTAAATTGAAATTCTCTTCGCGCCAGGGGTTAAAGCTTTATGCGACCAAAAGTAATATTATATCCCGCACATAATGAAGCATAGAAGAAGAATACAAATTAAAAATTACTTAGATTTTCTAAGGTTTAGAAATAGGAAAAGGTCAAAGTTTTCTAGATATATTATGAATTATTTGTAAAAAAATTTCAATAGTACCTAGATATATAAGTCTTCAAGCAATCTTTATAGCCTTAATTAATAAATTAGATATCACGAAATTTGTCTGACCCAAAATCACATGAAAGTAGTTTTTAAAAGTATCACGTCATAGTTGTAAATATACATCGATCTGTTACAATTTCAAAAGGGTTAATTAATCCATTTTTAACCATTGCTGCATTTATAATACTTAAAATTGAATATAAATTTTAAATAGAACCAAATATTGAATTATAAAAAAGCCATCTTCAAAGCAATCGTTTCCTTATTGAAAATTTATTAAATCTCCTTACTGATTAATGATTTTTGTTTTTTCAGTGCACATATGAAGGAATACTATAAGGTCGAATATAGAAATCTATTTTACGATTATGAAAAACCCAATTGAGTTCGGTATTGGGTTTAGAAACCGTTATAAATAATGTTTTAAAATGATTATTTTTGTGTACTTAAGAAAAATAAAAATTATTGAAAAATATTCTTTGATAATTTCCGATTACAAATTTTCTGCGCTGAAACAATGTTTCTTATGACTACATTTAACAATTTCAATGAATCTTGTAACCATTATCTTTTATTTCGAAAACAAAAAAAGAGAAGCGCAAGTATTTACTTTCGTCATTTTAGTTTACTTTTAAGAATAAATAGTAAGACAAAAATGAATAAAAAAAAGGCAAGAGCGCAAAAGACAACTGATAAAAATTTTCAAACCCAATGAAAAGTGATTATTGATGCAGTTAAAAGTAATTACTCATTCATACACATAAAAAGATAGATAAAATTTACATATGAGCATTTTTTACGAATAATGTCTTTATTTTCCGCAACAGTTAACTTATCTCTGAATTCATTGAAAACACAAAAAATACTTATAAAACACGCACGTACGTGCAACCACAAACACACATACAAAGAGAGAGATTTTTCTTAATTTTCTGAAGAAAAAGCATTAAAAATTACATTCGTTGGAATTTTCGACATCCGAATATACTTTAAAAAACTTCTCAGACAAATGTTCTTAAAAATTACAACTATTATTTTATATAATATTTTTCCGTAATTTTCTTTTGTTGACGGTAATTACTAAATTAAAGGCTTAATGTTGTCTTCAACGTTTTGAATCTCGAGATAATTTCCTTTCACGATTGTAAAAAAAAAAATACATCCTTTCCAAACTTCCAGTTAAAATTTAAATAGTTTTTTAAGAATATTTCTTTAATTCTTCCAGTAATTAGTAAGAGAGCTGCTACGCGAACACAAATTTGCGATCTTCGTTAAATGGTGAAGCAAAGAATTAGGAGATAGCAAAAAATGAAGATATAAAAATATTTCAGTTTCATTACCATAGGAACTTTTATTTTCATACAATCATAAAATCTAGTCTCTATCCACTTTTTCAAAAATAGTGTTAAATGTACGTGGCTTGTTTACTTTACTTTTATTTCTTCAAACTGATTTGCAATAGTTTCTATTTGAATTGTAGGCGCCTCATCGAAATATTAGTATTAAGAATATATTTATACGTTAAGACTGGTTGTGTTAGGTTTCATGAACTATAGAGCAACAAAGGCTGTTATTCACTTTAAAATATTATTTCATTTCAATACATATCAAAATATTTCAACTTCTGAGAGAATGTTCTGAACTCTTGTTTATCAGCTACTGTAATTTCCTAAAACTCTTTAAAAAGTAATATTGCGGTATGAGTCTACATTAAGTTTATTCCAGAGGTGATTTCTAAGGCACGTAAATTTACTACAAGTCCAAATCATTGATATTCCGTCTTAAGTATCACACACATTGCACTATTATTTAAACTGAATTAATGCAAAAGTCTGTACATGTAAATTTGCTATATTTTCATTTTATGGCAGCAATAATTATATTTAGCTTAAAATATATTCAGTCTTATGATTTATAATTTGCTTTAATTTTAATATCTGAAAAAAATATCGTCAATTTCAATATTTTATCAC
>BMAW01119805.1:0-14932 GCA_019974015.1 Nephila pilipes
TTGTAAGGCATTACAAAATTGTGAGACAATTCGTATCACCTTTCAGTTATGCCTTAATCATCAGTTTGGTATTTCAGCTCTAGCAGTATAATTATATTATTTCATAATACTTTATATATGACAAATAAATAATATTTTAAGTAATGAACTGTAGAAAACAATAGTGAATGGTTAAAAAAAATGTAAAACAAATAATGACTACTGATATATATTTGTTGAATAGTGTAGATCGAGAGCTCTGAATCGGATTATGAATGCGAAATAATATCGAAATTAACACTCAAATTAATATAAATACAATTAAAATATAATTAAATATACGTGTAAAAAAGATGACCACATAGCATGTTGGGCTTCTCCTACCTTACGATGATTTTAGTGATTTCCATTTATTTACAAAATTGACGCAATTACATAAAATGGTATATTATTTAACCACTTTACTTTTGAGAATAAGGTAATGTAAATGAATCTAATTCCCTTTAAGGGTTTTAATATATTCATTCGGTTATAACACTTCTGCAACATATGTAACATTCTTTAAAAGAATAATTAATACCCGAAACGTAGCAAAAACAAGCCATTATGATTCCTCATATATATTATTAAGAGTTCCTTTGTTTGTTTTATTGTCATATTATATTTCCTTTAATGCATTTTAGACATAGACAGTAAATGTTTCATTTCAAAAAAAATTTCCATAGTTGAAAGAATATTCAAATTTCTTTGAGTGTTTCTTCTTATCTTCCAACCCCGTTATCATTCTAAAATATGAAGAAAATTAATTCCGAATGTCATGATTGATTATATGATCTTTGACTGCACCAATTATTTTTCTCATAAATAAAAAGATATCGCTTAATTCTTATCAAGAAAATAACTTTCCTCTATTGGAAGTGGTTTTATCGGTTCTTTTCTCATTAATTACAACCTAATGAGCAAAAATACAGCAATTTATCTTCTGGAAATTACTCTCCTGAGATTTTCTCGCATACTTAGTCATGAAGTCAAGAATATGAGAAAGCCAATGGTACGATAATAAACTGTTCCCCAGATATTTTCCAACCCTTGTGCGCTCTCTTATGACCAATACGTTTGCAGAATGCTCATATAAGCAAAATAAACTGTATCGAAATTCTTTAATTACTTCTAAACTATAAACGATTAATAACTGTAGATTTAAAATCAAATGAATCCTAATTTATCCAAATTTTCTAAATTTATGTAGTGTTCATTGGGAGTTTTGAACTTGATTTTAATTCAATATTTTCAATATCGATATATATTTTAAGAACAAAATTTATAAATTCGAATGTCTTTTACATGAAATTTTAGTTCAAAAAACAATTACTATATTTTCAATTATAATGAGTATTGAAGAACTAATAATGCAAGTATTAAAACTTACAAAATTCTCATAAGTTTCATACTTTTCAATTTAAAAGTGAAACCTATGTGGATAAAACTGCCTTACACTATAAGAACCCTTTTAAATTTAAATTAAGTGTCCGCAAATATATATATGGTGTTTCTATTTAACAGAAAGTTTTAGAATCGACATATTATGCTTATATAAGCTAAAAAAAATATATTTATATTAGGAAAAGAGAGAGATGATATGAGATGCACAGAACATCTTAGTTAGGGAAAGAGAGAGATGATATGAGATTTTTAGTTAGGGAAAATAATATTTCGAAGAAAATAAATGTATATATAGTATCTTGTTTCAAGCTCTTATGTAGAATCCTTTGATAAATATTTTCCTTTCTTAGGATCATTTTGTTGCATGTAATGCGGTATCCTTAAGTATCCTTCCCTGATTAAAAATTCAAATTAAGTTTATACATTCAACTCTTAAAAAATTACAAATATCCTGAACAAAATTTAACTATCATGTCGACTTACATCATTAGTTACTGTACATGTCACAATCTATACCACACATTACCATTAAGCTTAGAAGATAATAGCCTGTACATCACGTTAATTAATGATAATTTGTTGTCTAATAGCTGAATGTATAATTGGCTATTGATTATGAAATAATACGCTATA
This sequence comes from Nephila pilipes, assembly GCA_019974015.1. Taxonomy (NCBI): domain Eukaryota; kingdom Metazoa; phylum Arthropoda; class Arachnida; order Araneae; family Nephilidae; genus Nephila; species Nephila pilipes. The sequence goes on from BMAW01119805.1 coordinate 2,056, forward strand.
TTAGCATTGTTAATGATCCATAAATGAACTGTAATCATTTACGCAGATCTTTATGCCATACACATACGAGTACAATGAGAATAATAATTCTTAAAGAATTCTTAACAAATAATTCTTGAATTATCGCATAATGTAAGAGCTACCTTTCATAACAGGAAGTAAATTGTTACAACTATTTACATTTAGAGCATCATTATGAAACAGTTGTTTCTAACATTTTTCTGCTTATGTATCTTTTCTAAGGTTATTATTATTAGTTTGAGACATAATTTTTAAAACAGCTGTTTAAAATAGAGGCATTATTATTCAAAACTCCATTGTGTTATGAGACAACTTTATTATACATCTTTAATCCATAACTAGCATAACATTCATTAATAAATTCATAAATATGTATGTTATTCGCATTCATTCAAAAATGGTTTTTTATCCTCCTTTAAAATTAATTTTGAAATTTAAGAAGATCTTTCATGAATATCTCCCATATTATTCAGCAAAAACAATTACTTCCAGATGAAAACGTTATAGCATTTCAAAAGATCTTGGTATTTCGAAACCTGTTTACTAATTATTAGAAGACTTTCATAAGCGATAGAATGTCTTTTAAATCAATCCGCAGTAAGAAAATGGGAAGTTTGCTCAAAGAAATTGTGAAGTCTTGGCTATATTAATTAGCTGACTGTAATTTAAAATGAATGAGAAACTCTCAATTTTTGTATTTCTTTTATAAACTCAGAGACTTGATACAATATTTTCATGTAGACTAAATCAAGAAGTTAAAAAGGAAACTTTTACTGAACTCAAATAAACCTCAGATAGCAAAGAGCTCTATCAAACCATTTTATGAATGAGAGAGAAATTATCGTAATTATCTCAGATAATGGCAGTTACTGTTTTATATTTTTAATAAGAAATGTCTTAATCAATGCGATATAGTCATACACGGCTGTCTCATAACTCATGGTATGATTATAATAAATTTGCAATTATGGTTGAATGAATTTATTTTGATATTTTTTTCATCATAAAAAGAAAAATTATTCTCAGACGTTAAAAAAAATGCCCTCGAATGTAGCTATACTCTTTCGTGTGTAGTTATATTTATTATAATAAATTTTTATGTGTTTAAACTGTCATCATGAAATAATAGAGCTTGCAATTAGTTTTCAAATATGATGAATAAATCGAATTGCCTAATATAAATTGCTCTAACAGACACATCAACTCACTCTTTCTTCTCCCCCCTCCTAATATCTTATATTTCTTATCATATTCTTTACTATCACGTATTCTAATAATGATAATCGATACAATTATTTTAATACGTGACAGGACATTTCTGATCAGTTAATCATAGTCTAATTACTTTTAAAATTTAGTACATTAAAAATGTTAGGATATTCAGACAACTGTTACGAAATACTGTATTTATAAATGTTGAATATGACAAAGGGGTGAAATATTTTTTTCTTCTAATCAATGATATGGTAGAATCTGAATTCAGGTCTCAAAACACTTTTAGAACACATCTAATCCATCCATTCTTGCTTCACATTCAATTGCGATCTGTTAGAAGTTAAATCTCGAGAGCTGAAAGTAGAATACTTTATATTTAAATATTTTATATAGTAGAGACATATTGGTTGAAACCATAAGAGTAAGATAGAAGATATCTTTCCTTTCCTACTTTCTTAAAAGAATGTATTCCAGTTATTTTATTGTTAAAATATTTACAGTGTTCGGTTATTTTTAGCATTATAATAGGATATAATGCTATTTTCATACCAAAAACAAAATTTCAAAAGTAACTATCGGAGGAAAAATCATTTCTTCGTCTTAAATTAAATAAACATACGATTATGAAAATAGGCTGTATATATGTACTGATTATTTTCATTTATTGGATCGAATATAGTAGTAAACTATTTCGCTTATTTCGTTTTCATTTACATGAAGACATATTTATGAAATGGAAGGGAGAAGCCCTTTAACGTAAATGAATAATTTATATAGAAGATGAGTCATTTACCTTTTCATAGAGATGTGTTATATATCAGAATTATTTTATAAATGAAAAAGAGAGTACATTATCATGGAGATCCTTCATTATAAGGAAACATATACTGTACATTTTCTAACAGAGCTCTCATATAAGAAATAAATAATTCCGTACTAATTCCAGCATAAATAATTCTGTTTTAAGCAATTAATTATATAAAAAACTAAACTAATTTTCTTTATCATCTTTTCAATAAAAATAGAACCAAGTTGTGAAAACATTAATTTGTAATTTCATTATAATAATAATTAATTAATAATGAAGTTAAACATAGAAAAAGGTAAAATAATTTTCATTATCTCTTTTTTCTAAAGGAAATAAGGAAATATTTTGTAATATAACTTGATAATTTAATAATTTTATTAATATTTATTATGTAACAAAATACTCGCTAGTTTATATTTTGTATTTTCGAAACTAAACTCTCTTTGTTTGCTGAGTATACAGATGCAAATGGTACAAAACATTTGCATCAAACTTCACAGGAAAAACGAGAAATCACCTTCCATTCCTCTTTATTTAGCATGATTTTATCACGAATAATTTTTACACATAGCTCCAAAATGATTTTTATTTATAAGCAAAGTAAAAAAAAATGCACTTTTCTGACATTTTTCTTTCAAGATATATTGAAAATTCTGATTTTATTTGCATTTATTCAAAAAATTCGACGAAAATATATAATTTCACCATTTTTATGAGTAGTTACTTTTTTGTTGTGCATCTGATGAGTTTTTTATTTTGTTTCAAATGTATATGTTAAGTTTTTCTTTTATTTATTTTTCATTGTTTTGGTGTTTTGCTGTATTTTTCAGGACATATAAAGTGAATTATCAAAGTTCATTTTTCGTACATGTGCTATTCCCGTATTATGAACTTCTGATATACAAAAGTGCCATTAACGTATGCTTATTTTCGCTCTATATTTATTAATATTTCAAATAATTTTAATTCTTAAATAAACCAAAGAAATTAATGATTTCTTTTAATTAGATATTTATCGTGTTCTTGAAAGAACGGAATTGCTATATTAAACTATATGAAGGTATTTTGAGTTTGCTGAAAACATTAGTAAATGGAATTATTTCTCCAATAGACATATGGGATAAATTTTGCTTTGAAAATATTTAAGGTTCTTCCGAATTTTATAAACAACTCAATATGTACTTTTCTTTTTCGCTTCGTAATAAAATCAATTTATGAATGGGGGGGGGGTTATTGATTGAAGAAGTAAATTCATTATCAATTCAGTATGAAACAATAAATACTAGTCATTCAGTTGTTGATCTCAATTTATAAGTTTCTTGGTTCATTTTTATACAGTTGGGTTTAACTTCAAATTATATATGGGTATGTATAACACAAATCTTAAATATTTTATATCCCATGGTATACATTCTATAATTGTTTTAACATTTAACCATTACCAGATTTTAAGTATTCATCTTGAAAATATAGATTTTAAGCTGAAAAATAAATTAATAGTAACTTTCAAACAAAGAAAACAATATTAAGTACATTCTATTGTAACACTTCAAAATCATTAAATATACAACATATGCTTTGTAAAACTATGAACATCAAAGCAGAATTGATAAAATAATCGAAATGAAAACAAAATTAATTTGTACAAAACTACTACTGCTGAGGTAAATAAATGTTATACACTTGCACAGATATTTTTATATTATGTTGCATCTCTATTCAGTTCCTACGTCTGCATTTCTTTCATACCTAACCTTCATTTTCAGATTGAATCTTCAAACGAATAAGTCACTCAACTAAATTGCAATAATGACATGATTCTAATGAAGGCTGGTTCATGCTAATTATGTTGGAAGGTCTTCTGAAAAGGTTTAATGAGCAATCAAAATTTAAATAGAGATATGCCGTCAAAAGCGTTGGCATTTATTGAGAAAGCCTTCCCATTAATTCGTCATATTCGATTTTCTTCGATTCTTTTCAGTACATGTCAGACATTTTTCTTCCAAAATCTATTTAAGAATTCCTTCTAGTTGAACAAAACTATTTAAAGATCTAGAACAGATAAGTCACCTATTCTTATTCAGAGAACAAATAATTTTGAAAATAAAGAATATTTGAATTCTGCTGAATTCGACTTATAATTCCATTCCGTAGTCACTTCAGAAAATAAAAATACTTTTACACAAATAAATGCCATAATATGGATTGAATCGATTATATGATTCTGAATATGAAATCAGAGAATTTCTTCTTATTCAATGAGGATGTTTAGTTTATAACGAATTATTTTATTCTCTTTCTGATTAAATAGAGCATAACAGATAATGCTGCATTTTATCTCATAAAATAATTACCTCGATAGTCCGCATATTTTGTCAGGTTAAAGATATTTTGAAGTCTCAATTCTTTTCTTTCTTTTGTACTCACTATAACCACATGTTTAATAATCCGAAGCCCCCATTATTAGTAACCCTTGTATTGCTTCAAGCTCCATGTTAATAAAATGAAAACAAAACTTGAAGTTTTTCATCACATTATTAAGAGAACTGTCGTTATATCTTAACTTTGTTAGATGATTGGTATATTTTATTTCAAGTTTTTGCTAACATATTTAAAATTTAAATATTAAATGAATTTTAAGAACATCATCTTATTTCATTTAACATGCTGGGATTATGTTATTAGTCCATATATATTCCACTTTCTACTGGGTAGTTATTTGAGACTCAGAAACCTGTTCTTTTTTGTAAAAAATTCATTTAAAAAGAAAAAGTAAGTAAATATTTTTATATTGAAGTTAAATAAATATTTTCTTATATAAGTGTCCTTTACCATAGCTTGATATGTATATTGAATTTATTTGTCTCATTCATAGAATTAACTTCAATTATATTCCACGATTTAATGTTATTATTTTTAGTTTCCTACATATTTCACCATAACGTTAAGAAACTTCCAAAGATATCTTTTACTGGCAAGGGGTTAATCAAAATAGTTGCATCAATAGATTAAATGGAAATCTTGACATTCCAAGCTTTCCCTAGCAGACAAGAAAACGTATGACGCTTTATTGTGTTGATAATGTCAGTCAAAATAACAGGATTTACATTATCAATGGTGACGGTATTTGTCTCACATTAATGAGCTAGAATATTGAAGGACTATGTTCTATACAGCAGACGATATTAAACGTAAAAATTTGAAGTTTACGTTAGTTCAAATTTTCTTTCTTTTCGATTTCTGTTATATTATTTATATAAAAGAATATGTAAATTGGATTATAAAAGTCAGATAAGCTAAGTCAAATTTTCTAATTATAATTTGTAAATGAAAGTCAAAAAGTGCCCCTTTATTAAAATTTATTGTCATTAGAAAGTTTTGGTTTGATAACAAGAAATTCCCCCTATCTTAGAAAAGAGTTTATTGTTTTCCTAATATAGAGTCGTATTTTAATAGTAATCAGCCAAGAACATTTATAGTGCTCCCAAAGAGAGAAGGACATTAAATTAAGAGATAATAAAGTCGTTCAAAAAAAGTACATATAATAAGATTAATGAAGTCACAATAAGTCGAAAAATTAACAGTCATTTAAAATTAAATTTGACTAATATAAATGTCATATGATATATATATATATATATATATATATATATATATATATATATATATACATATTAGATATGAACTCATGTGAGTTTATTCAATGATACTTTAACTAATCCAACAAACTTAGTTCTTGGTACATTTTAAACACGATTTTTCTTCAATTGTCAAACTGCCTTTAATTACACACAAGAGAAATACAAATTTAATAAAGGTTATATTTCTACTTTTTTAATATAATAATAAATCGTGTTCTTAAAGTTTCAGAGAGATATAAGCTAGTAATTCAACTGTGTCAGTAATTTCTATTGTTTTATAGTTATATTTTAAAATTAAAAGCATTCTTTTTATTCATTCATATTAGAAAGACAGTGATTAGAAGTTGTGATTAGCCTTAATAAACAGCATGATATCCTCTCTCGAAGAATAATTTCGATGATAGGAGTCAATATATATAGTTCGAAAAGGGGATCTGGAACGGTGTTTTTTAGGTGCCATTAATTTTCTTTCAGATCTAGAAAATTATTTAAAAGGATGAAAAAATTTTGAATGATGGAGCTCGTAATTTTGAACTTCGCTCAAGTAACGCGGGTGACAAATGTGCTGGCATTTCCTTCTCCAAACTTCCACGTCACGCCAATAGGAAGATTTACAGCTACTACAGATTTAACATGCAACAATATTTTGTGGCATCAGGAATTAGAACCCAGGACCTGACGGAAACAACCCCGATTGATAACTTGCAACCATGGGCACTTAACTACCGTGATTACTGCAATAAAATTGTTGTAGTTTTTGGAAATGTCACCTCTTAAACTAAAATTCAGTTGTTAGTGACTTACTCAGTAAACATTTGATATAATACTATATTATAGAAATTATGTATGCGCAATGATTTCACTTTAATTTAATTTGATTCCATAAGTGATCCCATTGACTTTTCGTTTATCTTTATTTCCTGATACAATTCCAGTTAAGTTTTTTTAATTTATTCCGTCACTCCATTTCAAAAACTGCTTAGATCGACATTTCTTACGCTCCGAACTCATAGGGATGTTCCCTGCTAGACATTTAGACTCTACATAATATATCTAAGAATCCATTCATCTAATATCATGAGGTCTCTTATATATATAGGTACCTGTCCTTGATAACCAGTCAGATAAAGTACAGACTTGATAAAAAATTATTGGAGGAAGCAGATGCCAGTTTTTTTTTCTTTATCCGCTGCAGTGTTTATTGATATATATGGCCTCCCGATTGTGTCTAATGTGAAAAATGTAAAAATTTAAACGGTTTTAAGCCTCATTTCCACGTGCCATGAATGCAACAACTTAGACTCCTTCTGAAGCAAAAAGGGTTTTTAGTTTCAGACAATTTCACTAGTGAGAAAGATTTTGCGAATTTAGTTATAATGCTTATTTTGGTTAAATTTATTTCATTATATATATATATATATATATATATATATATATATATAAACATATAATGAAATGAATTTATATACATATATATATGTGTGTGTGTGTGTGTAAGTGTGTATGTATGTGTGTATATGTATAAAAATCAAAAGAAATATGCAGGAAATTAATTCTTTTGAGCAATAAAATTGGAAGAAAAATAAAATACTGCTTTTTTTTTAAATTGCTTTTAAAAATTTTATATATTTTTTTTAAATACTGCTCTTTTATACTGCTGGATAAAATACTGCTTTTAATTATACGAAAACGTATAAAAATGAACAAAAAATATGTAGGAAATTAATTCTTTTGAGTTACAAAATTGTGCGGAAAATAAAATACTGCTTTTTTTTAAAATCTCGAAATCAAATATCACAAAACAAAGCAAAACAATCTTAAGACAGACAAAAAAAATAAGAATAATAGGATTTGTTTTTCATTTTTAACGGAAGAAATATCGGATGTATGATCAAATTTCATTTCTACAAAATTGAATCCATTCATTTATGAAATTATATTTTCGTTTTTCTCTTCATAGGGTGTATCGCTAGCGCCAAATTTATTTTCTTCTCGTGAAACAGGAAATCTTATGTTCTTCACAAATACAATGACGTTATATTTTTTTAAGAAATAAGTTTTATATTACTGGCAAATTTAATAAAATAAGAGATACCCACAGGTCAACACATATTTCATTTCCTCTGTTCACTTCATTTTCTTAGTATTATATTTCATTTGAGAAGCATTTCAGTTTACAAGATGATCCTTACAAGTTCGCTGTTTTAAGACTGGGTATGCTTGGGTGGGAAATTCGATATTATGTACCACATAATACATTAAAGTTTTTACTTATTTTTCTCATTATTCTATTTTATTATTTTTCTTTTCCGTTATTGATTTTACTTTTAAAGCAGTCAACATTTGCATACCCTTATATTTTGACTTATAAAAATTAGTTTTCACCTCGTTAAATATTGACTTTCTGGTTGTTTTATTAAATGAGAATTTTGTACACATATAAATGATGAATTAGCATTAAATCATTTCGTTTTTGGCTTTTATAATTCATTTTTTCAATGCATTTAATACTACAATAGTGTTCTTGCTTAACATTTGAAATTTCTTAGCAAGTTGATTTTTAAATAACAGACTAAAACAGCAACGACGAAGCAATTTTAATTTTGCATCATTACAAACTTATCGTATATACATATTATTTCCACTAGCATGCAAGCATGATGAAATAGTCAGGTTCATTCGTATGCCTCTTTTATTATAAAATATATAAAATCTTTCAGATTACTGAATTAAAAACATTTACTAAAAATTTAGATTTTCATTTTCCTATCGTTTTTCTATTTGAGTCATTTTAAGTGGATGTAACACATACAACATATTCTGTTGTACTTAGTAGTCATAAATGTAGAAAAAATTAAAACTATTAAGCAATAAAAAATTTCTGCAGAAACTTTTTATACACTTTATACATATGTTTTTGTAGGAAGAAAAATAAAAATGTTGAAACGTAGTATTAATGCATGTAATCTGTTTCTATGGATTTATTAGTAAATTAAATTCCAAAAACAATTAATAATACTTCATATTTTATGTAACGTAATACGAAAGAGTATGGAAATTTCTTTTCTTTTAAGGTTCCATAAGTTAAAGCCATTTTAACATACGTTGAGTAAACATATAACATTTAAATTACATAAACATCTATTCTAGTAAAATATTAGTAAAAAAGGCATTTGAAGAAATTTGAGAAAATATTTAAATTTTAAGTAACAGAAATTGAAAGTAATTACAAAACTTCCAACTTCGTAATATTATTAGAGCCTTATTTTGATATGTACTACAAAACTGCTTAGTATTAACAAGATCTTATTGCAAATACAGCTTTAGCATAGCTAGAATATCATATGTATACCAGGATATTAATGGTTTTGAAAGAATTCCTTTTGTTTTGTCTGTCTGTTGGTGAATGGATCAAATGTAAGCAATTGAATTTCCTTGCTTCTAAATATAAGAGCCTAAACTGCGTCCAGGAATCAGAAAACCCTTTTTTCATTGTAGTATATGCACTGCTTCAATTTGTAATAATGCTTAGTTGATTTCTTGACAATGTGTTATTTAATTGAAATCACGAATAAAGACAACATTAAGATATTAAGAGGCGAATTCGACATGAGGAATTCAATTACATGGAAATACAATGTTTCGTATAATAGTATCTGCATACGTGTATTTTCTACGTGCTATAAAACAATTACATACATAACATCTGTAAAAATATGCTACAGATAAAAAATAATGTTTGATCAAACAATTTTTGTTAACATAGTGAGTTATTAACAGTGGCTTAAATATTATAATTCACACAAAAGGTGATGAAATGCAAAAATAGAATCGATACTGTGGGTATAAATGAAGACATTATTCAAAGTATACACCATAGGCCTGAACATAACGATTCCATTGATTAACGAGCCGAAGGATTACTTGTTTCAGAATTTCTATGGCCATGATGGGATCTAATTTTTCACAGCGTCCTTGAATTCTTCGTCCGAGTTGAAGCGCTTCCCTTTTAGATTAAACACGTAGAAATCACAATTTCGATATGTCCGGACTGTAAGACGAATGGTTAAGTTGCTACCACTTGAACTTGGCGAATTCCATATGTATGACTCCGGGGAGGTGTGGACGCGCGTTATCATGAAGCAGAACCACACCCTCCATGAGCCCCTCCACCCCGGTTTTTGTTCTTGATGGATCTGAGTAGACTTCAGAGTGTCTTAGAGTACACGTCGGAGTTAATGGTTCGTATGTGCTAGAGGAATCCAACAAGTAGCGAACCTTGGACGTCAAAAAAGACAGTGAGGAACACCTTGCTTGCAGACGCTACTGACTTGAACAATTTAAGAGGAAGTGACGATGCATGCTGTCCAGCTTTGTTTCTGGCTTGTACAGATGGCACCAGCTCTCATGACCTGTGATGATACGCTCCAAAAAAGTGGGGTCTTCATGATACAGAAACAGATGTTGAAATGCTAACTTCATACGAAGTTCCTATTATTGGACAGTGACCTGCTTCGGAAACCACTTGCCAGACATTTTCTGATAACGCAACCTGTTGCGAACAATGTTTCACACTGTTTCAATGCTGACATCTACCTTCCCCATCAACATTCGTAATATGACACACCAATCGATTCCCACTACTTCGTCCATTTTGTCGATGAAATCGTCTGTGAGGGCTGAGTTTGCCTGGACTGGTCACGGGTCATCAACCAAAATCTCACAGCATCACGAAAACAAGCACTCTATTTTCTCACTGACTTGATGGACACACTGTCTTCCCCGAATACGATCACCATCAGGCGATAAATAGAGTCTGATTCCACACTTTCCACATTGTCAGATATCGGATAACAACTCGCCGCTCCTCAATCGTCGAATTTTGAAATGTGAATGACATCATATCCTCACATGCACTGACACTTCAATCGAAAGGCGCTCTTTATGCTCTTCCTTGCCTCTGATCTCTCTAACACATGCGGGTGCCCGCTCATGCTCCGATCTAAGCCGTAGATTCCCTTAGTATCTCTAGAAATCTCGCTACGTTATTCCATAGCGGTATAGATAAATATGTCAACGGTTCCGTTGTAAAAACATTTCTTACATTTTCATTTGAACACTATTTATAATAAATTAATGCTGCCATTACTTTCATGAAATTACATTCTAATAATTTAATTATTTAGCTAAGATAAAATAACATAATTTAATCAGATAATATCAATGATAAGAAAATTTACAATTTACCTACATATGAAAGTCTCAAGGAAATTATTTTAATAAATATATCAAATGAAATAAAAATAATAATAATTAATGCAAGTTATTTGTAACAGAAATAAAACTTTCTAGTGTATGAAAATATAAATTACTAAAATATTTAGCTTATCACACTCACATAGCATATAGTTACAAGAAATATGTGATAAGTAAAACTATTGAAGACTACAAACTCGTGATATAGATGAGAATTCAAAGCGACGGGGATTTGAAATACATCCACTCTGCTTTCAAATATTGCTCCAAGGACTTTATGCTATACATAAACTTAAAAAAACATTGTGAGGTTAGAGGTTTGAAAAAATAAATAATGTTATTCAAGAGGTGTCATAAAATCACAACTTCCTGAAAGTTTACAAATGCTAAGAGAAATGTGCGATAATCCTGGTTAGTGATTATGCAAAGAAGTTGAAATCATAGAAAAAAAAATTAAGTGCATGTGTTGCGGTTTCCATCACTATTATTAATATCAATAGTAATTAAACTTTATGACTCAGCCGTCGAGCATATATATATATATATATGATTAATTCATTTTAAGAAAATTAAAAATAATTAGCTCATAATCTGGTGAGAAGTTTAAATTTCTTATTAATATTCTTTTATAAGAAAATTATATTGTTCATAATGATAAAAAAAATCAAATTAAAGGTATACCACAGATTGGAACAACTATTGATAATTTTGTCAATATTTACATGCATTGTTATGAACAAAACTCTGTAGACATCAATGTATTTATTTTGTTCTATATGTAGGATATCTTATAATTATTTTAAAATAAATTTTGACCAGAGTCTTAACTGGTTTATCATTTTATCCTTCCTTTTAATTCTAATGAAAGTTCATATATATTCATTTGCAAAAGATATTTTTAATATTAACATAAACATGGTTAACAATAGGATTATTACTAATAATTTTAACAAGAGATTAATTAATTTATCCTCACTTAATACAGTTTCTTTCTTTGATAGCTATACAAATTTAAATATTTATGGAAATATTTTATGTAAACTTATACTTAGTTATATTTAATTAGTAAAGATGTATTTAAATTGTTAAAGTAACCTAAATGAATTCTATCGTATATGTGCTAAGACTGATAACCTCAGAATCAGCATTAAACTAGAGAAAGTTTGTCATATCTACTTACAAATTGGTTTTTGATATGTTTTTCAAAAATTGTTTTTTAGTTTTTAAATAAGAGTTTTTTACAAATTGCCTTTAATTTTTATTTCCTAGTTGTTTTGTTTCAGTTTTTATTTCTATTTTGTAAGAAATTCATAATCTTTTACAATATATATAATTGTCTTCTGTTTTTCATTTAATTTTAACACTAGTTGGTAGATGACATTACCACCATGTATCTAATTGTTTTGACTTTAAAGTAAGAGAGTTCATTTAAGCATTTTTCCCTACAATATTCACAAGTTATTGTGTTCATAATATGTTTTCTAATTTGTTTTATCCAACAATCTTTTTAAGTCTTATTACATCATAATTTTTGTTTCCGTTTTATGATATAAAGTTTACAAATTTTTTCTATGATTAATAGTTTATTTTCTTTTTATAAGCACTTTTCTAAATATAACTTTGGTTTTTTCCGTTCAATTGTATCTTTGGCTTAATTACTATTTCTATATAATTTTATATTTGAAAAGAAGAGTTTGGCCGTTAATTCTGAAATACCATAATTATAACAATAAATAACCTGTAATAGCATTAATTATATTCTATTCTATTCTTTTCATTTTCTTCAAATTTTAGATGTTGGAAATGATACTTCCGCTAAACGGATATTTAATTTGAAAGGATTTAATGAGTGAAATTACTTAACAGAATTTTTTTAATCAATTAATTCGTAAAATCACACATTTGTTGTACTAAAAGCTTTTTCCTGCATAGTTTT
>BMAW01119808.1:185-20108 GCA_019974015.1 Nephila pilipes
AGAATTCTTTTTTATATGCCAAGTTTGACGAATCGTCTAATTTTGAGCTTATTTTGTATATCGTTAAACATATCATAAAGAAATGTAGCATAAAATGTTTCATCGCCACTTTAAATAAATAAATACTAACCCGCGCATATAGGGCATCTGGTCCCAAATCTGTATATTCATTTCACTGAAGATACGGTACTTTTCCATTTTGCCAGCGCAGGCGATAATGTCGCCAAAAATGATACAACCGACCCCAAACGGAATATGTGTTTACTGTGTGTTCTCACCAATAAAGCCTGCTCGGCGTGATTTGCGGCGGCGAAATGGAAAAGTACCAAAGATGATTTAGCTTCAACTGGATATACAAATCGCGTTCTGCGAAAAATTAAATACAAGTATACAGTCAAATGATTCTTTAAATTTATCAAATTAGATATTTTAGAAGTATACTTTTTAATTATTTTGATAAGAAATTGAAGAGAAATAAGAAACGCGAGGTATATATACATCATTAAATAAGACAAATATATCTACGCTTTGTTTATTTTACGAGCGACAGATCTTTAAAAGACATTCGTTGCCAAATATATTAGAAAATATCTTATATATATAAACCCCTTATATGTAACAATTTGTATTACACCCATGTAACACTTTTTCAGCGCCAAATTGGTCAAATTTTCAAAACTCTTTCTGTCAATGGAGCTTTCAGAAAAAAAGCAGTTTGGGAGTCAAAAAAAGTGACCGTTTATTCTCCTTTCGACAAATCTCAAGTCTTAATGTTCATTGCGGTAAAATACGGTACAGTTTTTACAGAAGATTTATAAGTTGGTAGGAAGAGCTTAGGGAAATTATTTACATTAGAGCTCTCGACAGGAAAGTATTCCGGCTCAAATGACGTTAAATTCACCCGGAGCATATTCTCGAAAACAAAAGAGACAAAATGGCGAAATGGCTCTAACGATAAAGAGCATAATTATGAAATGCGACTAATTGCTTAGTGTAGCAATAGCTTTGACTAAGTGAAATGCTTCCTATAAAAAAAAAATTTCAAGTTAAAAGTACATTATAGTAAGAGATTGAAAGTTAGTGCACGTAAAGATAATTAAATAAAAATAAACACAAAATTCTTAAAAACAGAATTCACAATGAAAAATTTCATTAAAAAACTATTCACTCTTAATTCTAAAAGTTGATTCAATTCAAACTGGTGTCATTGTCAAATATCGTATTAATGATCAATATTAGGGGTGACCGTGTGTCGTATACGATGGTACCGCAAATCATTGCACCAGTTGTGAGAGCGTTGAACCGCTGTACGGCGAAGGCAGGATTGAAACGATCGCCACGGGGCCTCCCCACACGTTCACGATTGTCGTCACTGCCCAAATTGAATCTGGATCCGTTGCAAAGACGACATGATTCCATTTATTTGCAGTCCAATCCCTTTGAACGCGGCACCATTGTTAACGGAGGCGTCGATGAGAGCCTGTCGATGGTAGAACATACAATGGACGCCGCTGTAGCAACTTTCCTTCAGCCAGGCGCCTTTAGCTGCTGTACGGACTGACACAGAGGACCGTTGTGAAGATGTTGCCTGTGTATGGATGGTGGACAATGGAGACATGTGGCGCAATTAGTGGTGCGTGTTGTAGGATGTTTCGGTCTTCTCGGTTATTTGTCTGGCGGAGGCGTCTTGAGCCTGGACACCGTGTAACAGACCTTACTCTTGTCCACTGCTCCCAACACCTCTAACAGTACAGTCAGAACGGCCTAGGCAGCGAGCTACTTGCCGAGTAGATCACCCGGTTTCCTTCATCCTTATGATTCTCCTCCTCTCGAACTCTGACAACTGCTCATATTATCTCCGATGGTGGTGTAATGTCATCTCTAGTTAAAAAATGTTCCTCTGCAACAGATTAAATACACGCAAATAAGCTCTTCTGACCTGTTTTATAATCCAAGGAGTCCGAAGTTCGACCTCCCCTTGTGGCATTACGCAATGCGGAATCCCGCTGCAACTCTTATCATTTACATATCTGTCGGACACCTACCTTCATGCCAAGTTTAGTAACAATCCCACTCTTACTCCTTGGTGCGCAAATTTTTATAGTAATGAGTGTTCTTGTTGACAATGAAAAGTATTTATTTGAAAAATATCACTTCATAAACGTATTTTTTTAATTTTTTTTTTTGCATTTTTACGCTCATCATACAAACACCGATTTCGGTTTGTAATTAATATCCAATAAAAATCAGAAATTATTAGACATGATCCATAATTTTAAAAACAACTATAATTTAGACTGAACATTAAAATTACAAGTAATAGAATTAAAAGTCAGTTTAGATTCCATTTGAATGTAGACATCGAATACGAAACTCACATGAATAGTTGACAAGAATGCAAGAGCTAAACGACTGCATTAGAACAGGCTCTCTGTTAGGCGTTTCTACCTCTCCACTTGTACTTTTTGTGATTCGTACCAGATTCGCTTCAGAACTATCCGACCTTCTGAAGAACAGTTTCCCCTCAAGGCTTTCTTATTGGAATTCAATTTTTTAAATCTTGCGTTCATAGTATCGGTGAGTGCTTTTAGAAGGATATTTTTTTTCATCACGTTCCTTTTTCAGGTTGTTCTTTTGATCTTTCCCCTAATTCCTCGCTTCGATTGTTTGTCACATACTTTTCCCAAAACAACGAAAGAAGTCACAAATGCAACGAAATAATCGGAACTAAAGTGACTATACTCGAATCGAACGAATGAGCAAGTGAACCAAAAAGAACTGTTCTTAAAATAATCCTTGCTAGGTTGATGATTGAGATATTAATAAAATATAGGACGCGAGAATATTTTGGGGTCCAATGTTTATAAATATGCAATTTAATCTTTTGAAAAGAGACATTTTATTAAAAAAAAATGTTTCCATTGTTCCATTTTTCAATTTATAGAATTAAGTTTTATTTTCTTATATTGATATTAACAAGTAGTGTAACAGTAGTAGCAGAACAGCAGTAATATAGATATTAAAAAGTCGTATAATAGTGGAGAGTTAATGAGAGTGTACTTTATTTTAAGATAACTGCAGAGAGTGATAAACGGCATAAAAGTAAAAAAAAATGATAAAGTAGAAAACTGATATACTTGTCTGGAATACCAATTTTTTTTCACTTGCAGTAAATCAATTTTCAAGTCACGTAAATAAGATTATTAGAGATAATTCTCTTAGATGGATATTAACTTTGTGTATATTAGCTGAATATAACAGAAATGAAATTGTGTTTCTTATGCAACAGGAATTTTATAGATAAGTTTTTGATAAAGTTGTTTTATACATTCATCGAGTCAAAAAATGCATCTGTGGTGGGAAAAGATACGTGAATGAAATTTAAGATATTTGTCTTTGTTACACATACAATTGTTTAAATTATACGGCGCCATGGTGCCAATGCGATATCAGAAACATGTGGTTTACCCACCACTAAGGACCCTTTAGAGGGTTCTCCCACAGTGCGAAATTTTGACTCTTAGCTAGTATGTTTGGGTTTAATATATCGCTTTAAAGTTTTGAGAGAGAAAAATGATAGCCATTTGAACAGTTGGACGCCTTTGAGAAGGATTGTATAGTAGGACTGCATGAAGACGAATGGAATTTCGTCGGATTGCGCGTCATACCGGTCACGCAGATGTAACATTTTCACACTGTAGGTTGAACGGGGTACATGGATGATATCGATCACGACAAGTAGACTCAAGTAAAGCTACATGGATTTGTAGAGAAGATCGAAGAATTATCTAGTAAGCGCGAAGTGCACCAACTACCACAATGCCAGACATTATGAGAACATTGATGCCCTCCCTACCTCATCCAACAAGTGACAGTACCATTAGCAGAAGAATACCTGCTTCTGGATTAATTGCACAGAGACCATTCCGTAGATTGCCCTTGATACCACAGCAACGTATCTAGAGACTGCAATGATGACACGAAAGAGCAGCATAGAACCGTGCGGATTGGCAGCGGGCCATCTATTGTGACGAGTTTCGCCGTTATAAACACTATACGGTAATAAACATCACAAGACCTATCGCCCTTAGAATAGGCAGTTCTATTAAAACTTCACCACTACCACAAAATTTGAAAGATCTAAATGACAAATTTCAATTTGCATGGGATGAGTTAAGATGCCGTATAGAGCGTCTGCAATTCAATGCCCCGAAGTGTGGAAGAATGCATTAGAAATAATTTCTCCTCCCCGTGCTACGTTCAGCTCTTAATCATTTCTTGTTATTGGTGGTTACTAACTTACTTAGTTAATGGTACTTAACTTAGTGGTACTAACTTACTATCAATATCATTTCAATTCAACTGTTTCTTTTAGTTGCAAATAAATTTCTAAAAGTCATTTAAGTTGTAAAATTTAACTATTTTTCATCAACATGGATAACATTTCTAAAAGGAATGCGAAGTTTGATGAAATCAACAAAATGGATGAAATATAATGTTTTTTATAGTTTTCTATTTTTTTATTTTTCTGTAGAGGTAAGTAAAAAAAATACGTAAAAAAATTTAATTGATTTTGAAGAACAGCAAAACTGAGGCAGTGTACTCTATGCAACTGTGCACGACATAGTGCACATCAAAGCTCCGTTAAAGTGGAGTTTCGTTATTAATGTATCTGAAGGATCTAGGAAGGATATAAATGAGAATTATTGTGCTAACTGATAAGAACTTTGCCATTTTGTGCAGTTCTTTAAATAGTACAGTATTAATGTTGACAATATTGAGGTATAATTGTATATTTTAAAACTATTTCTCATCGTCTTTATCATTATCATTATTGTTATTATTATTTAAAGGTTCGAAAAGGTTAATTGTGACGTTGGGTACAAGTTTTTTTTTCCTGGCGTCAAGGGGTAGGTGATTCGCGTAATATATTTGCATTTGTAATGAGTGTGACAGAGAATGGTTTCTGCCGACTTGGAATTTCTGAAGGAGTTTTAAAACAAGTATATGGGAGATCACAATTCCCTTTACGTCCTAAGATCTTGCTTAGAATTAAAGATATTCTTAACAATGAAATTCCTTTCCAATTAGTTGCAATTGCACAGTTTAGTGGAAGTGGTCAAGGATTCTCCAAATGTATGTGTAAAACAAAGTGCAAAATATGAAATGTCTTTGCGTGAAAAATATAATGAAATGTAATTCAAAATGTCATTCAAGTCTTCATTTTTCTTTGCGTGTTTTAAATAATATTTTAATATTATATTTTAATTTCATACTCATTATTTTTCATAACAACATTTGTATTTTTGAGGGAATGCATGTCAGTTATGTAACAGTCTTATCAGAACCTTTTTATTCTACTTTATCTAAATAGCATTTGCCATTTTATATAATGTGTAGATATTATATACAATGCTTGGGAAAATATGTAATAATTCTTATATCTCATTCATTGCCTAAAAACGCCGGGTATTTTATACATTGCCAGTTCTTCATACATTGCCAGAAACATTCAAATTTGAAAGTGTTTTTTTTAAATATGTCCTGTATACCCACCGCGTTGATCATACCACTCTAAAATTTGTGACGAGGTTTCACTGATGAGTGGAAATAACTGCTTTTCGAACATTTTTTTTTTTTTACCATTTTTTTCGTATTTTCCAGCAGATGTACCAAATTTTCCCAACTTTTTTCCACTCATAAGATGCGTATTTAAATGAGTTTATAAACACAATTTGATTTTTTTCTGAATCAGTTAACAACAACGGAACCACATTAGTTTTTGTTCCAGACCAAATCTAACATAAAACTTAATGTTTTAACTTTGATTTATTGCTTATTTATACAAATACACATCTTTAACCAAACAATCCCAAAATTTTTTCGAGATATTTTAAAGGTTTAAAAGAAGAACTGTGGAAAATATCAACATGTGGATTTTAAATAAAATTTAACTACTCAATTTAGGAGTGAGTATTGCGTTTTTTCGACTTTTCTTTTTCTACTAAGAGAAATTACCGTTCCACTATCTATAACTCTGGTGCATATTACATCTCATGACCACGTGATCTATCGTTACTTCTGACAATTTTTTAGTCATCTAAGGGGCTATTGTTTTAGTCAACAACAAATTGATCAATAGAACACTTTTCTAAATAAAGGTTTTTTGAATATCTGTCCTAATGAAAGAGTTAAGACTTGTTGATGAATGATTTAGCGAATTAATGAATTAATTATTCATTTAGTGAACTAATTAATTAATTAAAGGATCAGAGAATTATTTAATTAATTAGTGAATCAAATGAGTAAATGAAGGAGCGACTGAATGAATGAGTGATTTAATGAATGAGTGAGTGAGTAAATTAGAAAGTGGGTTATTGTGTGAGTGAATGGATGATTGAGTGAATGAATTGGAGAGTGGGTCAGTAAAAGATTAAATGAGTGAGTCAATGAGAAAGAATTAGTATGTGCATTAATGAATGAATGATTGATTGATAGAATGGGTGAATTAGTGAGAAAATGAGTTATTAGATGAGTGAATGACTCAGCAAAGAATTGAATGAGGGAATGAACGGGTGAGTGAATGAATGAATATGTGAATGTACGAATAGTTGGGTCAGATTTCCATTCATTTGTCATATCATCGTTTGACATTGATTCTAATATTTATTTGAATCATTTAATAATTGTTTTTAAGAAAGTTAGCACCTTCGGTGGCTAAATCTTATCTTTGAAAAACTTTGCTTGGAACAAATTATTCATTATGGATTTATTTTTAAAATTCATCCATTCTAAGAACGGGTACTCCAGCTAATGTTACATAATAGAAGCTGTAATATTCGTACTATATACGACGCTACGTTAAATTTCACTCTATATAAGCTACGTTAAACTCCATACTTCGTTTGCTTAAACAAAAGTATTATAAGCATACTAATGTAGCTCATACTGTTCAAGCAGCAGAAATTTCAATAAATTAAAGTAATATTCTATTTAAGTAATTTATTGATATATTTTTAAGCAATTCAGACGTAAAAAATAATACACTCGAATATTCTAATGAAAGTAATAAAAATATTCAAGTTAATTATGAAATGTAGAAAATATTCAAAATAGAAAACCCCTAAAATTTAAAAAGGCTATTTGAGGGGAATTGAATAAGTGAAGAAAGTATTATCATACATGTAATTTAGCATTTCATTCCGGAACATTTTATCCGATACTTCTCTAAGTGCATGAAAAGGGAAGGGACATGCACGGGAAATGAAAGTGAAAAAAAAAGGGGGGGGATGAATTTCGAAGCTAGATGCTAATTAGATTACAGAAAAAAATTATCAAACTATATTTTTTAAAAAGAAGTTTGTTTGATATAGGGAGAACATAAGACATATTACTTTGAAGAAGCCAACCAATTTTTCTGAGGATCTTAATTTAGAAAACAGAATAAAGACTTTTTTCCCTAAATCGAAAAAGTACACACAAAAAACTGAATTAATTAAACTTTCTTGATCTTTTTGAGTCCTAATAATTTTTCATATTTTTAATCTCAGTTTTTTTTTATTTATGTTGGTATTGTACTTAAAATGATTTTGAATGTGTTTTCTAACTCTTATGAATGGAGCTTTTAATTGTTTTCCAATAAAATCAACTTTAAGATAAGAAATATAATTACTCTTGCAAATTGCTCGTAATAATCTGAACCTTAGTTTTGTTTTATTTACTTATACTTTTCAGAAATAATTTTTGGTCCTTGTATGGACTGTGATAAAAAAAAATCAATAAATAACAAAAGAAAGTCGATAAATTTAAAAAAAAATATTTATTTATCTGTATTGAATGGACATGGGACACAACAAAAGACAAATTTACAAAAACAAAGTGGTTAAAAGTGGTGAAAAAAATTATCTGCGAGTTGTTATTATGAGAAAAAATATTCAAAGCAGATTATTTTTCAGTCTCTCTCATACTGTTCTTTTTTTTTTTTTTTTTTTTTGTAGTATAAGATCAGCATTTCTCAATGTTTATTTGCATCCAATATTTTTAAAATAAATTTTATTCTTAAACTTCTTTTCGGGATTTAAATTTTGTTTGAAAGCACAAATTTTTTAACTGCATTTTTATCGTTAGATAAAAAGAATCGCATATGAGGTTTGATCATTGTTATAATTTAGAGCAAGTTCTCGCGCGTTTGTCCCTTCAACTAACTTTTCGGGCTACTTTTTGACGTTTTTTTTTTATTTGAGAACCTCGCTTTATGAACAAACCAGAACTTTCATAAATCGGTATTGCTATATTTATTAGCAGTGTATCTAATAAGAGTACAGGATGAGATAGAAAGATTGGATGTGTTAAAAGGGCAAAAAGTAGATAGAAAGTTATAAAACTTATAGTGCTCACAACATTAGTGTTAGAATGTTAAGTGATTGATAGAAAACTAATATTTGACTCGGATCCAGGAAATAAGTATCATTCCTAACTCTGATCCATTTATACTATTATCGGGTTATAGGGAATTTTAATCTTCGGTTGAGGTTGCGAGTTAATTGCCTCTCCTTCTTTTCAATACAAATATATACTTTTGATTAACATTAGACAGAATAAACACATTTTAAAGATTTGCTTAGCTGTTTAATGACTGATTACTTTGTGATTTTTTTGATTGATCAAATCCTAAATAAGATCATTACAAATTTGTTTGAAAAAGTTTTAAAGAAAAAATTATTTGCAGCCTTTTTTCCCCAGAAGAATATTGTAAAGAAAAATTCAGATTTGAGTCTTCTCTATGAGTGATTCAAATAAAAATGAGTCGAATCCTTTGTTTTACTTTTAAATAGGACATTAGAAAAATTTATGAAAACATTATTTTAGCTTTTAAATCACAAAGAGCTATTTAAGTGTTCATCAAAAAACAGCAAAATACTTTAATAGTTAAAATGTTATGAACATTTGGAAACAGTTTTGTGCATCATAAATACATATATAAATATTATTCGTGCCAAATTTCATGAAATCTACCAAAAATTAGATATTTTAATATTTTAATTCCCTTATATAAATTTTAAAATGATAGTACGTGTGAAAATAGCAAAATGTATGTATATAATCACTCATAATTAGATATACGTACAAATTTTTAATTTAAAGTATGTAAACTCGGATAATATGCTTGAATATGGGTATTTAAATTCAAAACTTGACTTTGGTTTATTTTTAGTTTGTAAAAAAAAATCTTAACATTTGCTTTTTTTATGCCCCTCAGCTGATGTATCAATTGTAGATGTGTTTTGATAACCAATGATCCAAAGTGGTCTTGTAATGGCGACCTTCTTAGTTTTTTTCGGAACAAGTTTAACAGACCAGACTTTCTACTGTTAGTTCATTAGCCTGGAATTCCTACGCATAATGTCTCTCACTTTTTTTTATTTTAATAACGTCGCACTAGAGGCAACGCGAGGGCTATTGGTGACGGACCTCGTTATTTTGAACCTCGGTCAAGTGACGAGGACGATACCTGAGCTGGCACCCAATCTCCTAACTTCCACACCACGCCAAAGGGAGGACTTTGGGCCCCGACAAATTTAACGTGCATCAGACCTGGCTACACGTCGGGTCTTTAGTAGCATCAAGGCTCGAGCACACAACTCAAAACCCGCGACTCGACAGGTAACCGCTGGCCACAGTTCCAAAGCCCTGACCACTAGGTTACTGCGGCTATGATGTCTCTCGAATACCTCCAGCTAAAATCTCTAAAAGGAAAGCTACACCGTTTTTTTCACTCGTTTTCTGGCCTCTGATGGGTATTCATAATCTAAAGCAGCTTTTGAATACCAAGGCAAAATGTGCTAGAATGTTTCGTTCGGATTCTAAGTTTTCTGTGGTATTTAGATTCCAATTTTTGATTGATTTATTGCTTATTAACGTCACACTGAGAAGCAGAATGAGGTTATTGCCAACGGACCTCAGTCAAGTGACGAGGACGACATCTGAACACATACCTTCCAATCCAAGCTTCTTCTCCACGCCATCGGGAGGACTTGAAGCCTAAAAAAATTTAACGTTCATCAGATCAGCTACACGGCGGGTTTTTAGAGGCATCAGGACTTAAACCCACGACTCGCTGCTAAAAAGCTTGCCGTGAATCTGCGACCGTGACCACTAGACTACCACGGTCAAGCTTAGATTCCGAAGAATAATGCTATACAGATATTTTTAAGAAAACTTTTCAGAATGCTAAGAAAAATGTACATTCATTTAGTACATTTAAATAAAATAATTTGAATAATCCATTATATATCCAGTAGTATCAACCCAATAAGGGATACCTACCGGACCAGACATTTCGTTCCTTAAACATAGGTGTTTGTTCTTCAGAGAGTACATACTAAAAATATAACTCAACTAGAAACTCAAAATCTATTAAGCTTTTAAAAAATATTATATGCATAAGTAACGTGGTCACAGGTATTTATTTGAATGAAAAAGGAAAATTCTTATTTAAAAATGTCTAATTATTGAATAAATGTATGAGATAAACAATAGAATTTTATACTTACAGAAATTTATTGAAAATAATTAAAACAGGAGGTTTGTTTGAAAGTCTGTGCATTACAAAAAAAAATTTTTCCATATGGATATTAAAGTCACTGATGATTTTAAGTCCTTCACTACCAGAAACAACTATCATAATTTTTTTAATTGGAGATGTATTTTAAAGCATCTGTATGTTTTTTCTTTTGTCATTTTTTTCGTTTGACTCTTCTTCATTTATTTCGCTACTTTCTAAACTATTTTTGTAAAATATCACAACTTCAACTACAGTTGTCACCATTGATTCCTCTGTACACATGTTTTCACAAGTTTTTTAAATATTCTTGCTTTTGAGCACTGCCGCTGATTTTCACACGTTCCATAGTATTCACTTTGATCCCTAGTATTTTTACTAAAAGCACGAGAAACCGGAATTTCACATCCTACTTTCTTTAAAGACCTACTTCCCATTGGTTCCCGTCTTGGCTTACCTTACAACATACTAATAATGTTTTCTCCCCAACCCAATGAGAACTGTGACAAAAATAATTGGATTTTGAATTCTATGAATGGGAAATATCATTTTGATATCATCACCACAACTTACGTTTCCCTAATGCATTGTACCCTGTTTCCTTACTGAAAAGCAGTTTTCAAAAAAGAGGAATTAACTTTTTATTTTATTCTTCCTTTGTGACAAAAGTACCTTTCACTGAGCTTAAACTTGTCTTTGAAACCTTAGAAGATTATTAAAGAAGAATATTTCTCTCTCTATTTTTATTTCTCTACCTTTATCTTATTTTTTAAACTTTTGTAGTGTCCCTTAATAAAAGGTGTTCCTTACAGGAGGTACTATTGCGTATATATATAATATATATATTGAATAATCAGTGAAATAATTAGAAACGTCCACTTTGGAATGTTTACCATAGTTTGGAATTAGTTAATCCCCCCCCCCCCACACACACACAACTATTATGTTATCAAAGTCATCCATCATGACCTGACATAAATCCTATTTAACATATTATGTAACCTAGAACAATATGTTTGAGTCAATAAAGTTTTCTAATAACACTATCGTAAAACCCCGTTTCGACAGAAAACAACTAGATATGAATTAGAAAAATTATTCGAAAACTTTTCAAATCCATGTTCAAACAACTACATGAAATTATCAACTAAAATATATATCCAAAAAATATAATGAGCGTGTATCCAATAAAGGTGTAATTGTTCATTGATAGAAAAAATATTTAAAAATTATATATGAGAACTTATTTTTGCGAGATCAATATGGTTTTTAATTTCTTTGTGAAGTTTTTTTAAATAAACATTTAATAAAGTTTTTAAAATTTACTAAACTATACGTAAAAAATATATATATTTATATTTTTAATAAAATATTTTTTCCCTTTGTTTCCTCTTGTTGTTTTAAATCAACCACTTTAGCGCGCGCCCAAATATGTGACTGACTCTATACGAGTCATATCAAATAACTTTAGCCTCGACACTTTTCAAAACCTTATTTATTCATTTCTATTCAAATTGCTTACTATTTATCACGTTTTAAATTTACTTCAATATCAACAGTGTTTACGATAATAGCTACGTGCCGTAGTGCTTGCATATTTTCGAATGGAGTCAAATTTCATCCATTACACAACAACACTCTTTTCTTCTGAAATGAAACTTTACCCGTGACTGAAAACTCGAGAAATAATCCGGAACCTTAATTAACTTAAGCATTCCACTTTAATCATAAACGAAACGAAATCTCCTCTTACCACTTTAACTAACGATAATGGCGCGAAAATTTCCCCAGAGGATATTCTAAACACTTAAATGAAGAAAAATAAAACGCGAAATTTATATTTTATTCTCCAATCTATTAACTCAGAGCAATCTACGTTCTTAAGAAGTCGTTTGGTCCCGCTAATGGAATAACTGTGGTCAGAAGAACAATAATAAACAAAGAAAAGGCCGGAAAGTTCGAACAACGGAGAAAAGTCGTTACGCGCAATGCATGGCGGGTAAGCTGGTCTCTCAGGTAAAGTACTTCTACCTGACAGCGCTGGCTTAGTCTTCACTTTTACACTTTCCGACTTCAGAAAACATGTGCTTGACTGGACAAATGAGACCGTCGTTCTAAGACAGGTAACGGACTTTGTTTTTGAATGGTAATTACGGTAATCAGATTTGATATGTTGCCAAAACATTCGAATTAAGATTTGTTAGATGATAAAATTCTTTTTAAAAGTTTTTTAAAGTTTTCTAAAGTATTATAAAAGCAATAAAACAAACATTTACTTTCATTTTTAATCTTAAATTTATAAATTTATGTTTTATTTGCTACTGCTTTGAAATAAATATTAGCGGTGAGTTAAAAGGAAACTTTAAGTTGTGTTTCGAAGACTTTAAAGTTGCTTTTCCCGTCAGAATAAAAAAGAAATTGAAAACTTTATTAGATTAAATGTTCCGACTTCGAATATTAAGCGTATTATTGATTTGTTTGATTTTTAAAGGAAGTGACTAGAATAATATATATTTTTAAGATCATATCTTAGAGCATTTTATAAATAAGGTTAATTCTTTTTTTAAAAAAATAATATAAAATTAAATCGTAAGCAAGCAGAATTTTGTGACTGAAAGGATTCCCAGCCACGTGAATCTATTCTATGAATACGCGTGACATGTAAATTATACGCTGATTTATATATTATACATTTATACTGTATGCTTTTGATGGATAAATTACAGTTTTTAACAAAACTGAATAACTTTCCAATAATTATGACAAAGATTTTTTTTCCTTTTAAATAGACTCCTAGCTTTACAACTGCAATAAACTTCAATGTCTATAATAAAAGGTACTTGAATAATGAAAGTTTATTCAACAATTTTTTTAAAAATATTTTCATATTTTTCAGCATGTTTCTCTTTTCTTTCTCCTTTTTGGTAATCTTATATAAATTTTTCCGTAATAATATGCCATTAACAACACAAAAATGTGCATAGACATAATTTAAAATATATTATTTACTATGTGTTGGAGAAATGTTCATTACTTTCTGTTACATAGAAAATTTTTAAAAATTTCGTTTTTTTTTATGTTAAAAACTTTTAATGGGTGTATTTATATATTTAATTTTCAAAATTGAAAAATCACGAAAAGAATAATATAGAAGTAAAATCTGTTAATTTTGGAAATACGCAAAAGAATATTGCACAGAAATTCTTTAATTTAAATATTCACTCTAAAGAAAATTGCAATATATTAGCTGAACATCAAGCATACTTAATTTTATACAAATTAGTTTAATATTTAATTAATAATTGTTATATAGGATAGTATATATAAATAATCATTGTATATTTTATACAGAATACTAAAAATAAAGTAAAAATGCATATGATTTTTATAACACAAATTTTAATATCCTTGTAAGATTTTCTTAAAAAATTCCTCAAACCATGAATACATTACAAAACCTTATCAAGTATGAAATTTTTTTAACTCTTTAAATGAGAAAGCATTAAAACTTGACAGAATATATCAATTAAAATAGAATATAGTTAATTTTAAATTTCAGATTAAAAAACTTAGTGAATTGAAATGGGAAACTAATATTGTACAATAGCCGTATTATGAAAACTTCTTTAATAATTTTTATGCAAATCTAAATGTTTTTCCGCTGAAGTTGTATATTTGTAAAAAAAAAGTAGTAATAGATTTTTCTGATATAATTACTATAAAGTATTGATAAAAATATCGATTTATTCCATTCAATGTTCATTCTCAATGATAAGTTATATGATATTACTTTATGAATTAATCATAGCTTTCCTTTATGATTTTCAAATTATAATTAATAAGAGCTTTAATATAATAGTTGTAGCATAATTGTGATGCAATCCCTTCATTAATTAATTCTTCATCAATTTATAAAATGATAAAAATCTTTTAATTGTTATTTTCATTTTTAAAGCTTTTTTGAAAAAATTAGAATTTTTTGTTTCATAATCAATAAATTATATAGTATTTCATTTAAAAATCATCAATTATACGGGATATGAAGTTATTTGTATTTAAAGATGGAAATATTAATTCCAAAACTCTTTTTTTGATGCACAATATTAGAAATATATCACTATCAGTTTTTCAAGTACAAGATATTCTTTGTTTCTCTTTTGCATAACAAAGTCTGCCTAAAGTCTTCTTCTGTTTCCGCTTTTCTAATTTATATACCAATTTCAATTTTTTCGAAGCCGAATATTCTGTCTTTCATTTAATATTCATTGGTTACTATTTAAATGTATTCTTTCAAAAATAAATGATAATCAGAAAACTAAAAACTAATTTTCACCTGAGAGAAACCACCAGTGTTATGAATGGAAAATAAAAATGTTGATTTTATATTGACATAAATTTTGATATCTATATTAAAATGGTTATTTTAAAAGAGAATTTTTTTTCTTTCAATTTTATTTCACATTCGTCCGTTAGATACATAATAATACATAGATGCTGAGTTACTTATTTAATTACTTAAACTATTAAATAAAGTGATTACATGGAGAGCTTCCTCAATTAGTTTAATTAATTGATCCTTTAAAATGCGATAAAATGATAATGTGTAAAAAATCATAAATTCTTAACCGGAGATTACGAGTTTTGGATTCTCACTTTTTTTGTAAGTCATATACGTACATTATTACGGGAAAGTTTGCAATCTTCTGTCTTCCCTTCTGAACGATTACTCCGACTAGAAAGATTGTTTTATGGATAAGGTGAAAATACTGAATAGGTAAGAATGACCATGGTGATGAATTTGATTATTAAATCTCTTTAAATTTTGGTAAAAAAATTAAACGCCTGTACATAAAAGTAGAAGTTTCTAAGACAATCTTTGGAAAATATGTGTATGAGCCAATATGAGTATCAGTTAAAGCAGGGGTCTCCAAACTTTCCAGCCTTAGGGCCATATTGATTACTCCAGTAAATTCCAAGGGCCAAAACCATATTATCATTCATTGTTGCCGGTGGTAAAAAGTTGAATCAGTCCACTAGTGGTGTAAAATAAACTGCTGTTTGTAGAAAATGCAACACCATGAAGGAATCATCAGAATCAAATGAAATTCGCAGCAAATGTCAATTATAGGATATTATGCAAATTAATAAAGTTTCAGAGCCATCGCGCGTGCGCGGCGCGCGCAGCGCCCTCTGAATTGATGCTGAAAGCGTATAAATAAAGTGCTGTAGCGGGACGTTGAAAAAAGTCTATGATTATTTGTTAGTGGCAAACGTTTAGTGAGACCTGAGTATGCCTCCACGACGGAAGAATAAGAAATTCAAGCAACTTACGGAGTTTGAACGAGGGAGGATAATCGGCCTTCGAGAAGGAGGATTTTCCTATCGCGCAATAGCAGCTCGTATGCAGCGGAACAGTTCCACAGTGATGCGAGTTTGGAAGCAGTGGACCGACGAGCACCGAACAACTCGAAAAACAGGCACTGGACGACAGAAGGTGACGTCAGAGCGCGATGATCGACACCTGCTTCGCATGGCGGTGAATGATCGCACAGCTTCCTCCAGGCAACTGGCAGCACGTTGGTCTACTGCTACAGGTGTACAATTGTCGGCTTCGTCAATTCGTCGTCGTCTGCTGCGCCGTGGATTGCGTGCAAGGGTGCCTTTATACAGGATTCCCCTCACGGCGAATCATCGACGGCTGCGTCGGCAGTGGGCTCTTGAGCACAGAGACAGGCGAGCTGATTGGCACCAAGTTGTCTTTTCAGATGAATCACGCTTCAATTTGTGGACCCATGATGGCCGTGTTCGTGTTAGACGTTATGCCGGTCAACGCTGCCTTCCTGAGTGTATTATTGAACGACATAGTGGTCGAACACCCGGAGTTATGGTCTGGGGTGCGATTTCGTATCATGGACGATCCAATTTGATACGAATTGAGGGTAATCTCAATAGCAACAGGTACGTCCGTGAAGTGCTACAGCCCGAAGTCGTTCCTTTCCTTCAAGGCATCCCTGGAGCTATCTTTCAGCAGGATAATGCACGCCCACATGTTGCGCGGACTGTTCGAGACTTCTGTTCAGCACAACGCATGCAACTTCTTCCTTGGCCTGCTTATTCACCGGATATGTCGCCTATTGAGCACGTGTGGGATATGGTTGGTCGGCGTCTCGCTCGTGATCCGCGTCCTGCAGTTTCCAAAGACGAACTTTGGTTGGGCATACAAGCGATATGGAATTCTCTTCCTCAAGCAGATATTCAACATCTGTTTGACTCCATGCCACGTCGTATAGCAGCACTTATTGCAGCGCATGGTGGCTGCACCAAATACTGATTTCGGACGCTTAATTTGTTTCTTTTGTTTTGAAAATTTCATCATTTATTTGTATCAGTACAAGTCGTTTCTGCATTAAATTTCATTTGATTCTGATGATTCTTTCATGGTGTTGCATTTTCTACAAACAGCAGTATATGATTACTTTTTTGCCAGATGCCTCTAGCGACGGGAACGCTTTAATTTTATGCCTCTAGCGACGGGGACGATACTCATTTAATTTCTGCCAGATGCCTCTAGCGACGGGGAAGCTGATGTATTTTCCGTATCGTATGGGTATCCGTTATAATGGGGTACCCGCATCGTATCGCCATAGTAATCATTGATTACAAAAGTAATGAAATACACAAGTAATCATTGATTACTTTTTTCTTCAGTAATCGTTACTTCGGTTCCTAACGAGTAACGAATACTCAAGTAACGAATGAGTATTTTTTTTACATGAAAAAAAAAGTCCGAAAAAGTACGCCACGTTTAAAAAAGGCTGCAAATCGGACTAAAGTCCGCAAAACGGCAACACTGCATATTATTAATTTTCCTGTCATTATCTGTAATTTCTAGATTAGTCGTAGAGTACGAGCGAGCCATGAGGAGTAACGTGACAGGACATCTGGTGGACACAAGCGGAAATAGGTAGTACCTTCTATCGCTAACAGATGGCGCTAATAGCACTTACAGAATAATCTCGTTGGTTCGAGAAAGTTCTGGTGTCTTCCACTCACTTCTAGATGGCAGTAAGTGGAATATATAAGAAGGCTAGTGGCGCAACCACAAGTCAGTTCCTATGACACTGCTGTGAAATAAAATAGTGCGTACCTCCTTAAAACGTGTTTGTGCGTGTTTAAGACATCTTTGTAACAATATTTTGATTTGAATTGTTGCTTTTGTGTGTGATTTAGTAGAATGGAAAAGAAGCGAAAAATTGATAGTGAATGCAGAAAATTCAAAGATCAGTGGAACATTCAGTATTTCGTAATTGAGTCCAATAACAAGGCGCTATGTTTGATTTGCAATGAAAGCATAGCCGTTCTCAAAGAATATAACATTAAACGTCATTATGAAGCAAAACATTTTCAAAATTACTCAAAATATACAGGAAGTTTGCGGACAGAAAAATTCGAAGCTATGAAGCTCGGATTGAAATCGCAGCAATCTTTATTTACAAAACTCAAAACTGAACAAGAGGCTGCAACTCATGCCAGCTTTCGTGTGGCTCTTGAAATTGCAAAACGTGGAAAACCATTCACCGATGGAGAAATGGTCAAAGAATGCATAATCGCAGTAGCTGAAGAAATGTGCCCTGAAAAGGTAAATTTATTAAAAACTGTCAGTATGTCAGCAAACACTGTGGCTCGAAGGGTAGAAGACATCGCTGAAAATATATCCTCTCAACTGTTCAACAAAAATGGACATGTTGAGTGGTTTTCTTTGGCCTTGGATGAGTCAACGGATGTGTCAGATACTGCTCAGGTGTTGATTTATATTCGAGGAGTAGATAAAAGCTATGAAGTGCATGAAGAACTTCTTGATATGTATAGTATTCATGGCACAACTACTGGTTCAGATATTTTTAAAGGAGTTGAAATGGCCATTAACCAAAAGAACCTTCGATGGAAAAACTTGAAATGTATTACAACTGATGGAGGCAAAAACATGAGTGGGAAAGATAAAGGAGTGGTCGCTCTTGTGTCAAAGGCTGTAGAAAATGACGGTGGTTCAAAACCATTAGTCTTACATTGTATCATTCATCAACAGTCTTTGTGCGGAAAATGTTTGGATATGTCTGAAGTTCTGAAACCAGTCATATCAACTGTTAATTTTATCAGATCTTTTGGGGTGAATCACCGACAATTCGTGCAATTTATTGAAGAGATTGGAGAAAATGACTTACCTTATCATACTGCCGTACGTTGGCTTAGTTGTGGGAAAGTCCTTCAGCGCTTTTTTGAACTTCGAGCAGTGATCGAAATTTTTTTGAATGAAAAGCATCGCCCTCTTACTGAATTGCAAAACAACGCATGGCTGTGGAAGTTAGCATTCTATGTTGATTTGACAAAACATGTGAACGAACTGAATTTGAGATTGCAAGGAGAAAACCAGCATCTTCCTGATTTATACACTAATATCAAATCATTCCGGAAGAAATTGATACTGTTTCAATCACAACTACGAAGTAAATGTTTTTCACATTTTAAAACATGTGAAATATTCAGCCACACCACTGAGACCGAGTTTCCTATCGATTTTGCAATCGAAATTTTGAGTGCTTTGAAAATAAATTTTGATACTCGTTTCTCGGACTTTGATGCCATTGCGAATCAAATTAAGATTTTTCAGAATCCTTTTGATACTGACATTGAAACCCTAGCCCCGGAACTTCAAATGGAAATGATTGATCTACAGTGCAGTGATATAATTAAGAACAAATATCAAAACTTATCTTTGTTGGAATTTTATAAGTGTCTTCCACTGACACAATTTGATAATTTGCATAAATTTGCTCGTGGGCTGTTTTCTGTTTTTGGTACTACTTATTTGTGTGAGAAGACCTTTTCCAAAATGAAGTACACAAAAAATGTTTACAGATCTAAATTAACTGATGAGCATCTTAAATCTCTTTTAATAATTGGTACAAGTAAAATTAGTCCACAACTACAAACTATTGTCAGTGGAAAATCTCAATTACATAAATCTCATTAGTATTTCATATGTCATTATGCTTGTTATAAGTTATTTTTTCATTTAAAATGTATAAAATGTTAGTTGGATTCATTTCAATAATTTGTTAGTTAGTATATAGTAACCTACAACAATGTTATGAGTAGTTAGCCCATGACCATATCAATGTAGATGTCATATTAATAATTATTCAACATAAAAATAGATTACTTCAGTAAACTAAATTTAATTTGCTATAAAAAATATGTTCTCTAGAAGGAGTTTTCTTTCAAGTATGCTAGCTCTCCGCGGGCCGGACAAAATCTGTCCGCGGGCCGGATGTGGCCCTCGGGCCGTAGTTTGGAGACCCCTG